>WEIV01017834.1:39387-72077 GCA_013390005.1 Calyptomena viridis | reverse complement strand
AAGAGACCATCATGGCTCAGTTTGGCTTCCCAGTCAACCTAAAGACAGAAATGTAAAGACAGTGGAACTAGGACAGATACCCACCTTGAGAAGATTATAGACACTGCGTGGATGTATAGGGAAGGGAAGAGGAAAGCTAATGTACAGTTGGAGCTGTACCTGACAAGGAATTCAAAGAATAATAAGGGCTTCTACAGGTATGTTGGATAGAAAAGGAAGGCTCAGGAAAATGTGGCCCCCAAACAAATAAGACAGGAGAACCAGTGGCAATTAGTGTGAGGAAGTTTAGTTCCTCAGCAACTATTTTTGCTTCAGTTTTAAATCTTAAACTCTCTTCTCACATCTCTGAAGCCCCTGAACCTCAAGGCAGGGACTGGGGGAGTGGAGTTCAGCTTTCGGACCAGCTGAGGAACCTCAACATAAATTAGTCCATGGGAGTCAATGAGAATTAACCGACCATGACATAAAGCCTAATCTGACCTAGCTTTCAGTGCTGCAGCATTTTCAATGTCAAGAGATTTCAAGATGAATTTTCCTAAAAATGTAGAAGTGTGTTTTTCTTAAATATTTCATACAAAAGAATGGCAATATTCATCAAGAACTGATCCTTCTGGGAAATGCTGACAATAAAGATTGGTGTTGGTTCATTAGTGTTTTTTTAAGGTCCTCCAGCAGAGTTCTACTGGTACTTCATTAGATAACTCATTGGATAACCCCATTTCCATTTGCCTTCAATTAGTTTTGAATTTAATGTTCATACATTTCTGAAGCTGACTAACAGAACAGAGATGGAAACAGGTTTGGGGAATTTATTGTGGTCCTTGGGGAGGATTTACTGGTGAAGCAGCAAGATTATTTCATTGTTACCTTTGTAAGGAGTAAAAGAAGATGAAAGTACTTGAAACTAGCTTCATTTTTTCTCCAACAGCACTTTTGCCACAGACTTCGTCACCGTCTTAACAATCACTTAACAGAAACCAAGGAAATGTACTGAAGTTACCACCTATGCTATAGGTTCATGGTGAATGAGTTTTGAAAAGTGCAAATGTGATTGGCGTCATCTCTCTCCTGTTCACTGTTCAGGGTTCATCAGCTCTGCATAGAATGTGCAAAGAGGCAAGCACATTACATAGGTTTGACCAGGGTCCTGTATTAGGGTGATGCCAACATCCAGAGCACACACTGCTTCCAAGATGACGTGTAGCTTTCTAACATTCATCTAGCAAGGATATGCACCACAACAGGGAAGCTGAGGCAGCAGCACTGGCTATATTGGCAGCATGCCTCTAGGAAGTTATCAGATGGGTTTACTGTATGAAATTCATGCTGGTTTTCTGCCTGTCACACACATTATGCATTTACCTCTCTGACTTCAAGATAAACACAGTGGGCAGCTGATAACCTCACTACTTTATTATTGAATTCATGAAAACTTTTGTGCCAGTAGAACTCCTTGTTTAGCTTGGAGTCTAGTACTTCTTTGAATGATATTGCAAAAAGTTAACATATTTTCGACATGATCCATCTCTATTGCTGAAAAGCAATAGCTTTTCAGGTATTGTTCAGTGAGTCAATTTTTTCCTGTTTTTATAGAGCACCAAGTGTAACCAGAACATATGGCAAGAGAAGAAATGCTGCAGGTTCACTCACTGTCCTTTCTATCTGCTTCAAGGGCTGGGTGTGCTGCCTTTGTTGCTTTTAAATTGTTTATTCCAAGTATGGCATTTATGAGTGAGATGGAAGGGGAAGGGAAGATTTTAAAGGGCACAGCTGACTGTTTTCTGGTTGGAGCCTTTCTTAAAACTCCAACAAGTGAACTAGGAACAGGGTGAACAGGACATCTGGAAATTTTTTCTTTTCCAGAAAACATTGATGTGACTTCTATGGCTGATGAAAATATTTGTAAGCAGATATTAATATAGACGTTAGTATACCATACAAAGCAGCAAGCATGAACTGGATGGCAAAGAGAAAGGTGACTCAAATTCCACATTTTAAAGACAGTTGATGAATTTGAAGATTTGGATTTGGAGGACAAGGCTGCTTCTACTTGGAAATCTTGACAAGTGTTTCCATTTCCATGGCCTAAATCCCAGATCTGTTCTCTCTCCTTAGGTATTTGGGACTCAACTTTCTGCAGTTCTGTCACTTTTCCTCCTCTATGTCTAGAATGACATGGGATCTGCCCAAAATGGAAACATGCTGGATGTGGGACACACTGCAAGGGCTACACAAAACAATCCATTGGGATGCATGAAGAAAATGTTTTCTGTACCATTTATAAATAAAACAAAATAAAACAGAAATTAAAATACTGTGATTTTTCATTTGTTTGTTATCTTTTATTCAATTTTTATTTTGGTGCATGTTTTATATTGTACCTCATGTATTATCGCAGTATATCACATGTATTTAACTAATAAATAAACATATACACATATATTGACATTGTGTGCTCAAAAACTTATTTCTGATAGGGTTGTCCAATCAAAAAAACTGGAGAACATTGACTTACTTTTAATTTGTGCTAAAACTATGTTTAAGGGCTAAGAAGCATGTAAGCTTCATTTATTCCAGGAAGAATAATTTTCTAGATCAAGATATTGAGTACTCTAGCTAGTGCTTGAGCCTCTGTATTTGGTTAAATAATGAAAAGTATGAGTAACATTATTCCCCCAATGATGGTTGAGACAAGATTATCTCTTTCTTGTACTTGTTATTATATCTAATATCAATCTCTTTGGAAATATCAGATTAAGGGGTCAGGGAGAAGTATGTCCCACCCATAATCCAGGAGGAAGCAGTTAGGGACCTGCTGAACCACTTGGACCCTCACAAGTACCAGATGGAATCCACCTTGGCTCACTGGAGAGGTCCCAGATGATTGGAAGTCGGCCAGTGTGATACCTACCCACAAGAAGGGCCAGAAGGAGGATCCGGGAAACTTCTGGCCCATCAACCTGACCTCAGTACCAGGCAAGATTATGGAACAGATCATCTTGAGTGCAATCTTACAGCACCTACAGGATGGCTAAGGGATAAGACCCAGCCTGATTCAGGAAGGGCAGGTCCTGTCTGACCAACCTAATCTCCTATTATGACCATCAGACCCACCTGGTGGATGTAGGGAAGGCTGTGGATTTGATCTACCTGGACTTCAGCAAAACCTTTGACACCATCTCCCATAGCAAACTCCTGGAAAAGCTGGTAGCCCATGGCTTGTACGGGTGCACTCTTTGCTGGGTTAAGAACTGGCTGGATGGCCAGACCCAGAGAGCGGTGGTGAATGGTACCACAGTAACTAGTGGTGTCCCCCAGGGATCGGTGCTGGGTCCAGTCCTGTTTAATGTCTTTATTGATGATCTGGATGAGGGGATTGAGTCCACCATTAGCAAATTTGCAGATGACTCCAAGTTAGGGGGGAGTATTGACCTGTTAAAAGGCATGAGGTCTCTGCAGAGGGACCTGGACAGACTGGATAGATGGGCTGAATCCAATGGCATGAAATTTAACAAGTCTGAGTGCTGGGTCCTGAACTTTGGCCACAACGACCCCACGAAGAAATACAGGCTGGGGAACAGAGAGTCTGAAGGCAGAAAGGGACCTGGGGGTACTGACTGACAGTAAACTGAACATGAGCCAGCGGTGTGCTCAGTGGCCAAGAAAGCCAATAGCATCCTGGCCTGTATCAAGAATAGTGTGGCCAGCAGGGCTGAGGAAGTCGTTCTTCCCTTGTACTCATCGCTGGTTAGGTTGCACCTTGAGTGCTGTGTCCAGTTCTGGGCCACTTAATTTAGGAATGATGTTGAGATGCTTGAACGTGTCCAGAGAAGGGCAACAAGGCTGGTGAGGGGTCTGGAACAATCCCTGTGAACAGCAGCTGAGGGAGCTGGGGTTGTTTAGCCTGGAGAAGAGGAGGCTCAGGGGAGACCTTATCACTCTTTATCTGAAATGAGGTTGTAGCCAAGTGGGTATTGATCTCTTCTTCCAGGCAACCAGTGACAGAATGAGAGGACACAGTCTCAAGCTGTGCCAGGGGAAGTTTAGTCTTGATGTTAGGGAAAAATTATTCTTGGAAAGTGTGATTGGGCATTGGAATGGGCTGCCGAAGGAGGTGGTGAAGTCACCATCCCTGGAAGTGTTTGAAAAAAGAAGACTGGATGTGGCACTTAGTGTCATGGTTTAGTTGATAAGATGGTGTTAAGTCATAGGTTGGACTTGATGACCTCAAAGGTCTTTTCCAACCTAGTTAATTCTGTGATTAAGTTCATACTTTGTGTTTTATTGTCTTAGTGCCTTTAGATCAGACTCCTCTGTCCTATATCTGCCTGAAGAAGGCTAAATTTTGCAGAATGGCCTCTGATCCACTTTTTAAAATGTCAGTGGTCACATTTCCATGAGAAATCCCAGTGTTTAGTCAGTGACAATCTTAAAGTTCCCTGGGCTTACATCTTTCAGTTGGGAGGTGGGGTGGGGCCCAAGGGAAACACAACTCTAAATGTTCAGTGATGTAATTTTTTGTTTTGAATGTAATTCTGAGAATGTCCTTACCTCAGCCATGTCATAATATGAATAAAATACTTGTATACAATTTTGTATGTGTAGATTAAAAGAAATATTAATTTGGTAATTTGTGTTCTTCTGAATTTCAAAGGCAGTTCTCACGGTATCACCTTCATCTTCCCACTCTATTAGGCAGTAGTTCATGAAATAATTCCTTCATACACCTGTCCGTCTCTCTGTCTGTCCGTCCATACATCCATCCATCAATTCATCCTCCCTCTACTTCTTGGAGCAGGACTTACATGTAAATGAATATCTCTCCACGTCCTGGTATGCTGTCTGAAAGCACAAGTAAATATTTCTTATGTGCTATGAGGAGAATTCCAGAATATATTTTATCATTCACGTATATTCTGAATTTTTTTTTTTTTTATTTCAAAGTTTTGGCAACTTACTTTTAATTCTTTGTTTATAAAAGAGAGAGAATAAAAAAAGTTCAACTACTTGTGAATTAATCTCTTTCTCCTTCCTATTTTTTCCTCCCAGTTAAATTTGTGAAAAGGTCAGGAACCAGGAACATGCTAAAACCCCATGGGATCCACAGGTTTGGATGACTGGGGCTTCCGCCAGAAGAAACTGGTGTGTGGAAAATATTGCTAGACCATATTCTGATTAGAAATGAGGTTCCTGTTTTCAATGTGCAGGGTAATTAACCATTTCAGCAACTTGTTACAAGATGTGGCAGCATCTATAGCTCATCTGTATAATTTAATGCCTTAAATGAAGTCTTGCTATCCAACTGTGGGAAAAGCACATGTGGTACTGTGAACTTAATGTGCGTTGTTGAGGGAGTTAGATCCTGTGTGTGGATACACATCAAAGAGGAAGGCTATCTGACACTTTGTGTAGAGCCATAGAATATATATATGTATATACCTATATATATATATATTTATATACATAATACTATCCAGGTATGTGGTATTTTATATATAATATTGCATATAGTTAATATACATATAACATTTTTGTTTTGTGGCTTTTTCTGTTACACTGTTTTAGACCTGACTTGAAACATCATGCTTGGATAATGAATAAATCATGCCATGCTGCAGTGGTCACTGTACTAACACATATGATCTTTCAGTCCTGGTAATCTACAGGGGAGGAATCCAAGGCTGAAGAAGAAAAAACAGACTCTGAAAGGCTCTTTGGTTCTCTGAAGTCTGCTGCATTGATAAAACAGAGAAGGAAATTCTGTCACAGCTTGAAAAGAAAAAGAAATCACAGAGATACTTATTGAAACATATGCTGCTTCAGTATTTTAAGTCTTTCTTCCTCTACTTTATCCCAGGCCTTGGAATCAATCTGCACATTCAATTACTCAGTAAATCTTGAGTAACTGACTTCCAGCACATGCTGTTGGATGACAGGTACCTACTAACTTAACTGCATCAGAAAGGACAACCTTCAAGACAGCTGGGAAATAAGGACTGAACTCAGTCTCTGACTGCCTGAATAGTTTGGTCTGTGCTAGCCTCAAAGGTATTCATCCACATCACTACCGTCAGTGGTGTCCCACCTGATGTCTCTGCAACTATTTTTTTACATCACAGAGAACTAAAAATTATCTGGAATACAAGACAGACAGTTATCTCTAATTGAACTGGGGAAGAGGGCATTCCAAGTGCCAAGATCTCTTAAGCAGCTCTTAATATCCAATTCTTCACTAACAGATCTTATTACTATGGACACATGAGGCCCACAGTACAATATTTAATGAGTCACAAATGCTAAAGAAATTCCCAGGAGCCCAGGAAGTGCAGCCATCTTCTTTCTAAAAAGGGAAAATGAGACCATGGGGAACAACCTGAACCTGGGGAAAAATTCCTAGGCACATTATTAATAATTACGTTTAGAAGCTCTCAAAAGCATATTAAAATGATAGAAAGCAATCAATATGAATTTGTTAAGAATAAATCACATCAAAGCAATACAATTTTCTCCTCTGACAGCACATCTGGCCTTGAAGGTAAGAGGAAAGTTACCAATTTGATAGTGCCTGATATCAACAAAACCTCTGAACCTGACTGCCCTGGACTTCTTTGAGAGACAACATAGAGAACAAAGAGCCCTCTGGACTCAGTGACACAGTGAGAGGAATCACAGTGATTCATCCCATGTAGCAATTTGAATTGCCTTCTGGAACAAGACTGTCTGTTTCTTATTGACTGGCAAATTCTCTCTGTTATGGAAGGCTTGAAGGCTACTGGTCTTCTAAGCTGTGTCACCTTGTAGTCTTACCAGAGACACTATTCCTCTCCATGCTGTCATAATATCAACAGAATAATAGAGTCAAGTTTAATTGTTGCCAATATGATAATTCAGATATTATGGCTTAGTTCTGTCTGCAAGTGTTATCTCATTCACCCCAGAAAACCTTAGAAAGAACCCTAAGTTGCTTATAGGTTACCACAGATTATTCTTCACTATGTTTTTTTTCTTGCTAGAGATGCTGATGTGTCTACTTGGGTGAGTGGGGCACTGTATCCTGCTGATGAAACTGGTCTTTTGACAGTGAAACAGAACACATTGAGGCAGTGTGACAAGAACTGTGAGTCATACACCATCATGGTCAGCCTTAACTTACTTCAAAATTTCCTTAGTTTTCAATGATGGAGCTATGATCGTTGTCCATTGACATTAACCTGTGTGCCCGAAACCCTGGCAAAACAAATATGCTTGGAAATCGAATTTGCAATATTGAAAATAATAATATTGCAAAATAGTTTGTAGGACTGTCACAGTAATTTTACATCTTTTTATTACACCTGATAATTTTCATAGAAAATTAAGGAAACTAGATGATGCAGGACTAAGTTATAGCAAAACCTTTCATCACCAAAGTGTAGTTAGTCACCAGGAAGAAAAAAACCCCAACTATTAGCTTACCTCCAAACACTAATTAAATCATGCCTGAAGGTGTGAAACTGTCAAATGAATCTGATCCTCTGAATAAAGCATGAATGGAGGCATAAGTGTTATTACTCAGATATAGTAGGCAGTTGCAATCTCCTTAGAATTGTCTCAGCAGAAATAAGACAGATTTTGTGCAGTTATCACAGTTCCTCACACCGGGGCCAAATCTTCGGCTAGCTCCAGACCCCAGGGAGTTACCCGATAATGGACAAAAGCAAAAGACAGAGGCGTTCTTCTTCCATGGGACCACGGTCCCACTACTTTTATTGTAGAACCAACTAAGCAGATGGAAAAAGAAGCCAGGGCTAGGCCATGTGGGGGATTTTAAGCCCTGGGAAATGTGGGAGGAGAGAAAGTGGGAGGGGAACCACAACCAATGAGAAACAACTAAGGGGGTGGGGTGAAGGGAGGGACTTACTGGAGGATACCATGAACCAGAAAGGGGGGTACAGAACATACCATGTGCAAAATATAATAAAACTATTTTGTGTGCAAATATGACAAACCATCCTGGTGCAATATAAAACAAACTAACTATTTAGTGCACTACAACATGCAGTGAATTGTCAAGTGCATCTTCTGAGCTGTGTAGGTAATACATTATGCAATTCAGTATAACCTGTTCCTGTGGTTCTTCCTGGGATTATTAAATCTCCAATACAGTTGGTGAGTCTTGTAAGAATAATGTTAGGGGTAGAGATCCGTTGTTGAAGAGATGTGAAGCAGTTCAGAATGAACAGCACTTCACATTTTGTCAAATGTATCATCTTAAAATACCATGTTCTGGAGTTACGAAATTATTTCGTGTTGTTCATTAAAATAATAGGTGTTTAGAGGTCTCCACTGCACAGAAAGGCTTGAAAATGTAACATATTCAACTTTTAAGGCTCAAACCAGAAAAAAAAATCAGAGTAAAAAAGGGAAATTATATGTAATTTAAAAACATTTTTTAATGGAAATCTTACGCATAAAAATATTTTAGGTACAGCCAGAATTAAACAACTTTAAATGTAAGAGCACAAAGCTTTAGATCTTTATTTGTAACTGTAGGAACACTAACACTGCAGTTCACTCTTTGTAAGTGGAATCTGATTTTTCATCTCATGATGCTGCGTCAGGGACTAGAACCTGAAAAAAGGCTCAGACTTTGGTATCAAATCATGAGAACTGTGAATGGTTTAGACTGACAGAGCTTTCGTAGAACTCTGAAATCAGAGAAAGAGCTACTTATGTTTTAAAAAACTACAGAATCACAGAATCAATTCGGTTGGAAAAGATCTCTGAGAATGTCATGTCCAACCTTTGACCTAACATCACCTTGTCAACTAGACCATGGCACTCAGTGCCTCATCCAGTCTCTTCTTAAATACCTCCAGGGACGATGACTTCACCACTTCCCTGGGCAGCCCATTCCAATGCCCAATCACTCTCTCTGTAAAGATCTTCTTCCTGATGTCTAGCCTAAACCTCCCCTGGTGCAGCTTAAGACTGTGCCCTCTTGTCCTGCTGCTGCAGGCAAGAGGAGACCAATACTCACTTGGCTACAACCTCCTTTCAGGTAGTTGTAGAGAGTGTTAAGGTCTCCCCTGAGCTTCCTCTTTTCTAGGCTAAACAACCCCCAGCTCCCTTAGTGTCTCTTCATAGGACTTGTGCTCCAATCTCTTCACCAGCCTCATTGACCTTCTTTGGATGCACTACAGTATCTCAACATCATTCCTAAATTAAGTGGCCCAGAACTGGACACAGCACTCAAGGTGCAGCCTAACCAGCGATGAGTACAAGGGAAGAACGACTTCCTCAGCCCTGCTGGCCACACTATTCTTGATACAGGCCAGGATGCTATTGGCTTTCTTGGCCACTGAGCACACCGCTGGCTCATGTTCAGTTTACTGTCAGTCAGTACCCCCAGGTCCCTTTCTGCCTGACCACTCTCCAGCCACACTGTCCCCAGCCTGTAACGCTGCAGGAAGTTCAGGACCCAGCACTCGGACTTGTTAAATCTCATACCATTGGATCAGCCCATCTATCCAGCCTGTCAGGTCCCTCTGCAGAGCCCTCACGCCCTTTAACAGATCGATACCCCCCCCAACTTGGAGTCATCTGCAAATTTGCTAATGGTGGACTCAATCCCCTCATCCAGATCATCAATAAAGACATTAAACAGGACTGGACCCAGCACAGATCCCTGGGGGACAACACTAGTGACTGGCTGCCAACTGGATGTGACACCATTCACCACCACTCTCTGGGTCTGACCATCCAGCCAGTTCTTAACCCAATAGAACGTGCACCTGTTCAAGCCATGGGCTGCCAGCTTTTCCAGGAGTTTGCTATGGGAGATGGTGTCAAAGGTTTTGCTGAAGTCCAGGTAGATCAAATCCACAGCCTTCCCTACATCCACCAGGTGGGTCTGATGGTCATAAAAAGAGATCAGGTTGGTCAAGCAGGAGATGCCCTTCCTAAATCCATGTTGGCTGGGTCCGATCCCCTGGGCATCCTATATGTGCCCTGTGACCACACTTAAGATAATCTGTTCCACAGCCTTGCCAGATACCAAGGTCAGGTTGACAGGCCTGCAGATTTCCAAATACTCCTTCTGGCCCTTCTTATGGATGGGTAGCACATTGGCCAACCTCCAGTCATCTGCAACATCTCCAGTGAGCCAGGATTGGTGATAAATGATGGATAGCAGCTTAATGAGCTCTTCTGCCAGCTTCCTTATCACCCTAGGATGGATCCCATCTGGTCCCATAGACCTCTGAGGATCCAAATGGCTCAGCAGGTCACTAACTGCTTCTTTCTGGATTACAGGGAGGCTATTTGACTCCTCACCCCTATCTAGCACCTCAGGAGGGCAGTTGTCCTGAGGATGATCTGCCTTATTGTTGAAAACTGAGGCAAATAAGGTGTTAAGTACCTCAGTCTTTCCCTCATCTTTGGTAAGTATATTCCCCTCCATGTCCAATAAAGAATAAATATTCCCCCTACTCCTCCTCTTGCTATGTATTTATAAAAATACTTTTTATCATACTTTACAGAAGTGGCCTGATTAAGTTCAAATTTTGCTGTCACCTCTCTAATTTTCTTTCTGTATGTCCTAATGACATCCCTAAACATTTCCTGAGTTGCCTGTCCTTTTTTCCAAAGGTGGTAAACCCTCTTTGTTTTCCCTGGGAAAATAAATGACATTCCATACTAAAAAACCAGGATAGAAAATGCTGCTTAGACAATACTCAGCAGAAGTTCACAGTATCTTGAAGACCAGCTAATGTGAACCAGTGGTCTGAACTAGAGTGCTGTCTTGATCAACTCCTACTCATATGAGCAGCTCTTATGCCTACTGCCAGGATCCTCCCATGCTTTATGGTCCACTTTGCCTGGATTTGTATTTTCTCTTCATTCTCAATTGCTATGTGCAGCTATAGAACACCAAGGAGAAAGGGCTAACTTTCTTCCATTGTTGCACATTGAGCCTTTTACTTTCTCCAGTCTTGTCTTTCATGCTGGCCTATTTTCCATGAAATGTTCTATAAAGGATTTTAAATGCACTGTGAAAGCTTCTTCAACTCAATCTTACAGTTGTGTTTCTGGGCAACATAGTGTAAGATACTTGGTCTTGCTTCTTTCACGTGGTTCTGTGAGACTCTCTTTTGTCAAATATATGAGGAAATTATTATAAGTGTAAATATGAATTGCAAGAAGCAAAAACATTTTAGGTCACTCTCTCACTTATGCATCTATCAATCAATAAAACAAATAAGCTCTGTTAGTAGTGAGCAATTTTGTTGTTATTCAGGCACCAGGTGCAGGAATAATGCATTAAAATGAATGCTGACTGGTAGGAACATAATCATGGAAGTTGTACAAAATTTGAATATATTTGCACAATGCATTAATTTAATCCTTAAATGTACTCCACAACACTTCTCTTACAGATTAGAGCTGGATGCCAAATGTGCTGGAGGAAATGTGAAGAACTGTTTTGATCCCTGAGAATTCCAGATTAATGTCTTTATGTGTAACTGTCAGTTCATAATTTCACTCCATACACTTTACAAGTTTCATTAATGTCTCTCAGCAAAAGAAGCTAAAATAGCCTCTGGAAATGAGGATCCCAAGAGGAGGTAGCAGTTTATAAAGAGAAAATAGATAAACCAGTTGTGGGAATTATTAAACCATTCCAAAACGTCTTCCAAGCAGACACACTATTCTGTGTCTCACATATATTAACTAGGTGCAGAATTTCCATTCACCTCTGAAAGAAATAATTTTGTGCTGTGTTTCTGTGTTCAACAGCAAAGGTGCCAAATCTCTGACTCATTTGGTTCCACGTGTGAGTGGACATTGGCAGTTGTGTGGTAACACCATTCTTTGAAATAGGAGTCAAGGCCCCATCCCTCCTCTAATCACAACCATAAAGAATTCCTGCCTCCACAGTAAGGTTTTAAGCTTCCTTTTTTTATTATTTTTCCTGCATATGAGGAAGGTTGCTTGTTATGGCTCCTGCTTCTTGCCCAAACCTCACGACACCTAAAGCAAACATCAAGTGGTCATACCCATAGCAGAATCTCTTCACTCCATGATTGGTGCTGCAGTCATATCAGAGGGTTTGTAAAGATATGGAAATTTCACCAATACTGAATAAACTATGTTTTTGAGAAGTTTTATTGCTGGGATGAACCAATCAAACACAATCTAGCATAGAAAAAAAAACAGGAAAGACAATTCTTTCTTTACAAACAGAAATGTTTTTCTACTGTTTAAGGCAAAAGTTCTTTGAGCAGAAAGGTGCACAGTGGAGATTTCTCATGGTAGAGTGGTTTAAGAAATATTCCTCTGACATCCCAACTCTTTTTAATGCAAGCTGCAGCATCTCCCTGAATATGGATGGCAACATGATGACATATCCTGCAGCATCATATCCTATGTCTCTGAGAAGTGCTAGAAATTACAGTTCATTTGAGGATTTGGATTGGAAAATACAGATAAAGGAATTACAGGGTTGTTCAGCACTAGAAGGGTCTGCATTTTTTGCAATCACCATAATAGAGATGTTCAGACTCCGTAAAGTACTGCTTAAAATTGTATTTATTAGAGATAGTACTATTACGAAAGAGAGCAAAGTATAGACAAACTTGTTTCAGGTGCTGGCAAATCTCAAGTTGTGCAGTACAGAATGAGTGTGGCATGCTGTGCAGATCCATCCATGGAAAGTTCACTCTTTTTCTTTCCTCTGAACTCTTGTAAGATTTTCTTACAACTGAAATAATTCTATTATCATTTGAATTGTTCAAGAAAAGGGAGCTGCTAGTAGAACTTGATGCTTCACGGTTAGATAAAGGTAAGGGCATGCAAGTGGGGTTGTTGTGGTTTTATTTTATGGGTAACTTTTTTCCCCTTTGTTTACAAGCAGGGCTGTGCAAGGCAGGACAGGGGGTGCGCCTGTCTGCACGGTGCCGGACCCCTGCCCCGGCAGGGTGTCACGGGCCCGGCCCCCGTTTTTTCCTCCCCCTTGCTCCACGCTCCCCGCCCTTCCCCCCCGGTGGAGTTGTGCCCACCAGTGGACTGGGGAGGGAGCAGAGCCATGCTTTCCCCCCAGATGGAGGCGGGAGGCTCTCTGGGGTGTTTTGTCAGGGCCGGCTTGGTGGGAGCGGGACGCGGTGCCGCCCCCGGAGGGGCTCTGCCCACTGCCATGGGCCGCAGTCCCTTCCGTTCCGGCCTGCAGGAGCCTCCTGGGGACTTGTCTGTGATGCAGCTGCAGCCCCAGGACCCCCGCCCGCCGCAGCCCCGTGGCATCCTGGCGGTAAAAGCCGAGCCCCAGCC
Organism: Calyptomena viridis; assembly: GCA_013390005.1. Classification (NCBI taxonomy): domain Eukaryota; kingdom Metazoa; phylum Chordata; class Aves; order Passeriformes; family Eurylaimidae; genus Calyptomena; species Calyptomena viridis. Next base: position 58,772 of record WEIV01017834.1, on the reverse strand, counting down.
CGCCGGGACGCAGCAGGACTCCATGGCCCTGCAGACACCCGCCTCCCCACTGTTGCTGCTGCTGTGGTGATCTCACGGTGCAAGAACGCGACTCCAAGCCCGGCCCCTGCCCCAGGCGGCACGGGCCTGCGAGATGCCCAAGCCCTGTGCCTCTGGTGACCAGGGCAGTCAGGGAATCCCGGCTGGAGGCTGGGAGAAGATGAGTGCTATTTTGACTGAGCCACATGGTAGAGGCGGGAAGGTTTCCCGTGGTATGAAGCCGGAAGTAGGCAGGGGCAAAGATGGACCAATGGAACACTGGGCTACACCTTCTGGGGCAGGAAAAGCGTAAGAAAAAAGACTTACATGCATGCAGACCGCAAAGTATGCTGGGCCAGGACAAAAAGATATAAAACCAGTGAAGTGCAGACGCCATTCCTTCTTTTTGGCCGTGATAAGCTGCCGGGAGAATTGCTACTGCTTGAGAACTTGATGGCAGCTGAAGCCAGAATACCAGGGACTGTTTCGTAACAGCAGAGAGCCTCAGGAGCCAACTCGAATCCCCTTCCCGCATCACAGGCTTCTGGTTTGGCCAAAGAAACTCACCTCATCCCTTTTGTTTTCCCCTGCCTACCATCAGATACTTAGTTTAATTTTCTGGTTTTTATATGGTTTGATAAGGGTGTTTTACACATAAGGGTGTTCTTGATGTATAACATATATATTTTTATTTTCTGCTTTTAATAAAAGTTTTCTCTATACTCAGATGAGTCTCAAAAATTTAATATTGAATTCATTTTAATTCACTTCCACAGTCCCTTTGAAACGGCGACAGGGGTATAAAGTGGGACCTGCCTGCAGGTTTCTCTGCTACTTTCAACCAGGTAGTTATTATCCTGTAGTTAACAGATATGAACAGCATGAGTCAGACATGAAAAGCAAGCTGTTATACATGCATGTTACACAGCAGAACAGAGCAGAGCCCTGGCTTGGGCCCGCTCATGTGATGTATTGCATCAATCAGTAGTTCTTCAATGTACAATGGTCTTCTAGTTAGGATCATTACATGGAGTTGGCTAATCCTGCAGCACAGGGTGTTCCTTTGTTTATGCTTTTATTTTAAATACTCAGTGCTAAATCTATGCAGCTCAGCTTTTCTACACTTTAAATTTGTGAGTAGTGCAGAACACCAGAACTCCATGCACAGCATGTAAGGAAGGGATGGATATTTCTGAATGGGGAGACAAATAATTTCATATCTTGGGTGAAATGCTGCCTTTAATCTCATCATAATCTCATTAAAAGGAACTGCTAAAAGTGTGTGTCCTCCAAGTGAGACCCCAGCCTCTACCTGTGCAGATCCTGATCCTAGAATCCTCTACCCTTAGAACAGGGACCTGTGTCTTTTTGAAGGATATGCAAGTTCCCAACTAATTTTTGTATTAGAGATGCAAGCCATCTTTTGCATGCTACACTTGACTGCAAATGACTGCAAACCTAGTAAGGTTGGGGGAATCAAATTTAGTCAACCTCTGCTGGATCATTAGGAAGCTGGCAGCAAGTTACTTACACTCTATATTCTCTTTTTGAGATGAAATTAACTCACCTTTTTTTCACTTTCTCTGAGATGCCACATTCTTTGAGCCTCTCTATGTTCTTCAGTTTGTCTATATCTTCCTTGGGCTCTGGAAATCTACTACTGATTTGGAAAATCTACTTCTGGTTTCTCCAGTTAATGTAACCTATAAGCGGAAGAGAGTGTTACTGCCTCTCAGATAAAGCACTACTGTTAATACAAACCATGTTGCATTTCCCTGACATAAATCAAGTTGTGGTGTATCTTCTGAATTGGGAATGTTCTCTTCACCCCTATAGGTAAAATGGTATGTTGTGTAAAAGGTTTACACCCCTAGTCTTGTCAATCCCTGAAACCCCTCCTTTTGTTCCAGTCCTTTCTATGTCAGTCACCAAGCCCCTCCTGGGTTTCTCTCTTTTCCTTGACGTCCCATTCATACATGTGACTCTTCCAACTCCACCCCTTGTTACCATTGGTTCTCCTAGTGTGTCAATCCCTCCCTGACTCCTCCTGTCCCAGTTGCCCATTGGCTAACCCCTAGCTCCTCCTGTGTTTCCACCCCTGCTTAAAAGTTACTGCACAGAGCCCAGAGGTGCTCTTTTGGGTTTGCTTCCCTAAGGCTCCTTTGGGTCTATACCCCTAAGGCTCAATAAAGCTTTGGACTGTGGTACCCCAGTTGAGACTCTCCTCGTCCTTGCCTCCCAACTGCGTTGATGGACCAGCCTGGCATAGAGCAAAAGCTCTAAGGTGCAGCCCCGACTTACAGCTCTGGGGTTGTTCCCCACCTGGCCGGTGAGTGCTGTCACTGAGGCTAGCCAGGCTGATGACAGCAGTCCTCGCATCATGAAGTTACTTTTCTTATCCAATAACTGAGAACCTTTTTTGTCTTTCTGTTGACTAACTGATATTTCCAAATTTATTGTCATATTTAACTCTCTCTTCCTTGTTTTTTGAATCCATTATTGTGTTTGCCAATGACTACCTCTTCTGTTGAGATCTTGGCTTCTGAGGTCACTCTTGTATTGGGTACAACTTTTGCAGGTTGTGCTATTCACATTGATAAATAACATAATGAGAAGAGTGGGATCAGAGTGAAACCCAGTAGGGCCTCAATTGACTGCTCTTTGAATTTCACAGGTTACTAATCAGAACTTTTGTTTCAAGCCACCTTTTCAAACAACTCTATTCTCATAACAGAGTGGTTATATATATATCTGAATGAACACTCTGGAAAGAAAGCTTAATACCAAGCTGCTGGGCTCAACTCCTCCAGCTCTGCAGGTTACACTCCTGGAAAGAGACACTTTATCTCTCATCTTTCATTAAGGAGTATTTGCAGTTTCATCTATGGCATCTTGTGTGTGTCACTGAAAGAGTCAGGATGTAAAATAGCTGAGAGGTCAGCTTGATGCAGTCCTGTACGTTTTGCATTTTCCTTCTCATGCATTGTTTAGCAGCCAAATATTTAGGAGAATTTTGGAGAGAATATGTCTTTATATTGTCTTTTACTGAAAGAACTTCAGTGGTAGTGGGAAAGGTCCTTACACCTGCCTTTTATGACAGAACATGTATGGGACTGGCTTTGCTTTTCTTTTCAGGTGCAACTATGAGCCTTGAAAAGTTAACATCAGTAAGCTAGTTCACAATTTCATGTATCTAGTTTCAGATACAAGTGTTTTCCTTTGATTTTCTGTGTAATTCTCATTTAAACATTTTTCGTGATCTTTCAGTATAAAAATATTTATTCTTCTCCTCAAATTCATGTAAGATTTTTGCCATCCTTCCACTTTCCTGGGTGTGAGAACAAAGAAAACAGTGAAAACTCAGCAGAATAGAGGGAATGGAAGGGGAACAGTTTAAAATATAAATAGAAATGTAACTTTAGCTGTACCTTCTGCTCGTACTGTAAAAGGGAAATCACAGTGTGCTTCAAAGAAACATGTGTTCCTAATTTCAGTTTGGATAAGGCTTGTTGTTACAGGGTCTTAGAAAAAAAAGAGTTAGAAGCAATTTTAAAAGAATGCAGTATTTTTATATTGTATGTGTCTTTTAAATCAGATTTATAGTGTTTTAGCAGCTGGCTGAAGAGAACCATTTACACATTGCGGTTCAAATAAAATGGACATGAGTACTTGTGATGCGTTGAGATTTGGGCAAGCTTTTGGTATGAGTAGAGGCAGGCAAAAGAAGCTTATGGTTATGTTCTTATTGTGTTTCAAGTGTTTCTGTTTTTCCTTCTAGCTCTATGCTTTGGTTTAAAGTGGACTGTTTTGCAGATTTCTCAAATTTATATGTATTTCAAGAGCTCTGAATATTTAACCCTTATCAGATAAAAATTCCATCTCCTAAGGAGACTGATATAAGTAGCTGTAGAGCAGAAGTGGGTTTCAATAGTTTAACTACAGACAACACAATTTCCTGTGAAACAATTACAGGCTTGGTTTAACTTGATTAGTGTGATTATCAGGATAAAGTTGTAACAGATGAGATATTTGGATAAGTGTCTGGGCTGCAGAGGGAACAGCGAATTAGTTAAACAAAGAACTGGTAAAACCAGATAGAACAAATAGGCTACATTAGTGGAGAAGCCTACACAGAATCCAAATTAGACCTCACGGTTGTAGGAATGTTGTTGGCCCTTCCATTAAATATTTTTTTAGGATAATGCAAAATGGAGCATGTGAACAATTAAAACCAAAACTGTTTGCTACTTTGCAAATACTAAAAAACAGGATTAAAAGTGATGTCAGCAAGAGACCAGAAGGGTGTGAAAGGTAGGAGATCATACATCACAGGATGGGCTGAACTTGAGACAGATGAGAAAGACAGTCCTATACTCTATTTATAGAAGTATGGAAGGCTAAGAATTAGTTTTTCTAAACAATCATGTATGTAAGTGACCAAATACATAAACCAATAGCATTTGGCAATAATTATTAAGTAACTACTAGTAATTAGGCAGGTGATCTCATTCTACATCAATTTTTTTCCCCCTATTATTATTTTTTTCAGGTTTTTGGTTGGTTGGTTGGTTTTGGTTTGTGTGGGTTTTTGGGGGTTTGTTGTTGATGGGTTCCCCCCTTCCCAGTAAAAAAAAAGGATAAGCCATTTAGAGACAGCTGAAATATTTCCTTTGACACAAAGGAAAATTATAACTTCATTTTCTTCTTACTTCTTTTTTTTTTTTTTCCCCAGGGGTATTTCCTAAATTTTGATCCATATTTATAAACAATTTAGGCATCTTTGTGGGTTTGGGGAGTTTTTTTGGGTTTTGTTTTTTTTTTTCATAAACCTTCTGTACACTGACATAAGGATGTGGAATGCTGAAATGGGTATTTTGTACATCAAATGTATTAGACAGGCATACTGCAAGCATAATGAGTTTCTCATTATTTGTCTTTTTTCTTGGTTTTTTGGGGCAGGAGGACTATAATTTTCTGTTTAACACTTACACAATCCAAGTTATCTTCTTATTGGAAAAACAAACACATATTTTTATAACTTAGTAAAATTAAATATAATTTTATTCAGAAAACATAACTAAGTTAGAAATATAAGGGTTGAAAGTCTGTCTGAAATTCCATTTCTCTTCCAAAATTTTCTTCTAGCCTTAATTTTTCAAATTCTCCTTTACTTTTTTTAAAAAATGCAATGTAATCTTGCTTTTGCCTGAGCATGGTTTTTTCTTTTGCTTATTTACTATCTTTAACAAAAATAAATTTATTTCATATACAAAGTGTGAATCTTGGAGAGCTTGTCTCCCTTTGATATCTTCCATGAGTAAGTGATATTGACAAAAGATTTTCTGCTGTGCTAAAGCTTGGCTTAATGCAGGAGAGAGCAAGTCCAGTGATGTGAAAGACCATGTGGTAGACCTCAAATGTATTCCATGTGTCAGCCAAGACAGCTTAACAAATTACATTTGAAGGTTTACTGCCAGCCAGATAGTGGTGTACTGGGTTGTGAATTGTAATGACTTGGTAGTTATCTCAAGAAGTTATCTCAGGTAACTATCTCTATGCAAAGTGACCATCACTTGGTTAGACACCTGTAAAGACAGAGGGAGCTGGCCAAAACCCAACTGAAATAATCCAAGGATCCCTTTTCTTGACTTCATTACACCCAGACTCAGAAACTGTGTTTCTAATCCACTGTGTCATAGAGATTACTGAGATGCTTGTAGACTTTTGCATGGTCTTACTTCTTCAGTTTAGCTCTTATCTTGCAAATAATATTAGCTGTGTCTATATTAATGGGTCTGGATTTGTAAGGGAGCATTCCTGGAACTCAGTTACAGTGACTGGTAGACTGATAGGCTGAACACTGTCCCAGATAGGATCTTCTAGTGAACACTTGCCACAGGCACTTGTTGTTCAGCTACTCACTGTGAAAACTAAGAGTTTACTAAGAGGTCAGCTCATGCCATGCTGCTAGAGACACCTGGAATGTTCTGGGCTAACTTGGGTTGGGTACAACCCTCAGGCCTGATTTGAACACTGAGCAGTTATCACTGTATTTATTACATTTACCTCGATACATGAAGTTGAAGACTCCAATGGATGTTTGCCAGCTTGGAGCTACAGCAGGGTTTACTGAAGTCATGCCATCTATTATGATAAGCCATGAAGCATTATCTTTTAGCTTCTTCACATTTTCAGGAAGGTTTTAATTTAGTTAGCATGTCAGCATTCTGTGGGTTCTTCTCTTTCTTGTGCTGGGATGCAAAGGGAAGACAGGGCCTATTCTATTTAATTTTGCTTTTCACCACAGGCCAGCAAGCTGTAAAAATCCTTCAATGTTTTTCACTGCTAATTTACTGAGTGCCACAGTGCCTGCCTCAATGGCGGCTACCCCCAAACTCCTGCTTCAGCCCTGGCTAGCTCCAACCGTCTGGCCGAGGGGCACTGGGTAGGAGTGGGGCACCTGGTGGCTCAAGGCTTCCTCACAGAGGAAGACCAGCCTAGAGGCACCTAAGGACTCTCCAAGATCCGGGGGTGCTGTTAGACCCCAGGAGTCCTTGGTGGTGAGGCTGCGGTTGTCAGTGGGTAAAGGACTAAAGGCGACTCAATCTGGTTGTAGAAAGAACAGTTTATTTGCACTGGACAGACAATGTGACTGCCAGGCTTCTAAACTTCAATGGGAGCAACCAGAAAGAGCAATTTGGGGCTCTAAACACAGGTTTATATAGGGGGTCGAACTGAGGGGAGGGGAGAGGGAGAGGACCAATGAGGGAAAGGGGTAGGAGGGCTCGGAACCAGAGGCCTGCTACTCAAGCCAATGGCCTACCGAGTAACAATGATTGATGGGGAAGGTTCAGGAAGAAGGGGAGGAGTTGGGATACATATATGACATTCAGAGGAGGATACAGAACTCTGGAGGAAACCAATTCAGTGGGAAAAAAGGGGTGACTGAACAGCCCATTTATAGTAGAACTGGGGATAACAGAACTGTACAGAAAAAAGGTACAAACAAAGATAAACTGAAACCACGTACCGGCACAACTGAGGGTTCTGCAGCCTCTTTTTCTGGCCACACAGTGACTCAAATTTCTGCCCTGCTAAAAGCTTTGACATTTAAACAACAAGCAACAGGAGGCATCCCTTTTGTGGAGGCAAATGGAAATGTAGTGCCTCCCTCTTGTTCTCAGATTTTAGGCTGACTCCTGGCAAATTTCTTCTCTCTGAATCCCTGTACAGACACTGCTGGTAAGCTCCTGTACTGTATAGCTCTGCCACACTCTGCTTTTCTTGCCTGAAATTGGGTGAGGGATAGCCCCTTCCTCCTGATATGGATGTTAGCAGACTAATGTGGCATTCAGGGTTTACCATCTTCATCAACACTCAGTCTTGAAGACTTTAGCTAAAGACTTTTATTAATATTATCTTACGTCCATAACACATACATATCTATCTATCTATATCTTGCATCCAGGGTTCTTATAAGTTTTTTATACCTTTTTTAAACCTCACTTTTCCATATATGGGAACCAGTAACTAAGCAACTAAGTAGTTAACTTTTGGTTGGTTGGTAAAGTTATGCTCAATATGGTGTTTGATTGACAGCTGAGATTCACCTTGTTACCACATGCATGGGTGCCTAGCTTGATTACAGCTATTTCAGGGCAGTTAGCTGATGTATTCTTTTGCTAATAGACTTTCACTGAAATCTCCCAACAGACTAAAGGAATGGAAGGACTTTCTCCAAGGAAATCTATCACCTGCTGTCATGGTTTGACTCTGGCTAAAAGCCGAGAGCCCACACATAGATCTAAAATTTCTCAGAGAAGGGAAAAAAAAACCCCGACTTTTGTGATAAGGATTACAAGCAACTGTTTATTAACTACTTCACACAAGCAAAACAGGCTCTAACTTAGAATGTTAAGAATTTACTACTACTACAACTACAACTACTACTAAAATCAGAGCTTAAGAGTTTAAGGGTGAGCAGTTTGATAGTTGTTACAGACACCTTTTCCCCCCCCACCCCTCCCTTTTAAGATCCTTCACCTTCCCCCAACAGCTCGGGAAGGCAGGTGTGTGTGTGGGGGGGGTTACAATCAGAGGTTTTCTTTGCTGCTGTTCAGAAGAGTGAGAGAGTCCCACCCCAGCTTTCCTCGTGGGGTCTTCTCCACGGAAACAGTCTGTTGCAAACTGCTTCTTAGTGGATTTGTTACTAACAACAGTTTTTCAGGTACTGTCGTCACGTAAGTCACTTTACCATAGGTGCAGTCATTTCAGGTGCCGGCTGCTCAGCTGCCTCAGTGCTTCAGTGCTTCTCACGGGCCACCAGTCCTCCCAAGAAATGCTGCTCTGCTGCTCCAGCGTCTCTTCTTCTCACGGCCCACAGGACTCCACCAGGCCCCTCTGCTCCAAACACAGGATCACAGCCTCTCTTTTCCAGCATGTCTCTGTTCCAGCGTGGAAAAATCTCCCAGTCTTTCCACGGGTTCACAGGCTGAAGAATCTTCGCCCCTATGATTCCTCACAGATTGCTGGGGTCCTATTCCAGTGTTTAAGGCATCTTCTCTTTCTCCTTTCTCTGACCTTGGTGTTAATCAAACTCCTCACCTTCCTGTCTCTTAAGCGGCCATGATGTTCTGCGCAGACATTTTTTTCTCTACTCCTTCTTAAATATGTTATCACAGAGGCGTTGTTGCCTGACCTTGGCTAGCTTAGAGCAGAGAAAAACTCTAGCAGCTTCTTAAAGAAGCCTCTCTCCTAGCCCCCCCAACTAATAGAAAACTCTGGCTACTTAAAACCACAACACCTGCTGAAGGCTGAAGACCTCTCTGAATAAAATGTAATTGCACACCATTTACTACTGATAAAAGTGATGCCTGCCTGCCTAAACTCACCAAAACAGTGTAGCTTTTGCAGGTTTGCCTTGACCACCAAGATACTGTTCCACAGTCTGCAGTGATAGAATTCTGTGAAGTGCCTCTCTCCATTTCACTTACCACATGGACCTTCTGATATCTGTCTACTTCCTACCATCCTTTCCACCCGCCATCCTGCCTGGCCACTTTAGATCAGACAACAGTCTACTGCAAGGCACCTGGTCCTGTTCTGGTACTTCACAGTTTCAGCATGTGAAACTTTTGGCATGTGCCATTTCCCTGGCGCATGTCACTCTTCTTACAAAACATTTCAAAGCTGATATGGCTTGATCTTCAGTGGACTAGAAAGCATATGTACAACATTAAGTTGTAATCTCTTGCCTTTTGTTATGTTCTATGACCTTCCCTTGTCCCTAGTTGGTGTTTTACTTTTCCCCTCCCATCAATCACACCCCCTAGAAAAGCTTGAGCCCGAGGGTCCTGGGTGCTCTCTGCAGTAGGCTCCCATTGGGACCAAACCCCCAATAAACTGAACTCTGTTCTACCTACTCAGAGAGACATTTTCTGTTTCCTTTAGCAAGCAGTGGCTACAGGTCCTTCATCCTGGAGTGCTGTTTAGGTAAAGGGCAAACTGACCACACTCAAGAAGCCTCTTGCAAGGTGTGTGGCAGGGCGTTACCACCTAACTAGTGGCTCCAGAGTCGCCGGAGTGCCCGAGCTCTAAAGAGGAGAGACATTTGTTGCTCTAGTGCCCAGACATCTGCCCCGAGGCCCTCAAAGGTGGCTGCGAGCTAGCCTGGGCTAAAGCAGGGTCTGAGGAGAAGCCACCAGAGAAGGCACCATAGCAGTTAAATAAATGCTTGAGAAAGCTTTGTAGAGTCTAGCCTTCTGATCATTCTGCCTCACGGACGACCCAGTCTCTACAAGTGACCTCTTTTTTTATCTGCATTAATGCAGTTAAAAGCACTTGTCACACTTTCTCTCTCTTCTGATAGCTCATTAACTGGTTTTCCCCAGAAAGGAACTGTGTTCTGCAAGCAGGTTTCAAGACGTGACTTTCTTGTGGCACGTATTAATAGCATCTCTAAGAAACCTCTCTTAGACTTTCATGGACCTCATCATTTTGGAGTTCAAAATACGGAAAGAGTGTTTCCATTTTTATTCCATTTATCAGGATATGAGAGTTTCAATTTAGTTGTCAGAAACATAAATGGATTGAGAATAATTTTTAAAATCAAAAATTACCTGTCTGAGATAAAAGAGTCAATATACTTTAAGGAAATGGATTTTTTAGAATGGAAAACCAGACATCTTTATTAGTTATTCACACTGTAATGATGTCTGACTTCTATTCAGAGCAGGAGCCACAAAGAGGTGATTTCTTTACCTATTGGAGAGATTCAATGAGGACATATTAGCACAACTAGGACTCATTTTCTCTTTGTCTGGGTTCCCTCAGATACAATTTTCTAGGTTTCACAGTTTATGAACAATTTTTTCCTATAAATCAAGACAATACTTACTCAAGAGGTGAGCTTTGAAGGACAATATATGGTCATGTTACAGAATCATGTATTGGACAGGTCTGTAAAACAACGGGACCTTCTGACTCTTTAAAGGACATCAGAAGGAATATAATTTTTTTTATATGGCATGAAAACTGTCTGACCTCTAGCATTGTTTATGATACTTAGTCTTTGTAAACTTGTGATCTTTGGTGGGGAAGAAGGGCAGCTCTCAGATAGGCCATCATGCCGAAGATGTCATAAATCTCCTCTCTCTTTCAGCTTGTAGTATGCAGTGAGAGCAGAGGTCAGAGTGGGTGATGTTTTTGGAAATCAGTAGGAGAGGAACAGCTATTCTCTAAACAAGCAAATAAAACTTCCCAAGCCTGCTTGCTGCAATCAGCCTGAAAGATCTTCTGTGTGAAGTGTCTCATTGTCAGTCAAAACTAACATTTCTTACAGAAATTCTTCCGCTGATTAATCATATTTATTATTTGTCCAATTAAATCTAGTGTAATTTGACTGAGGACAATCCAGCCTTCCAAAAACTACTAACTGCAACTCTTTCACCATCATTCACTGAATATCAGAGAGGTAAGACCATGACATTGGCAAGGAAAAAATATGTAATATTTGTACTGGAGTTCCAGCCTGAGCAAGGTAAGCTTGGAATGGCAACCTACCTGATGCTACCCTAGGAATATTGTCTGTAACTAGGTATTTATTATTTTGATTGAAGTGTTCATATGCTTCCAAGTAAACACAAATGTTAAAATATTAAAATTAATATTTAATTGGAGGAAGATTAGACTTCAAAACTAATGAGTTTGAAGTGATATGGTTTTGCACCACTAATAATCACTGAAGCTCATAACAGCATTAGGTGTTATTCTTCAATTATCTTTTACAAAAGACAATACTCAATCTCTCAGTCCAGACCAAGTCTGGGGGGTCAGGATATACCAGACCATTTCCTGTTGGACTGGGAATGTCTGTGAAGTTGGAGACTCCACAACCTGTTTGGGCAGCCTATTCCACTGTTTGATCACCCCTGTAGTAAATTTATTTATTCTTAAGCTTCAATGAAGTTTCTTGTGTTTCAGTTCACACCTATTACCTCTGATCCTGTCACTGGGCACCATTGAGAAGTTTCTGGCTCCTTCTTCATTCCCTCTGCTCACTTATTTACACACATTGGTAATGTTCTCCTGAGCCTTCACTTCTCTGGGCTGAACAGTCACAGCTCTCTCACCCTCTTCCTGTAGAAAAGGTGCTCCAGTCCCTTCACTAAACTTTCTTCAGAAAGTCTATGTCTCTGTTGCACTGGGGAATGCAGAACTGAACTCTACACTCCAGTCATGGCCTCAGCAGTGCTAAGAGGAAGAAGGGAAGGGTTGCCTCCCTTGACCTGCTGACAGTTCTCATCCTCAGGCAGTCCAGGCTGTTGACGGCCTGAGGGTGCATGGCTGGCTCATGGTCAGCTTCCTGTCCACCAGGATTCTCAGGTCCTTCTCTGCAGTGATGCTGTCCAGCAGATCCCACCACTTACATCCCTGACCCATTCTTTTTTGTTCGTAAATGTCAGATACAGTAAAACACCCACCCTTGTTCATTCCTCAGTCACCCACATAAAAAAGTTACTCCCAATGACCTTCAGAATACTCCTGAATTTATTCTAGTTTGTTCAAAGTTAGAATAAGTCACTATATTTTATGTGGTAGTTCCGCGTTAACTCTTTAAAATTAAAAAAAAAAAAAGAAAATAATAAAGTTGGGTACTGCTATTTGAATATGTGTCACTACTAAAAAATGAACAATTATATGGACAAAAAAGCAAAAATATATTATCACAGAAAGAGAGAAAGCCCATACCGATAAGCCTTCTTTGCTGAATTTATATTATTTTCTATTTTTGATAGACAGAATCTGATATAAAAGACATTGTCTAAATTATTAACCATCTCTCACATTATGTAGAATGAATGTTCCATTTTTAGTCACAATTGTTTTGCATTTCATTTTGTATTTCAAAGACCTTTTTGATGAAAATTAAAAAAAATTCTCTGAATCTCTGATTCTTTCTCTTTTCAGAGTGATTTTCTGCATGACAAGGTCACACCCCCAGTGCTATATCAAACTTTCAATTATGGCCCTAATTTAATTCATCTACAGAGGAACAGGGCAATCTGTCATGAATAATTTCAGAGACCTGGAGTTAGACAAAGAATTCAACAATTCCTTTATAGACCCTCAGTTCTTTGGCACACCAAACATCAGGAAACATCCCATATAATATGCTATTCATTACTAAATGTGCACTTGTGGAACAAGAGGTGCTCTCTGCTCCTGAAACCTCCCAGTAAAAATTGGCAAGGATACATTAACATGGACTTGTCCACTTTGTTCATTTCAGGGAATAATTTACCTGATACCAGGACCATGCTTGATTACTAAATTTGTCTGTGGTTTCTGGCAGAGGTGAGGAATTGTAATAGAATTTTGTTGTTGTGTTTTTCATCCTGAAGGTAGTTGTGTGTGCAAAAAAAGGAAGAAAATAATTTATGTGGAAAGGATGTTTTAAAGTGGGTGGACCGGATTGTTTATACTGGGGCAGACAGTCCGCCATAACTCATAGTGTATTCTAAGGAGCACAGACATAGCTTTAAGAACTGTGCATTTGTATGTTGCTAAGCAGCACTGTACAGGAGATACTGCAGGATGCCAACAGTAGTTAAGAAGTCTTGAGTTCCTTTTAAAACAGAAAAGTCTGGAAGACAGTTATCTGCAGCTCTGTTTAAGCACTTGTATGCACTTGATGCCAATAGACAATGCCATGTTCTTTTAAAAGAAATGCAGAGTTCTTATTCCTCCTTCCCATGTCGCCTTCTCTGTTTCAGTAAGCTGCCATAGGTGATTTCTTGCATACACTTGGCAAGAATTATGCTGTCATTTTTGTGAATTCTTGCTGAATGCAAAGTAACACTCCCATTGTCTCTGCTTAGGCTTTAAGTAATGCAGACAATATTTGTTATTTTATTGTTTGCAGCTTAGTATGAATATATTACCTGTACACTCTATAAAGCAGCTTTCCAGACAATTTCCAGGTGCTGAGACTAATGTCTGGAATGTAGCAACACTTCTCAGCATTGGATAATAGTCTTTAGGATGACATTTCCTGTGTCTAAATAAACTCAGAATTCAGAAGTCTGCCTCCAGATGCTGTTTAGCCCTTGTAAAATGAAGATTTTTCAAACCTTTAAAACCTTCCTTTGGTGGGCTTTCAGGAAGGCAGCTCTTCTTTCTGATTGCAGAGCTTCTTCTCTAAACATAAAAGCACATCTGAAAATGGTCAATGAGTACTCAAGCGGCTTACAAGACTGTGACACTGCAGGGCAGAGCTTGCAGAGAAGTCACGGTAGCAAACATTAGTGTTTAGGAAGCTTGGAACATGGTGTAGTCAGATGAGGAGAGGCAGTAACCAATGAGGAACATTTGGTCTGCAAATCTGCACAGGGAATAAAGGAGTACTTCCACAAAACTTGTGGAAATTGGCAGCACGACTGAAAGAAAGAAAGACTACTATAAAACAAGTCAGAGGACAAACAAATACACATGAGTCATAATACAAGCAATAGTGCCAAGATGGCTTGAGGATTCAGGCTGAAACAAAAGGATTGATATGTCCAACAGCATAGATCTCCTAAGTATGGAAGAAATATGCATTTCTTTGAGATGCCATAAAAGAAAATAATTCCAGATAAAAATGTCAGTTAAGCAGACTATTTTTAATCTATTATTAGAAACCATATAAAAAGAAAGTTTCTAATGAAAATAAAGAATTCTGATGTATCTCATCAGTATGAAGGCTTGCAGGCATGTCTGATGTCAAATAAAAGTAGCTGTATGTGTATAGCTTCCAAACATAGAAAATTCATATGTGTGGAAAGCAATTTCTCTACTGTGGAAAGTAACTGCTCTTCTTAAAAGATTATACACGTGTTTGTAGTGGTTTGACACTCGTTAAATGCCAAGGACTCACACACACACACACACGCACAGCCACACTCTCCCACTCCCCTCCCTGCAAACTGATAGAGGAGAAGAAAAAAACTAAAAGGTTTCACAAGGTTTGTGATAAGGACTGTAAGGAACTTTTTATTAACTATTTCACAAGCAAAACAGGCTCTAACTTAGAATATTAAGAATTCACTACTGCTAAAATCAGAGCTTAAGAGGTTAAGAGTGAGAAGTTTGATAGATGTTACAGACACCTTCCTCCCCCCACCCTTCCCTCTAAGATCTTTCTCCTTCCCTCAGCAGCCCAGGAAGACAGGAGGGGGGGGTTATGGTCAGAGGCTGTTTCGGCAGCTGAAGAGAGAGAGAAGTGCAACCCCATGCTTTTCCCATGGGGGTTCTCTTCCTGAACACAGTCTGTTACAAAACTGCTTCGTGGATATATCATTGTACTGACAACAGCTTTTTCAGGTATTGTTGTCACATAAGTCACTTTACCATAGGTGCAGTCATTCACTTGCTGCTTGGCTGCTTCGGTGTAGGTTCTTACAGGCCATCCTAGAAATGCTGCTCTGCTGCTCCAGTGTGGGTCTCTTCTTCCCACGGCCTAAAGGACTCCATCAGGCCCCGCTCCAGACGTAGGCATCAAACATCCCACGGGATCACAGCCTCTCCTTTCCAGCACTTATCTGCTCCAGCGTGGAGTCTTCCAGTCTTCCACAGGTTTGCAGGTGAATCTTTGCTCCCTGTGGTCCTCCACGGGTTGCTGGGGCCCTATTCCAGTGTTTAAGGCATCTTCTCTTTCTCCTTCTCACTGACCTTGGTGTTAATCAAACTTCTCACTTTCCTCTCCCTTAAGTGGCCATGATGTTCTGCCTAGCTTTTTTTTTTTTTTCCTTCTTAAATATGTTATCACAGAGGCGTTACCAGCTGACTTGGCTAGCTTGGGGCTAACAACAGCTGTACTAAAATGGAGAAATTTCCAGCAGCTTCTTAAAGAAGCCTCTCTCATAGCCCCCCCAGCTAATAAAAAACTCTGACTACTTTAAACAACAACAGTGTTTAATGCTTTCAATATTTATATGTAAGGTTGTATGATTTTATATTGCAGATAAACAGTTCTAAGGGTTTCCAGCTTGGATGACCAAATGTATTTGAAAAAGGATTAAATACGAATAGATTATTAATAGATATTAAATACTTTTGACCCAGAAATTTATACATAAACTAGTACTGTGAATTAGGAAATCTGATGCATTGATGCACTGAGGAATCACTGAACAACTCTTCTTGTTATTCTTGGTTGCCTACCTTAAAAGAACAAGACTAAACAACAGCACTGAAATATTTCATGAAAAACCAAATCTTAGAGAAAGTGCAATCACAAGAGAAATATTAGTCCCTGCTCAGATTTTTCAAGTAGGTCACATACTTTGGCTACTAAGTGCTAGTTTAGGAACTGATTGCACATTTCAATTTCAGCAAACTCTACTGGGATTTTGCAAACACAGCATGAGCCTGTACTGGGTCTATCCGAGCCCCAGCAGCCTTAGCAGTGCTAGGAGATAACACTCCACTGTTTTGACTGCTGTGAGGGAGAGGCAGAGGGGACACAAGCAGATCAGGTGACCCAGACTGACCAAAGGGATATTCCAGACCATATGACATCAGCTCAGATATAAAAGAACAGGAAGGGTGGGGGCATGGGGTTGTCTCCGATGGCTGCCTGCTGAAGGGACAACCAACGCATAGGGCCCTGCTTCTCAGGACGCGAGCTGACCTTGTGGAAGTAGAGATTAGATTCTCCTTTGCTTTGCTTCCTGTGCACACAAATCTTTTTTCGCTTGTATTGAACTGCCTTGTCTTACCACCCACGAGTTGCTGTCATCTTATTGGTAAAGGGAAGGGGCGAGAGACTGTCCGGGTACTTGGCACCCAGCCAAGGCCAACCTGTTACAGAGCCATTGAACAGTAGCACACCTTTTCAGCTACATCCATCTTCTTGAGATTAACAGAAGCATTACAACAGTTCAGTTTTTGCTTGTTGTCGGTATTAGAAGGGGGCAAGATTATCAGACAAAGTTTCCAAGCCTGTTAGGTATTTATGACACTGACTGGTTGCTTAAAAAGAGAATGCTTTGCTTGGTTGCTGTGTTAAGTGTAAGAAATCTGGCATAAAATAAATCCCCTTGCATTCCATCTTGCCCTCAGAAATCAGAGGGGCTTGGTGCAGTTGTGCTTGCTTTCTGATTAAAACCAGTTCAGTATGATAAGTTTGGTCGCATTCAATAAGAGCTTTTACAACCACACATTCATAAATACTGAGGTTTATTGGGTAATACAGAAATGCAGATCAGCATAGCTATTTATAAATGCACTAGGTGTGATACAGTAACAATAATATTGTGTTAACAGAGTTAATAATAACAATCATACAAAGAATCTTGCCAAGAAGGCATCCTTGTTTGGGAGAGAAGTGTAGTCCATCAACAGTCTTCAAGGTATTTTTTGGCCCTCCTCCTAACTAGGTGAAATTTCTACCATCCTCACATACAACCTAATCTTCTCCTCCTCCTCTTCTTCACACACAGCATGATCTAGACAGATATTTGAGCAATATAGTCATATATGTAGTAGCAAGTACTTCATCAAGATTATTAGCATATGAATAAATTTGAACTAAAACATAAATTAAAAATTAAATAAATAATTTTAATAAAACTTAATTTAATTTCAAATTAAATTTTAAATATTAATATTTAAATAACCCTTACTGAGGCAGAAGTTCCTTTTTGTCCATAGTATCCTTCAAAGCTCTGGTCATGCAATTTTGTTCAGTTCTGTTCAGTTCTTCAGAGACAAAAAGAAGACCATCTCCATCAGATTTTGACCTTCAGCCAGCTCATATTTTCTTATTTATTTATCGTATTTATTTGTCAGTTATGCATATCTCCACCTGCAAAGATAACATAGAAGGTAGATAGTGCCATATATAATAAGTCTTAGCCCTTGTGTGGGTCCTTGGTCTCTATCTCATATTGTGGTACTCCAGCACCAGGGGTGCCTGCACCTCATAATCAAGATGAAACGTTATATGCTGCTCCTCTCCCAACTACACTGTAACAGACTAAAGGCTCATATACTGAGAAACATTTTAATGTACAACTCAGATGGAAAACCTGTACGTAATTACAACTGCCATTTCTTAGGTTAATTTTCACAATATTCTGATGGGAGGTGTTCTTTCCTCTGGCATTAACCGAAGGAAATAACTTGACATATATATTAATCTCATGATAAACCAAATCACAAAACTAAAGCACCATTCTTATGACTCTGCTTCCACTGCCTGTGCGTTTCCTTCTGTCTTGGGGTGACTTTATGATATATCCCATATTTGTCTTCTCTATGCTAGGGAAAAAAAAAAAGAATCTTGTGCTTTCAAAACTGAGCCCCAAGAGCAAAGAGAAAAAAAAAGCTAGAGAAATCTTTTCAAAGCAATTCTAATGTTTCAAGGTCAGTCTTGGTATGCTGCTGTGCAGTTTGGGGTTTTTTTTTCCTTCGGCAGCCAGGCTGCAAGGGGGGAGAAAGACACTTGCCTTCTAGCTTTTCCAGCCAGAATTCTGCCTGTTTTCTTTGGAAGGAAGAGACTTAAACTTCTTCATTTTGCTGGACTTTTGATTTCTTCTTCTTCTCTCCTGGAGTTGTTGGGACATCGGAATATCAAAACCTCACTGGGAGGCCTTTTCCACCAGTCTGGCCTGGGGGGGACCCCCATGATCGGCCTAGGACTCTAGAAGGGACTCTGGGTCATCCAGTCTTCCAGTGAGAGACTTCATTACTTATTGTTATATACATTATTTAGTGTTTAGTATTATTATTATTTTTCTTGTATGTTTGCTAAATAAATAGTTTTTTTCCCTTTCACTTTCCTTCGAGAAAATATTTCTTTTTCTCAAACATGGAGAGGGTGACTGCAGCCTGTTTTTATCAGAGAATATTTATCCCTCTGAATATATTAGTTCCAAACCCAGGACACCTTCTTATTCTTCAGTTTGATCAGCAGGTCTTGAGTCATTCATGGTGGTCTCTTGCCTTGCTTTCCTGGCTTTTTACATCTGGGGACAAGGAAGTAGCCCCTTCCAGTCTCATCAAGATGGAAGCAGCTTACAAAATTGAAAAAAAAGGACATTCATGTATGCTATGACACAAAACACTTTTCCAAATTTTATGTTGCTTCTGTAGTTTGGGGAAAATACTTGTTAGAGCCATTCAGCACAGAGATAAAAGGTAACTTAAATTGTCTAGTCTGCCTTCTTGCTTTATTAGTCATCCTTAGAGAAACAGCTTTGGTGTTGGTGCTCACCTCTTAATACTTACAGTGATAATGAACAGTCAGTCAACTCCTGTTCAGAATGTATATGCAACCAGCATTGTGAAAGACATGAAAGAATGTTTCATGTGAGTACATTCATGACATCCAGGAGGCAAAGTAAATAAAGCAGCACCAGAACAGAGCACATGTGTCTATCTGTCTGTTAGTCTATGTCTAAATTTGTAAGAAGACCAAAGAACAACTGCTGATTGGAAATTAGATTTGTAGGTCAAGAAAGAAACCTACTTTAAGACCTGGGTAAATTATTTTCTGTTAGTTGAATTAGATGAATCTTTTAAACCAGATCAAGTAACACTGAAGAGAGACAGCAGCATTTGAAGAGGCCAGAGGCCATAGTAAGTGTTTTGTAAGTCTGTCTCAGATACTAATGTGTGTTTCTGATAATAATGAAAATAAAGGCTACTCAGCTAGAATAACTTTCTCATCCACAAAAAAAGTTACTCACCAAATTAATGGGCTTTAGAAAAGAAAATGCAAGCCAGGACAGTGTATTAAAAGGGATTGTTGGTGAAAAACAACATCATTAGAATTCCTTCCTTCCTTCCTTCCTTCCTTCCTTCCTTCCTTCCTTCCTTCCTTC
>WEIV01017834.1:26779-39272 GCA_013390005.1 Calyptomena viridis | reverse complement strand
TTCCTTCCTGTATTTGACCCAGATCTATGCTAGCAATTGTCTTGAAGGCTTTAAACTGCTTCTTAAACCATATTTTTGGTTGCCTCCCTTGGTATTCGGAGAGAAATTTTGCACTCTGCACCTTTGTTCTTGCTTTGCCCTGGTAATAGGAATTGCTTTCCTCCCTCAGACCCTACAGGCAGTCTGGCACCATCATGTTCCAAAGCACCTCCTCAGTGTTGCCTTCAAGCCACCCAGTATCCAGCCTATACAATGCAGCTTGAACTCAGGCTCAATATTAATGAAACATTTGTGTCAGCGGAAGGCTTTCCAGAGCAGGAAAGTGGTTTCTTGCCACTTGTGTGGCAAGGCCTACACCTTGTGTAAGCTTTAAACATCCTTGTTTGAAAGCCAGGTTGCCACTTGCCTTCTTTTTAGACTAATAATTTATATCTCTCAAGTCTCCCGCCTTCCCAGGAACACAATTAATATCTTTTAGCAGAAGCAGTGATGCAGGCATGTCTAGCAACCTATTGCTACTATAGCCATATATAGAAATGCAATATATAGAAATGCAATACCTGACAATCATTTGAACTTACACACAGATTAACTTTATTAATAGCATGTGAGGGGAGTTGATTGCTAAATTTCTTCAGTCTTTTTCCTCCAAAATATCCTTGTCCTATCTATGTCCACTCTCTTTTCTGTGTCTGTGCCAGGCCCTGGACAGGAATGTCAGCAGATTATGACACACTACTGACTTCTCCCTCCTCAGACAGTCAGCTGGAGCCTTTGAAACCTTCTATGAAGTCACTGACTTAAGGTTAAGGAAACAAATTTTGCACAACCCCTGCAAAAGTGATTTTACTGGTAGCTTTAAGACTGACCTGCAGCTTAAGAAAAGGGAGCTCACCAAGACCACCTCCCCTCTCTGTGTGAAACTTACTGAAAATTTTACTTACCAGTTCTTAGGCCCATTGGCCAGTTCTCCCAGTCTGTGTGATCTGTTTCAGAAAGATTTTAGGGGCTTTTTGTTGTGGTTCCCCCACACACACACATTTTTCTGACATTGGCATTTTTTTCTGTTTTTCCATTTTTATGCACAGTGTTGTCCGTGTGTTGCAATCCTGTGCAAAAAAACAAAGTCTGCCCAAGTCATGCTGTATGATCATCCAGCAGGAGCCTCTAAGTTAAGCTTATAGGGCTGATTACTTCTATGCAAAGTGAAGGGTTTTCATAGGGAACCCCTTGATTGGCCTCTGAGGATGGGTTTATATGTTGTAGCTTGTTTGTGTCTCCCACTCTTGTAATGCATACTGCCCTCTTGCACTTCCCCTATCCCAGGCCTGTGAAGGCTTGTTTAGCTGCCTTTTAAAGCAGGTTGGGAACTGAACTTGTGTTTTAATTTTTCTTTAATTGCTTTCTGTTCACAGTCAGACTTCAGTTATTAATGTCCCTAGTTTTGATTAAAGAGTATTTTCTGCTGATTGTAACTACATTCTTATGAATATGTGCATGCATATTTAATTTATATCTTTATGTATCTATATACCAACATATGTGTGCTACATACATGTCGAGGTAGGCGTGCATTTCTGCATGGCCTTGAGAGGAAATGCAGCTGAGACGAGCAGAGTGGCAAGTGCTATAACTGTAACCAATAGTAAAGCAGCAAGATAACTTTTCACCAATTATGTTGAAATATGCAAACCTTCTGATGTGTATAACTGCTTATTCTGTAAACAATAAACTGTTACATATTCGGGACCTCTGAACAACACACAGCAAGTGTGATCTATATCGCGCAGTCCGTACCCCACCCGCAATAGAATGGTGACCCTGACGTGATAAGAAAAAGGAGCACCATGGTATTATGGTTATTATGAAAAAGGCTGCATAACAAGCAGCAATGGGGACGGAGCCAAGTGAAGCAAAGAGTGGGAGTGAGCCCGTGGTCAGTCCAGACCAGTTATTGACACCTGTAACATGTGAGCCGCCGGGGACAAAAACAAAATAGGAAAAATGACCAAGGAGAGCCAGGGTGTGGCAGAAAGCAGACAGCTCGCCTGTCATCCCAGCTGCAGAGCCAGAGCCAGAGCCAGGAAGCAGGAGGGAGGGGGTACCTGTGGTTCCCCTCCTCACAGCTTTTCAGGAAGTGCTGCTGGACGAGTTTGCAAGCGGTCACCAGCCGAAATTGCAAGGACTCCCCTGGGGTAGCAGGGGCGGTCCCTTCTATGCTGCCAAAACCTGTCTATGTAACCAAATAGGAATGGAGCAGTGCAGACTCTACATTTAGTATTCAACTGCACAGATATGACAAGTGAGACATTGCATATACTCCGCATCCTCACGCAAGAAGTTTAAAAACTTCTGAGACAAACTCCCACAACTCTGGGATGCGAACTGAAACAGAATGACATCGTGCCTTAAAAGTACAGACAGGGCACAAAGCCTGACGCCTGATCTGGCAAGGCACCCATGAAAAACAACAGCGGAAATTGAACTCAATAAGAATTATAAGCTTTAATAACTTTGGAAAGAAAAATTAAAAGTGCGCAACAGAAATATGGCGGTAGCCGGAAATGCCTTTCTTCCTTTCCGGTAGGACAGGGCCAAGATGGTGGAGCACAGCAGCAACCGCATGGTGACAGACAACTTACTAAAAAAGTGAACTCTAAGCCTTAAAAACCCCTTTGCTCACTCAAGCAAAAAACAGAATATCTTTAAAATGCTGTATGGATTCACAAAAGAAAGATCTGCCTGAAAATCAAGCTGTTTCACCTGAAAGCAGCAAAATCGAGACTGCAAGTTCCAAGACACCAGGTGGGTGGCGGCACAATCCAGTGCCTGCTGCAGGCTTTCATGCTCAGCGTCTACACTTCAGATCGGTCATCAGGGGATGACTCGGAGCAGGAGCCATGGTGGGGCTGCGGCACTGGAGATGGCAGCTGGGGGAGAGGTGGCAGCCACCCTTCCTCACCCTCTGCTGCCCTGAGCTGGCATGGACAGCATTCAGCACAGCTGCCGCCTCTCCTCACCTTCAGCTGTGGCTGTCAGTCAGCATGGACAGCACTCAGCACAATCGCTGAACTAGGCAACAGGCCCCCCGGTTCCTTCCCCCTGCAGGGAAGGGACACCTGAAGCGAGCAAGCTGCTGGAACTGTGTGTGAACTTGGACTGGGGCAGCGAGTCCTGTGTTTCCATGGTTACCTATATAAAGCTGTCTCCCTGCCAGGGCCGCAGGGCCGAGATGGGGCGGTGCCGCTGGGAGCTGCTCCATAGGTGTTGCTGCTGCGGCCTCGGTCCCCGTGCCCTGAGAAAATCCAACTCCCACCAGCCGTGCAGTGTCTTGCGCGGAGCTGCGGGCTGCCCAGAGCCTGGCATGACCAGGAAGACGGCGGGGGCCAGCAGAGGGCAGTGGTGCCCTGCTGCCCCCTCACCGGGGGCTAAGTGGAGGTGGTGCCGCTGAGCTCTCAGCCGAGCCGGCTAGGCACTGCCTGGCCGAGCCCTGAGCAGCAGGGAAGAAAAAAAACAAAACAAAACAAAACAAAACAAAACCACCTAACACAGCTGACAGCAAAATCTCACAGCAATTTCTGTAGTTGCCAGAGAAACTCAAATATCAAACTAATTTCTAACTAATAATAAATTCTACCAATACTAAATTGTAGCTGTGAAGAAATTAAGACAATTGATTTAAAGCATTTGTTTGGGGCTAAATACTGTACACATACATACGAATATAAGTAACTCAAAGAAAATATGAGTAGTTCAAATTGAAAGTACGTTAAGATTTTAAGTAAGCAATACATTGCTAAGTTCTATTCAATGAGTTAATATAAGTTTTTCAAGTTTAGATTTATAAATAAGCATGTTGTGTGTTTTCTAACAGTATGGAGTTATGACATTTGAATTCTGGAATTTTTGCTGCTTATTGCTTAATTTATGAAGCATCTTACATATATGTGTTAAATTTTTGTTACAGATTTAGTGACAATAATTGAATTTGTTAATACTATCACCAAAGTACCCAAAAATTCAGCATATTAAGTACTGATCTAAATGGGAACTCCATATTTAAAGAAAATAATACAATGGATTATATTAATTTTAGACAAGTTCTGCAATTATAGATAAGTGTTCAGTTAATTTTGGATTACAGTTTATGCCTTAATAGCAATTCAAATGAACTTATTATCATAGTAAGTAAGATTTCAAAATTTTGCATTTAAATTTTAGTGTTAAGATAAGTTTCACAAAAGAATGAAACAGTACTTGGATTTGTTAACATCATCCAAAGTATGAAAATGTCCACACTGGGCAAACAAACAAACAAAACACAAAACAAAACAAAATAAAAGGGAAGATATCTGCATAGATGGAAAAACCTGTGGGAAAAGGGTTTGTATCTCTTAGAAACATTTTTGGTAATGACTTCTTTAGATCACCTGGCTAAGTGTGTGCACTCTAGTTAGAGCTGTAATCTATAAACACTACAACCTTGCATATGTTTTGGGCACAAAATCATATTAATCAAACAATTTGCGCCTGCTTTCAATGGTACCATTATCTCAGGTTAAAGTTGACAGACTTTGAAAGATACCTCCCTATCCATCCTATCCATTAGTTGTAGTTGTCCTACTTTTGTAGTTTGTCCTACTTTTACTGCCAAGTTTGCTTAGTTTTCTGCAAAGGGTCCTGCAGAAAATTATGCTGGTAGTTTTTGTAGCACAAATACAAAAAGAGGGGGATATGTCGGAGTAGGCTGGCATTTCTGCATGGCCTTGAGAGGAAATGCAGCTGAGACGAGCAGAGTGGCAAGTGCTGTAACTGTAACCAATAGCAAAGCAGCAAGATAACTTTTCACCAATTATGTTGAAATATGCAAACCTTCTGATGTATATAACTGCTTATTCTGTAAACAATAAACCGTTACATATTCGGTTGCAGCTACATGTAGTCTGGGGTCTTCAGGCTGCCTCTTATACCTCCTTTCACTCAAAATCAATTGAGGAACTAATCCTATTTAGCCTACAAAGTAGGCTCCAATTAAGTCTCTTGGGATGCCTTATCTGCTTGAGTTTAGCTTAAATAATGCCTAACATTGACTTTTCTTGTTTCATCTCTCACCTTTATTCATGTTCACCTAGAGCTTAAGGCAAAATCTCGAACATGCAACTAAGGGAGTTTCATAGGATTCTTCAGAACAAAATAGAAGACTGTTTGTTATGGTTTGACTCTGGCTAAAAGCCGAGAGCCCACACATAGATCTAAAATTTCTCAGAGAAGGGAAAAAAAAAAACCCCGACTTTTGTGATAAGGATTACAAGCAACTGTTTATTAACTACTTCACACAAGCAAAACAGGCTCTAACTTAGAATGTTAAGAATTTACTACTACTACAACTACAACTACTACTAAAATCAGAGCTTAAGAGTTTAAGGGTGAGCAGTTTGAGAGTTGTTACAGACACCTTTCTCCCCCCCACCCCTCNAAAAATCTCCCAGTCTTTCCACGGGTTCACAGGCTGAAGAATCTTCGCCCCTATGATTCCTCACAGATTGCTGGGGTCCTATTCCAGTGTTTAAGGCATCTTCTCTTTCTCCTTTCTCTGACCTTGGTGTTAATCAAACTCCTCACCCTCCTGTCTCTTAAGCGGCCATGATGTTCTGCGCAGACATTTTTTTCTCTACTCCTTCTTAAATATGTTATCACAGAGGCGTTGCCTGACCTTGGCTAGCTTAGAGCAGAGAAAAACTCTAGCAGCTTCTTAAAGAAGCCTCTCTCCTAGCCCCCCCAACTAATAAAAAGCTCTGGCTACTTAAAACCACAACACTGGTTTTTTTCTAACATTCTCCAGTCTTGTCACATGCTGTGTATTCTAAGGAAAATAATGGCATGTTCCATATCTTTTAACTCATGCTTGTTATTTTTTAAAATCATGCATCTGATGAATGCCTGCCGGGAGACAATTTTTTCTGCAGATTGGTGAGGAATGTTATTCTTGTGTTGAATCACAACCTCTACTGTCTGCCAACAGACTGAGACAGCTATCAGCAGGGCATAGAGCAGAGTCTCTCTTTTTGGATAAAGATTATGGTTGGAGGAGGAAATATATGCCATGTAAAGGAGAGGATGTTTTCAAGTAAAGACGACAGGGGCGAGTTTGGGTTTTTGGTGGTTTGGTTTGGTTGAATTTTTAGTTTTTAGTGAGGTTTTTGTATGCTATTGCAGAAACATGTTTATGAAACGAATGCATGTTGGGAAGTGCACTCTCAGTCTCATGGTCATATTAAACGTGTTTGACAGTATGTAGTCTTTTCCTTTTTCCTGCATAAACAACCCAAAGATCATTAGACAGGAGTGAGTTATGTGAAGCAATAACAAAACTATGATGCACAGTGGCATCCCTGGAAATAAACAACTATAAATTAAGTAAGTTCTGTCTTATACTGAGGGTATGAATTAGAATTCAAGGCAAGCACGGAAGTTAATTTTTTTTAGTTCATAAATCATGAAGACTCCAGCTGTACCTCATATAAAGAGGTTCTAATCCTCTAAATGAAGACTAAATAGAGATGAGTGAGAGAAGAACCTTAAGCAGCAAAAGGAGATATCACAGAGCAATTGTACAACTTTGCTGAGGATGGAGATTGTCCCTTTACTGTGTATACGTAAAATGTTTTGGTGATTCCCTGATGATTCTTATTGTGTGGCACTGTGTGAAATTTTGGTGATGGTCTACTTATGGTGGGATAGATCATGATCCTTCACTAAGGGAGGTGCACTGTGGAGCACACAGGGCTGCCTACCACCCTATTGTAGCAAACTTCAGTGATGTATTTCTCTGTGCCTGACTTTTTGTTGGATAAAGGCCTATTACTGCAACAGAGCTTTTTGTTAATGTAGAAAAGAAAAATCTCTCTCACAGCAGTTGCAGTGAGATTCCTAGCATGTAAGGTCTGTTACTTATACTGATACTTTTTGGAGAATCATCACTTA
This sequence comes from Calyptomena viridis, assembly GCA_013390005.1. Lineage (NCBI taxonomy): Eukaryota > Metazoa > Chordata > Aves > Passeriformes > Eurylaimidae > Calyptomena > Calyptomena viridis. The sequence goes on along the minus strand of WEIV01017834.1, from coordinate 32,288 downwards.
CACAGAAACAGCTCAAAAGCTGTGATGTGTGCCAGGGTCACTTGATCTGCTTGAATCTTCCTTGGAACAGTTCAAGCTAGAGCCATGCACATGCAATTTTGGAAGCACTGTCTCTACAATACTTCAAACAAATAAGGGATGAACATTTTTCAAGCCTTTCCCTAAAATTTATCCTTGCCCCTTTATGTGTGCTCCTTGGCCTGTTCTTTTGGTCTGCATTTTGATTTGTTTCACTTTGAAAAAAAGAAAAAGAGCTTTTAGGTTTTTTACTTAATAGTAACCTATTACGAGAGCTTACTGTGTTCAGAACTGTGTTCAGATCCTGCTCCCATCTAGGGAGCCTTCCACTTAGGGGAAGTAATTTGATAAAGAAATGTAGGATACAATTTCCTCCATCTAACTGAACTGAGAATTCTTCAATGACAAAAGCTGCACACAAGTGCATGCTCAGATGGACATATATGCACACAAGCAACTGGTTTAATGCTTTGAATGCCACTTGTATATTTCCTGAGATGGCTTCAATTTCCTTTGGAAATGTACAGATGAATTTTGGAGGAGTCAGATCCTAGAAGAACCCAACAGATCTGTGATGCTTAGAGAGAGAAAAGCAACCCGTAAACTAAAAAAAAAATATATTGTAGATAAGTATAGGCTTTGGTGAGCCTTTGGAACTGACATAAGACTGTGCTATTCAACAGAAAGGACACAGTGATTCCTGTGCACATAGATACGCTGCCTTCGTGGTAATAAAGATTTTGAGCTCAGTCACTGAGAAGAGATGCTGTGCTGACCAAAAGCTGTTCTACCCTTTGCGTTTCCCATCCTGCTTCCTCATTAATTTCAGTTGCTTCATATTTTTCTACTTTGCTGTCAGCAAGGTCCTCATTAGGCCTGCTCTGTGTAATTTTTCAGCTGATAACTGGATGATAATAATGAGAGAAACTGCCATTTGATTTCACTATTTCACTATTTAACAAGTCATATATTCATGTAGTACTTTTGCTTCAGTAGATTGAGGTGGATTCATTTCTCTGGAGCTTTGTTGGCTTTTGCACCCTGAAGTTTGCAGGAACTTTATGGCATGATGCAGGTTAGTTACTTCTCATGAGCTGGGTCTATTCAGAAGCTCATTGGTAAGGTTTGGAGACAGAAAGCTGCTTGTACATGTTGTAAACAGAATTTATTAGCCTTGAGTTTTCTCTTTACTTTTTTTTAGAGATATCTATGTAAGTTTACTTAAGATTCATCTCTTAACAACCCCACATCTGTTATACCTGGGCACCTTTCCCTTGATTTAGTTGGGTTTCCATTGCTTTTTATGTGACTGGGAATTTAGAAAACACATGCATTTCTCTGTGCTGACTCACACTCATTTCTTTAGCTGTCTTCCAAGGATGCAGTCAAAGATAAGGTCAAAATTGCCTTTGTTGTTCTATTGAAAGCTATAACTGCTAGGCTAGATTGAAAGACGTAGTCTTCAATTTTATAAAAATCTCTTTCTTCTTTAATTTTTAGCCTGTGCCTTGCCCTGAAAAACTTTCTAAAAGCTGAGTTTGACTGTTTTGTGTAATAAAGTGGAACCTTCCCTGGAGTCTGACAGTTGGGAACAATACCTAATAGGACTGTCTGTCAATTATGTCACCTTCCTGCTCAACAAAGAAATAAAGAACAAGCATTTATTTGAAACTGCAGATGAATTGGTATGGTAATTTCTGTGGTGGATTACTGACAGTTCTATTCTCTTTTGATTACTGTAATATCCTTGTGGTAAGAAGCTTTATCACTACAGTTTCTTTCTGCAGGTTGGAAATTTTTGCTGATTTAATTCATTCTTCTGTTTTGTGATTCTCTCTCAGGTGATTTACCTTGTATTAAATTTCTCTAGGCAAGATCACTTGCATAAGGAATAGAGGAATATTTATTAAAGCATTCTGAAACTTGCTGGCTCCATTTTATTTTTACTTGCAAACACAAGTTAATTCTGTGGTGTAATTTTTAATACATTATAATCTCCACGACTGGTTTTCATTCAGCAAAATGTTTCTAAGTGAGGTGAATGTTTGAGGTGCTTGCTAATTGACATTATTCATAGCTTTGTTTTGAGGGAGGGGGTTATGTTTTTTTTTTGTTTGGAAGTTTTTTGTTGGGTTTTTTTTCCCTTTTTTTTTTTTTTTTTAGAATACTAAAGCAAGTTCAGACTTCACAGAATAATCTGAGTTAGAAGAGACCCACAAGGTTCATCAAGTCCAACTCTTAAGCCTGTACAGGGGTCAAACCCATTCTCTGGTGCTATTAGCACCACATCCTAACTAATTGAGCTAATCAGGGTTATTTGGTTCTGAGTAGTTCTATATGTGACTTTAAGTGAAACTACTTCATAACACAACCCCTAAAAACCCTGAGTGGCATTTCTGAATGCTGAAGAAAATGAAATATTGAAAAAAATTTAATATTGTCACTTATTGCACTAAAATGGTTCCTCCAAGATAAGTTCTTTCTCACCTAAAGCATTTCAATTTAGACATGAGACTATTCTGACCCATAATAAGGGACTTTCCCCTACTTTTACCTGTTTTACCAGTTGTATCTCAATATGCACAGTATAGCGTCCTTGCTCATGTGAGTAATAGCAGTCTTAGAAAAAGTCTCCTCCTGAAAGATCTGTGGATGACTCATTGGCTTAAATATACTCACTGACTCAACCAGCAGCACTGTGGTGATATGTACAGACTGAGAAGCAGACCCTTTTCCCAGGAATCTGGAAGCTGGAGAAGGTGAGAGTGATCTAGCTGTGGTAGACTATTAGGAGGAAACTGGAAGAGAAAAGAAGAAAACAAAACAAAGGAGTTGAGAAAAAGCAGAAGCTCTTCTGGAAAGAAAAATACAAGTTAAGGGGGTAGGAAGGAAAGAAGTAGGAAGTTCAGGTGAAAGAAAGAGACCAGGACATGCACAACAGAACACCGAGTCCAGTGAAAACTGCCAAAATTTAAGCAGTGACACCTTCTCCCTTGGTGCTGCAGGACATTCTTTCCTATCTATCCAGGAGGCTTTGAGAAGCTGTAGATAGCATCAACAGAACAAAATCCGGATGTAACTGAATCTCTCAGGTGTCTATCTGAACTTCAGATCTGATCCTCAGGTGCTCTGATGTTGCAGCTGTACTCTGCTGAAATCCCAACAGTAATAAGGTATTTTTCCAGAATACCCTCGAGTTTAGATGATCTGTTTGAAGCACAATGTGCTTCAACTCTCAGCCTAACTCTGAGTGTGTATGCCAGTTTCTTTTGGCTTGTCTTCAGTGGTGGCCAATTATTCAAATACGGGTATACATGGGTATGGGAGCCATGACAAAACACCTCTAAATACATACCTCTTAGGGAAAGCAATATGAACCTGCCCATATTTTTTGGTACGCTTTCCTATTAATTTGATTCTTTCCTAGATACAACTTGTGTCTATAGAAAGAACCTATCATTCCATATTGTATGTGCTCTTCATGCTTCATAGATAGGTTGAAAGAATGATCCAGCTCTGCTTATGACTGTCATGAGCTTGTACTTGCTCTTTTAAAACAGACATTCCTGCAAAGCTTTAAATTTCCCTATCCATTTAGAGCAGATGGTTCTTCTCATTTGATTTTTCTTCTTTTGAGTATTCCAGCTGTGAGATAATTTAACAAGCCATATACTTCATTTTGTCCTAGAAAAGGTGTGTTTGGAGATGCCCTTTCATTTTCAGACTCCTGGTTTTCATCTGGAAAATCTTTTACATTTCTTGATATCTTCTTTTGTACTCCTACAGTACTCTTTGTCAATTATGCTCTTCTCAGCTATGATTCTGGGAAATGTTTATCCAAGGCTTTGAAACTCAGCTGGAAGCATGGCTGAGCTGAAATATACAAAATTGTGTCCTTCTCCATGAAATCGCAAGACTGACTTATGGTTTGAAACTCCTACAGATGTAGGCCTAATTGTATTTGGTTTATCGGTTTGTGATATTGTTGAGTCATGTTATTTAGCTCTGCGCTGTAACTCTGAGGGATAGATAATACTGTAATTTGTGTAAAACTGGAGGGGGTTTATATGTATTAATAGAAATCCAGTAGCCTTAAGAGAAAAGATCACGCCTCGCAGAGTCAGCAGCGTCAAACATCACTTCCAGGTTTCTTGGATATGTCATTGAGTCTGAGGTTTACCTTAGAATTAGTCTAATAAAACCTGATCCTAAAAGCTCAAACAATAAAAAGCTTGAGAAAAAAAAGTAGTGGAATGTATTTTAGAATTGTCATGTCTGCTGTTTAAAGTGAAACATAACAGATGGGTGTTTCTAGAAGTGAGGTTATCTGTGTGTCATTTATGATTGTGTCTGTTTCAGGACTGGGTTTCCTTAGCTAAACTGAGAAAACACTAATCCTATATACAGAAGACCCAAATATCTGCTATGGATCTGAAAGGGACAATACAGAAAGGGACAAGACAGGGGCCTGTCTCTTTCCTTCCTGCCTGTAAATCACTGGAGACACTTATCCATCTGACTTAGCAATATTTTATTTAGTCCAGATTCAGATAACTGCTTGAACTCCTGAATACCTTGTCACTCATGCTATTTAACCTAATCCTTGTGACTCATTGTCCTCTGTAAGGTGGTCTGCATGCACATGTAGAACAATAGCCATTTGTAACTGCTTTCCATAGGATCTGTTTAGTACAAAGTAGAGTATGGAGAAGGAGAATGATCAAAGATCTGTGATGGCTTTGTGAATGAGTAAACAGACTGCTATTACTATCAAAAATAATAAACACACTGGGCTATGGAAAAGAGAAAACTGAGAAGGGGTGTGAGAGGGTTCTGTAAATTCTTATGTGGTTCAGAGAAGGTGAATGGAGTTTAACTCTTCGCTGTCTCTTCAAATCATAAAGTTACAGAGCAACACATGAAATTAGAAGTAAGGAGTTTCAAAACAGAAGAATTTCTGTTCTTTATACAAGTTACCACAGAGGTTTGGAAGTCAACTTGAAGAATTCATAAAAAAGAAATTAATTGAGGTCTCTTAAACATAAAGGCATCTCCTTTGGCTGGGGAAGTCCTTGAACAGCAAATTTCTGGAGATTAGGAGAGTATTGCTGCATGTTTGCCATTTTCTGCTCCCTCCAATACATTTGCTTTTGTCTAGTATTCCAGACAAGCTGGGCTAACTGATCCTTTGAGTTAGACCAAAAATGGCCGTTCTTACATTAAAANCGTTCTTACATTAAAATAAGAGATTGTGTGAAAAGTGTTGGAAAATCCAGTCCTTAAGATTTCCACAGTGTCACAGCTCTCCTCAAATTTCAGAAATTGGATATTAATTGTGGTAGACAATATGGGGAAGTATTTTGCTTTCTTTCACCATGCTGCTGATTATAACTATGTGATTGGTTTTCTTAATAAATACAAAACAATTGTTTCATCCCCTTTTCAAAATACACTCAAGTGGAGAGATGACAGCCTTATCCTGCCACCTGAA
>WEIV01017834.1:1966-20238 GCA_013390005.1 Calyptomena viridis | reverse complement strand
CCCCCCTCTCTCTCTTGTGTTCATTTGGAGTTTTGTTTGGTTAGTTTGTTGTTTTTGTTGTTACTTAAAGCATGAGGGATTTCTAAACTTAGGCTTTATCCTCTACAGCATGTTTTCTGTGTCAGTTTCTGAAAAATTCTTTTCAGAATGGTATGTATGGAATGTCATACAATAACTCAGTTTTAAACCCAGTTCCTGTAGAAATTGATGGCTCCTTCTTTCATGTGTTTTTGTAACATCAGAGATCATCTAAGCTTGATAAACAATGAGAAATGTATAATTATGCATGTGAGCAGCTGATAATGTAAATCTGAGAAGGATCATCTGTTTGAGATTATCCCTCTAATTCACACAATTTAGTGGGCTGGGGCTTGTTGGTGAAAATCTGTGGAAGGAAAAGGAAGAAGTTTTAACATAGTATATACATGCTCACAGCTTCTTACATGTTTACAGTTTTTGATGTGTTTACAGCTTGTTCTTCATTACTCGTAATTTTTTGTTATGCTAGGTGGAATAAAATGGAAAGATTACCCCAGTCATGGCTTTTTCCTAGTAATTAGTCAACCAGAAGGAGTTTGCAGTCTGCAGTTTCACATTGCTGGTAGAAGGGAGACTGAAGATGCTGTTGCCTCAGCATACAGCTGCTTGTGGAGTTTACCTTGCTCACCCAGATGATTTTTTCTTTCTCATTCTGTTGTCAAGGTAAAAAATTGCTATTAGTCACACAGTTGATAAGATATTACAGTGGTTCCTAGCTCCCCATCTTTCAGCACAGATGGCGTTTTTCATGAAAAATTGGATACATATATCTTCTGACTCCGGATGATGATGTCCAAGAAGTTTGAATTGCGCTTTTGGTGTGCAGTCTTTATGTTCACAAAACCTCTAAATACTCGCTAGCTTTTGTTGCAATAAATTTCCCCTTTTCATTGTATCCTTCTTTCTTTTATTAATTTATTCATTTTGGAGGGAGGAAATATTTCTGTTACTCAAAAAATTACTAGAGAAAGAAAAACACCGAGGAGAGACGGGAGCAGTAGAATCTGGTCTAGCTATGTTGTCCAACCCCAAATTTCTTCAGGTTTAATAGCCCTATTCTGCTCTGTGGCAAAGCCAGGGTGTAAAACCACAGGCTAGGGTATCCATCAGCAAAGATTTCACTCCTCTTTTTAAAAATTAAAAGAATTATATAGTTGTGGCATTGGTAACTGCCTTTCAATTAACAAATCTTGCCATCACTAGTAAGAGCAAGAAGACACAAGCATTACTGGCTTCTTTCTTTCAGATTATCTGGTAAAAACCCTTGAGCTGCAGAATATTTGGAGTTGTTGGGGTTTTTTTTGCTCATTAATAGGCTATTAGCTGTTGTAATCGGGACCATCATACTTGACAAAGCAAGGAAGTGTTTTCCAGACACTTTTGAGGCCCTTAAAGATTTTGAACTAGACAGAGTCTGTCAGCCCCTGTAATTGAGGACTGGCTGCAGGTGAAGAGTGGTGGAGTCTGTCCTCAAAGTGGATGAACTTCTGTATTGTAGCTGCTACCTCATTCCTGGTCCCTAGTGAGCTCAGGTGTGTGTAGCCCATACTGCAGTGAGACCTTTGGATAGACAAACCTCCTACTGGTGCTTCAGAAGTGATTCAGGTTGTTCAGCAGCACACACTGAGTGGAGGTTTGCAGCCCCAATGGCTGGGACAGGGTTGTAGTTGTGAGGTGATACCCCTCGGTGAATTAGGCTTGCTGTTTGTGCTTCTGGGCTAGCCCACTCTCTTCTGCCAAAACTGTCTGTATAAAGTTAAGACAGTATATGCCAGGGAAGGTGGGAACCTTCTTGGGATGGAAAGAAACCCCTCCTCCACTGTAAAAACACTTGTAGAGCTGCTTGTAGATGACCTGGGCTCCTGTTTTTGAGCATTTCTTATTATTATCAAAGTTCAGTACCAGATAAAAGGAATTGGACTCGCAGCTTCTCAGTTTTTCTTGTTGTTTATTAAGTTCTTATCACAACTTCAGTATGTCACTCTAGCCCTGAGTTTAACACACTGAAGCATGTGCTGCAAAAGCCGTGAAATGGCGACTGCTGCTAAGCTTTAAGGACTCTGACACTGCACTATACTATACTTCAAATCAAGAGGCTTTCAGTAAAAAATGTAGGAAAGGGAAATAATAATTATTGACTAAAATATACAGAGAGAGAATAAAATAAAAGGAACCAGTAATAACACAACAGGAACAAGAAATATTACCTCAACATACTCTACAGACATCCCCCCCAGCTCCTATGTGTATTTTTCCTTGGTGTGGTCACAGCAGTGGGGGAAATAGGCGGGTCCTGTGGGCTCACCACAGTTTGCTGCTGAGATGGGTGAGAGTCACTTGTCCGATACAGGAACAGCAGAAGATGAGGAAGGACAGACGGGCTGGCTTCAAGCAAGGACTGGTGCAGGCAGGGCTCTCCTCTCTCTCCGAGATTGCTGTGGAGTCCACCTGGACAAGGGTGCTGGGCCAGGCAGAGGCAGCAGCAGAGGTGATCTGGTCATGGGAAAGCAGTCAGGACCTCTCCACAGTGTGCTGGGGCAAGAGGGAAAGAGCGGGGAGAAACAGCACCAGTGAGGCAGTGCCAGAACCCTCTCCCAGGGGTTGATCCTAAAAACTAGCAAGGTGGGCTGGTCACCTACAGAGTTTTTTATTGTCCAGAGTGAGGGGGGAGAAAAGGCAGGCATGCTCCACCCCATACCCCTCTTGTCTTTGGCACTCACCGACCTCTCCCCCGCACAGCCAACCTAGAGCAGGGAATCTCCCTGCAACCTGACCATCAGGGCCATCAGCTCTCAGACTGAAAACAATGAACTCTGTAGGGAGACAGGTGCTGAAAATGTTAAAAATTCAGCTATAGTAAAACATTTTGTCCTGTCTCATGCAACCGTAGTATACTTAAGACTTGAAAATCTGCTAAAATCAGCAGCACATTTGTCTTTGTGAAGGGGATCAGCAGCTATCTCATGTTTTAAAATTACAAAAGTCTTTTTTCATTTTACTGTTTTCTTCTGTGTCTTCAGGACTAAATGCACAGACTGGATTTTATCTCCTTATGAGTCATTACCAAAAAAAATTGTTGTCCATTCCAGTTTCTACCCTCAGCAAAATTGCACATCACAGATTCATGCAGGAAAATGACAGTTTATCATACAACAGCAGCTTGATATTCTTCCGCAAACGTGCAGAAGGATTGAAGATGATTTCCGAGGGAAAGTCTTGCTCTGCTCTTACTACAATTTTGAATTCTTTCTGGGGTTTTTTTGATACATCATGGAAGACTGAAATGAGTACTAACTTCCAAAGATGTCATTTGCCTCCTTTGCATGCATGTTGATGGCGAGTGTCACCCTCAGATATGCAGAATGATACCCTATAACTTCAGTGGACTTCTTTATGTAGCAAGAAATCCGGAAAAAGATAATAGGAGTACAAGATATGATCTTCCTAATTGCCTGAATGGCAAGTATGCCAGAAATATATGCCAGAAACATAAACATCAGAAGGCTTCAGGTACAATTTACAAAGTAAGCATGTACTTCTAAATACAGCTGCAAAGAAATCATCTATTGATGCATTTGATCCACTTTCTAACAGCTTCTTTAAGCGTCTCAAAGAAGGTATGTTTGTAACTAGTTTGTAACTAGTTTATTTTTGTTACTGATAAGCATAAACGTTAAGTGCAAACAATACACCAAATTCCTCTCTCTACACCTGCAGCATATTTTTGTTTGCACTTTCATGCTTCTTTATATCGAAAGATTGTTCCAATTAAATAAACGAAATAACTACATACTTCTGATTTGCTACTCATTTTGCAGTAATATAATAGACACCGTTTGCAAGAATAGAAGCTCACCATGGAAGGTATTGAACACACAGGGTAGAAATTAATCCAGAAAAAGAGAAGTCTAACAAATTACTAGTTCTTCCTGCAAAGAAAGTCAGATTCTGCAGAGTAATGAGTAATAGCACCATAGTCCAGTCAGTATACAAAGGTGATACTAACCCTGAGATGAGTCCTTAGCAGTGGTCCTGAGAGAGCAAGTTCTCTGCCACCTTTCTGATCCATTTTCATATGCCGTTTTCTAACCTGATCAGTTCAAAATTTTCCTGCTCCAGCAGTTACTTTTGAAATGGTTTCATAGAGAAACTCTTGTGATGATACCAATCCATAGATCCCAGAAATGGATCAGTTTTGCTAAAACGCTTTAATGACTGCAATCCCCAAAAGGATTGGTTTCAGTGAGTTCTGGGCATCATATGGACACAGTCCTGGTCAACACCTCAGAAGATGCTTTGCTGAAGAGAAATGACATAACTTTATCTGTAGCTGAGTTTTTCTCCAGCTTGTTTATCTGTCTTCAGACTACTCTAATGCCAATGGTGCTCCAAGGAACAACTTTCAGTGAGACAGAACATCTGCTCTTTGCTTAGAACCTGGCTGATGAGTCCCACAGGCAGCAGGTGGAAAGAAGAAGAATTGTCATCTTTGTGAGACTTGCTATTGGGTTTTATTAGTGAAATGCAATTTGGGTTCAAATAGAATATCCCAGTAATAGAACTTCTTTTAAGTGTTTCAGAAGTCGGAATGAGACCAGAACTTGAGACCTGCTGTTCCCACCTGCTTGTTTACCTTTCGGTTTCTGTTTGTAGGGATTTTCCAGGCTATTACTCTTGCTCTGTTAGAGATGATCAAACAGTATTGTGAGAATTACTACACAACAAAACAAATTTGCAGCACAGCAGGCTAGGACATTCAGACTTGCTTCAGACATTTGCATTCAGACAGGCAGATGATGATGTGCTAACTTGTTGAAGCTTTCAGATCTGCACAAAAAGCTTTTTATTTTACCTTAATTTGCCAACAATTCTGGAAAATCAGGTATGCAGTTTCCTTCTACTGCATAGAATTCAATACTGTGCATAGGGCATTGTCTCCTTTACTCTGTATACATAGAGGATAAAGGCATGCTCTGCCAACATCTGGAACTGGTCGCAAGGCCTGAGGTCAGGACAGGCAACAGAAATTACAAAGGAAAGGAAGAAGAACAGACTGCTAACCTCCAAGTCTTCTAGGGTTCTATTATGAATCTGACAGTATCTATCTCAGCTTTTTCCTGCTTCCATAATGCCACAGTTTGGAGAAAGTATCTAAATTTTAGCAGAAAACCAGAGACAATACTCACTATGCAATTTACATTTCTATTGCCCCAAAATGCACCTGATCCCTCTGACTGAACCTCTTTCAACAATGGTGCCAATATGCACAAACTTACTAATAACAGGGTTCTAAGATCATAACTGCATCTGGTTAGTCTTGATCTTCTCATCTGTAGGTTGGTACTGGCTTCCCAGGCATTTCTCCCTGGACATCTAGATTTCAGTGAGACACATGTATTTGAATAGACTGACTGTCTTGTCATCAGATATGCCACTTGTTGATATATGCTTTTCAAAGAAAGAGAGCTATGGTCAGTGTACACAGAAGAAAAATCATAGGGTCTGGTCTTTTCAGTTTAGGGAGAGGAGATAGTGTACTCTGAACGGATGTCTTCCATGGCATCTACCTGACACTATTGCATTCAGGCTGATGCTTTTTCATGCCAGGTGTGTGGCTCTGGCTAAATACTATTTAGATAGTTTCAGGTAAACTGGCTTAATTGTTGTGAATGAGACTCGAAAAATCTTCACTGGCAGGTTTCTGCTTGATATCCAAAAGAAACAGACCAACTTGTGTAAAGACAAGGCAATTTCTGGTGAGAACATAAAAATGCATGACATTTGTCTGAAAGCCAGACCCACAGGATAAGCTGGAAAGAAACTATGTGTATAACAGGGGCCCACAGATTCTAACAACCTGGCTTCCTAACTCTCTCCAGCTCTTCTGTTTTCAGTTAACAATTGTATCAACAATAGCAATCAGTCTCTTACATTGTTTCTCAATAAAGCATAAGATACTTCCAGGTCAGTAAATCAGAGATTGTTTGAATACTTGAAATAGCTATAAAAAATTCACCAATTTCAGAGCATAAAGGAAAAGTCCTATGGAGTTAATTTTTCAATCCTATAATGACTAGATTAAAAGAAGCATTGCACTTACGAATCATCCAGAAATCCTCATAATGTTCCTCTGTTGTTTAAACCAATTAAAGCAAGTAATTTTCCATCCTCTGCCACTGCTCTGTGCATTGGCACAAGACTTTAGCCTTTTAGCCTTTGGATGTGCAGTTCACTTTGAAATTTTTATTGATTTGTTCTGTGCGGTTCAACGCCAAAGATCAGTTCCTTGTTTGTCTTCTTGTCTTGTAGTCTTAATACAGTTATAGAGATAATCTAGTGCATCTGTGTGTTCTATGCATATACCATGTGATTGCTCCAAATACTGATAGGGTTTTTTTGACTGGTAGATGGGAGAGTGGCAAAGCTGCCTTTCTTACAGTACATTCTTTTCTCCATATGTACAAAAGAAGGATATGGGATTTTCTCCTTCTTTAAAGATAGCTGTTGGAAAGGCAGAATGTCTTTCATTTGTTAGCACACTAGCAAGGTGTGCTAGCAAGGTGTGCAAGCTAGTTGCAAAAGTAAATTGTTAACCAAAAAGGAAAGCACTGATCCTGGCTTTCTCACTGTCTTTCTCTTCCTCATAATGACTATGATGTATCTTACACATTGCCTTCCCTCTCCACCCAGTAGTCTCCAGTTCTGTCTCATGCAGAGCAAACATATCCAGCCCACCACCCCATATCCTCTGTGGCTCTTCAACCATATGCACCAGTTCTCTTCCTCCCAGATTAAGGAGAAAGAGAAGTGTGGAATGAAGGAATACGTGCCACTTTACAAACTGCCTCTTAGAAATTATGCATGATATGGCAGAGAAAACAAAATCTCACTTGTAAGTCTGCTGCTTAACTAAACACTCACTGTTTTCTGAATCTTCACTATGAAAGAAATTCCTAATTTGCTGAAGTAACAGTTAAATGGCATCAGCTCTTCAACATAGTTGCAGGGAAAGGCATTGGCAAAGCTCAGGAATAAAGTTTAGTATTTTCTCGCCAAGAACAGTGCATTCAAACTGCAAGGTGACACAGCAATCAGTGTGATGGATTGTGACAAGTCTGGCAGACAAAAAACTCTCAGAAGACCTGCTGTGACAGCTTCAGGTAGTAACACTTGCCCATTTTCCTGTTCTACTTCTGTTTTCTCTAAAGAGAAAAGTTCATTTAAATAAAAATTAAAAAATAAAAATAGCAGCATTTTTTTTCTCTCTTCCAGAACTGCAAAGTATCAACAAGATATACTCTTCATTATGCCTTTTGAAAGAATAGCTCTGTTCAGAGATGAAGGAGAAGAAAGACTAAGTGTGATTTCTGGACTTAAAAGAACTCTCATAAAAGCCAGATGTCTAGATCAGACTGAAATGGCCTGAAACTGTTATTCTGGCATTCAGTCAGCTTGCTTGTTTGCTTGAAATTCCACACATTATGTAGATGAAATATATTCTTTTGGTGTGCTCACTGGCTGCATTACTCCTCATAAGGTAAAGTATTTTGCCAGCACTGAGTTGCATACAATATACAATGGATCCAACTGGGTGTTACATTACTCTGTACTGCTTGTTTCTATAGGCAAACCACATAAAGGACTCCTGACAGCTAGAAGGTACATATAGCTCACATTATGCAATAATGAACTCGGAAGTATCTTAGAGGCTGTTTAGATACAAACTAATTTCTGTATGGAGTTGCCAGACTCTTGTGTTTGGGTGAGCAGCCAATAAACAGCTGGTAACACCTATCCTAAACCCTATCTGGTTTGCACACAGATTTCACTTTCACTGTGGTCTCACATGAAATGAGGCATCTAGATAATCTGTGGAACAGCAACTCAGATGAATCTGGACTAACAAAACTGAACCAAAGAGGAAATACATGTACAGTGAATTCAATTAACTATACAGAAAAAGAAGCTCTTAACAACTTTTAGGGATACAACTACACTTAAACAGAGAAAGCAATAGACAACCAATAATGGAAATTGGCTCTAATTAGACAAATAAACAGAGACACAGAATTACAGAATATTCTGAGACGGAAGGAACCCACAAAGATCAAGTCCAACTCTTAAGTGAATAGCCATGGGGATTGAACCTGTGACTTTGGCATTATTAACACCAGGAGAAGGGATCTCTGAGCAATTTTTCTGCTTCAGAGGTGGATATCAGAATGGGTCTGAGGAACTTCTGGATTGAAGGGCTACTCTCTACCCATCACTCTGCTCTGTAGCCAGTGTCAACAGCTTTTTTGAAATTATGAACAGGGCCTGCAGGAACAGTGCTATCGTTTGAGACTCTGAATCTCTTTAGATGATTCCACCTTTTCTTCCAGCATTTCAGCAAGCATAGATCTGTTGAGTATATGAGTGCAGGATCTGAACTGGGGAAGGAGAGCATGTCCAAGGTATCTACTTACTGCCACCTACATACTCCTACATACTCCTACACATATGCACCATCTGCTGTATTCTCCAGTGTATTCTGGGCCAAGTGTATTCCCCCCACAGGGGGATGCTTCTTCTAGGTAGCAGCTACTTTTATTTGAGTGGCAGTCATTAGAAAAATGGAAATAATTCCCCTGCATGAGTATCCCCATGCTGTTGAAACTGAGCAATTGCAGCTTCCTGGAGTACAAGGAAAGCACTGTTTGTTCTCTTCAGATTGATAGTGCTTTGGAACACTTACTGTCTTCCCTCATTCAAATTTGCTGATAAGTATCTAAGTTGATTTTCCTGGCCAAAATGCTTTCTAAGGCAAAAGATCTCAATTTCTGAAACAAATAATGCAAAAAAAACCCAAAATAGATTAAGAAGGCTTTTTCTGCTGCTGGTCTGATATTTTCTTAGCTTTCCAAAGTAGATTGTTCTCTAAGCTCATATCTGCCTGTGGTCTTCCAGTAGTTGTTTGGTTTTGTTTTGATTTGTTGTTTGGGTTTTTTTTTCCTCTCCTTAACTTGGTTTTCTTTTATGTAGCTACCACTGGCGAGGTTCATCTGGTCGTTGTTGTTCGCAGCTAGTTTTATATCTAGACTGGATCAACCTTCTTTGCCTCTCTCTATATGAGGGGTCATGCCATCTGCATGTTCCCAGGCTTTCAAGAGAACTGGCATTAATAGGAATCATCCATCTTTACTTTCTATATCTATAAAATCCCTTATCTACTAAGGAGAGCGTCTCCACTCTCATTTCAATGTTATTTCCTGATTGCTCTCTCCTTTTGGAAAGTGTCAGAGAGGACAGCTGTGAGAGTGAGCATAGGTGAACCTTGAGGGAAATTGTGGAAACCTGGTTATTTTCTGCAGATCTCCTATTCAGCTTGTCACTGGAACTGGGAAGTGAAAAGTAAACTTGATAATTATAGGCTTGTTGCCCACAACTTTTGGTATAGTCTGCTTCTCTATCCTCCTATCACAGAAAATTCCATGAATTCCTTCCCCACTGGATACTTTTATTCCTTTAAACCATTTCATACTAATTTCATGGAGTCTCCCTTTGATCTAGGACCATAGAACACTCTTTCTCTAGAAACCTGATTGCCTTTACCTACCTGATCCTTATCGCCACTCAGAGAGGTACAGAACAGAATTTCACACAGTGGTTATGAGGTAAGTATACCATGTTTTTGTACAGAAAAGAATGATTCTCCCCATGTTGTTCTCTGTCCTTCCATGGTGGTGCTTAACATTCTTCTGGGTTTTGTTCAACTTGTTCCTATTGCATGCTGAAGCAATGTTTGCAGAGATTTGTCTGCAGTGACTCTGAGAGACTCCTGAGCTATAATTGTCGGTTCTGCTCTCGGTGCCAAAATAACATGATTGTAGTGTTTCAGGGGTCTGAGTGACAGAAAAATATGATAAGGCAGGATTTCATGAAGTTTCTCAGGTGTTTATTTAACTAATTGGGCGCCAACGTTCTATAACCTAGCCCTAACTAAACTATCTCTACTGCATCTAAACCTAATCCTAAACTTATTTTACCTTCCTAGCAGATGCTGTGTCCATGCCTCCAGACAGTATGTCTGCCTGGGCCTAGACATGTCTCTCTGCCTGGCCAGATGTCTCACAGCCAGGCAGAGGGTCTGGTCTCTAAGAAGTCTGCAAGATGTCTGCCTTCTTTTTCCTACGCAGTTACAACTATATAAGACACTATATTGTTTACATTAATCATCCAGTGACCTAGAGATTAGTTTCTCCTTGTCCAACCACAGATATCAGGCCATGTCCAGTCACAGCCTCACTTCTACACATGCTCAGGCAAAAATTAGCCTGCAGCATTGCCCATACATGATTAGAATTATTTTTCTGTAGACATATTGTTTCATGTTCATTTATGCTGGAGGTCATCAGTGCCCTCATTTAAAAGGGACAGTTGAAATGAATTAAGATGAATTCAATATCGAATTTTCAAGACTCGTCTAAGTATAGAGAAAACTTTTATTAAAACAGAGAACANCACCCCACGCCACCCCCCACCACCAACACAGCAGCCCGGGGAAACGCGGCCGTGGGCATGGCACTCCCAAGGGCCGAGGGGGGTGGCGAGTGAGCCGCTGGGTGTGAGGGACAGCAAACGCAGGTGGCAGCCGGCGCCAGCCAGTGCTGGCGGGCGCAAACAGCAGCCAGCTCCAGCGGCCGTGAACAGCAGCTGGCTCCGGCAGCCACGAATGGCCACCGGCGCCGGCAGGCATGAATGGTGGCCGCACTCGGTGCCCAGCCGCCGTGGGTGGCGGCGGCAGCAGCGGTGACGCTGCAAGCAGCGCCAAGCTGCATCCCATGGGGGCACCGGGCATCTCCCGGCACGGGGCAGCCACAGGGACTGGAGCTCAGCACTATGGAGTAGCACCATAGGGTAGAGACACATCCCCACTGCCCTGCTGTGCATCACCCTGCTTGCAAACAAAAGGGAAAAATTTTCCATAAAATAAAAACAATCAGCCAACTTTTTGTCCACTAAATCAGTTTTGAACGGTTTTTCTGGACTGCCTCATCATTAGCTATGGTAATTGTCTACCTGAAAGTCCATTATCAACAGGATTGGAAATGTCACTGTTCAGCTCCTTCATAAGTTTTCTGATGAGGACTAAAACCTGAGGGACACCATTGCTAAATATTTTCCATTCAGAAAAATGACTATTAAGATTCTTTTTCTTAAACTTTATTTCAATCTATGAAAGAACCTAGTTTATTTAACAACCCTTCCGATTTTGGTATGCTTTCCTCTCCCAATTCACCCTTGCATAAGTGGTCCTCAGAAGAAATCCATACCACTGGGCCTCTTCTTCTACGTAGTTCTATATCATTGGATCTTCATTAGTGATTATGCAACACAGGTAGGGCAAATGTCTTTTTCTTAGGATTAGACCTGATTGCCTGTTTCTCCAGTGAGCCTGTGGCAGAATGGGTCAAGAATCTTCAATGCCTTCAGGCATGTTGCATAGTCCTTCCATTTCTTACCATTTATAGATGGTGTTCGTTGGCAGTGAGATGGCCATGCTGACTGAAAGAGGAGCCAGGTAGAGATGTTTATTCATATGGGCCACCACAACACTGTATCTTTGTCCAACACTTCCTGCCATGTTGCTAAAGTGCTGTGACTGTGGTTTTGTAAATGCATACAAAATATTGAAAAGTGCATGGCAAGCACTTATACAGAAGACTAATAAAATCTGTAAAAAAGGAGTAGATCCATGAGACTTTATCTATGTGCTCTGACTGAAGCTTTACTCACATTCTTACTGGTGGCTTGTGCTGGACACCTAGGACTCTGGTCTCCTTCCTTAAAACCCCAAGAGACACAGCAGGAAGAATTGGATATCCAATGAGGTTGAGCTATCAGTGTCTCAGCCCACTCAAAAAGGTAGTGTTTCTGGACAGAAGAATTCTGAGGTCTCTCAAGATAGCCAGAGTTTATGGTGCTGGGAACCTGAGAACATTCTGGTGTATGATGGTGCAATGAATCTCAACTGAGATATGCTGGGCTCTCACCTCCATCTACAGAAGTGACTTTAACTTGCACATGCTCAGATTTATCTCTGTATCTCATTACTTCTCCGTTCTTTCATCTTGTCTGACATGAATTGTACAAGGACATTTATGAGTCCTGTGGCAGAACAGGACAAGTCACTTATTCTACTTGTTCTCACTTCTGTTTTCTGCTGCAATGCAATCACTATTAAACATTAATGCACAGTCTTAGCCTTCCTTGCTGAAAGAAAGAAGTAAAGCTGTTGGAACCTCTGCAGATTCAGGAAGGGGGAACATAAACTAACCAGCGTGCAAAGAACTGAACAGTTGTTCTCTGCACTAGGGTACCTTTTTCCTATGTTTTCTATAGGGTAATTTACCATTGTTTGCTCTGACAGCTATTTCTAAGCAGATGAAATATGAGTTTTCACTTACTCTGATCAATATGTATTGTGATTTGCTATTTAAGTAATACTGCTTTTAAATTTTGTATCCCCTTTATTCTTTCTTGAAGGAAAATTTTGTTTACTGTCTTCATGCAATGCATTATCTTTCTCTCCTGCATTGATGTTTGTCAAGTGTTCCTCTGAATGGACACTGTCTCCTGCAAATTCTCTGTATGTTCACTTCAATGCTGTTTAAGTAAGAACTGTTTCAGAGGCAGCTAAGGAGATGTCTCCTTGTATATTCAGTGGTATCAGCATCTGAAAGCCTCTAAGCAATCAGGTCAGTGTCATTCTGTGTCATTCTGCTGTGAAGGGATGAATTGGCCAGAAAACAGCCTCTTAGACTGCATCAATAGGGAAAGGCAGCCAATTCAGGAGTCTGGACCTGTCAAGTGAAGGCTAGCAGGAGAGTTCACAGTTGTTGGAAAGATCAAGAAGAAATTCTTTTCATAAAAAAGAGGCGTTAGAACCCAGGTTTCAGTATTTACCTCCCATTTTCTTTCAGTGAGGAACCCTACATTGGGAAATATATCACTGCACAGAAAAGGTTTAAGAAATTATTACCACAAAGGGATATCCATGTGAAATCCTCACTCTTCCGTTTGGGGTCAGGCTCAGAACTCAAAAATTTGAGTTTACCTGAAATGCAGCTACAGAACTACAAAGCAGGTGGAGCATGAACTACTGTATTTCATGTGACCTTGAACCTGTGTTTCAAAAAATCCCTTTCTGATATTCATTTTCCAAAGCTCTTCAGTGCATTGATAATTAGAAGGGATTCTTGGACTAGGAAAACAGCATGAAACAGCTGCACTTATTTCTTTGTTGTAATTGAGAAGACTTCAGGTTTAGCTTTGTTGAGACAATGGAATGCATTCACCAAAACAATGGTAGGAACATCTCTCAACTTACTTCATTTGCCTTGTTGAAAGAACAGAGCTGAATTGCCCTTAAATAATAATGGAGTATTTCAGAGCACTATAGACTCACAGGTATATACTCTCTGCTCTGGAAGAGTCCAACTTATTATTATGGTGAATAGTTTATTTAATACCATATTATACCATTCACAATAATGTATTTAATGCTATGTTGCACTGTAGTAATATAAAAGGAATAAGTTTCTTAATTCTTGTGGCCATTCATAAAGGAATACCTTCACCAGAGATGTTCATGCTTTCTAATTGCTGGATTCATTAGTTGCAGAAGCTACCCGTAATAACAGCAAATTGCTCTGGTGACTGAATGATCTGTGGGTCTCAGATGGAGGCCACCAAGGGGTCAAGCACCAGGGGGGCAGAAAGATAAGTGCCATAGCTGAGTTAATCATGTCCTGTCTGCAAGACAAAGTTATTCCAGAACAAGACAAATTTCAAGTGTAAAGGGCACAAGCAATCCCGTGTCCTGTAAGTGTAGTATTTCACTACAGTTATAGTAATTGTTCAGGCTCCTACTATAGTTGGTGAAGAAAGAGGCTTTTTCAAGTGTCAGTAGTCCAGCTAGGATCTGCATAACTTTTGGGAAGAGGAGCTCTCCACAGACCACAGTTCTTGACAGAAAATATCTACCTCCTCTTGCATGAGATCCTCCTCTTACTACAGTGTGGGATTCTGCTCTATTGTGATCCTCTCCACAGGCCACAGGTGAAAAATCTGCTCTAGGGCTTGAAAAACTTCCTCCCCCTCCTCCTTTTTTGGCCTTTGGTGTTTGCAGGGTCATTTCTTGCATTTTACCTTACTCTTCATGACATTGTGCCCTTTCTTAAATACATTTTTCCAGAGGTGACACAAGCTTGACAGAGGGGCTCATCTATGTCCTGTGTGTCTTGGAATCAGCTGAAGCTGCCGGGAATCATCTGTGTCCAGCAGAAGGTAAAACTTGTTGCAGATCCTGACTACAAAAGCCTGGACACCTATCTTTAGTATTTTCCACCCCTTGACTTTGTGAAACTGAACTATCATTAAATTATATATTCATCATACACTCTTCAGAAACTCACTTGCATCCACAAAATAAGTGCCACACATTAAAATCAAAGTGACATCATCACAAAACGAACAACTCTGGACAGTCTGTACACACAGTGAAAGTCTACCTCTTGTCTTTTCTCCACATTGCAGCAACAAAATTATTGCACTATCTAACAATGTCCAGCCTTTTCCAGGAAACTGAGACCTCTGGACATGTTTTGTCATCTTATGAAGACCAATGTCATAACTGTGAGCATGTCTTCTTCCTCCTCCTTTCCCTTCTTCCTCCTCCTCCTTTTTATTGTTGAGCACAAGGGCATAGAATTTTGGGTATTCCCTGCAGCCTCTGGAAGTCTCCTATCCCAGCTGGGTCTCCTCCAACTTCTTGCCCTTTCCCTTCCTGCTTGCTGCTGGGGCAAGAAAGAGGGAAGGTTTCACACTGTCCAAGAACTGTTCAGAAATAACTAAAACACTAACGTGTCGTCATTTTACTCACAAGTGTAAATACGGCATTGTATGAGCTTCATAACTTCCTCTCAGCCAGAACTCCAGAACTCCAGAAGTAAACCATTACTCATCCTGCTTTCTGTGGCTGAAAAGAGGTCTGCTTCACACATGTCCTTTTTTCCTTTTGCCTAATAAATGCTCTCATGAGAACAATCTGCATAACTGATACTAATTAATCTATATAAAGAGAAGTATGTATTTCTTTAGTTCAGGAATAGGGTAAGTTTTATCTTAGTTGAGTTTTCCAAGATAAGATTTACAAATGCCATTGTCAGACCTGAAGGGATATTACTGTGGGGGAAAAGTTCTGCCTAAAAACCTGGAAGAGTGAAAATCCCGTGTTTATAAGGCTCTTTTTTAAAGAATCGTTGTAAATTTGTCTCCCTTCCCTGACTCTTCAAGTCAAGATGAAGAGGCACCTGTTTTGTAGGCAATGAGCCAGTGTCTCTCATTTACTGTAGTGTTCTGGTCAGGATTAATTGCTGCACAAAGCTGCAAAGTCCTCTTCTCCTGAAGCATATCTCTACAGATGCCTGAGGCAGCACACTGGGGAAAGAAATTACTATCTGCAAATCCACAGACCATCAAGGGTGTTTCTGAGAGAGACAGGGGAGATGATAGATAGATAGATAGATAGATAGATAGATAGATAGATAGATAGATAGATAGATAGATAGATAGATAGATAGATAGGACAGCTTCTAAAAACACATAGTGTCATGCATATGAAACTCTGAAGGTGTATGCTTAATATTTTGAGAAATATATTGCTTTCAATTTTCTGTGATGTGCCAGTGGTCTTGATTGTTTGAATTTTTTAATAATAGTAAACATACATGGTTCATACTGAAATGCAACATTGTGATGATGCCATAGTATTTGACTTCTCCTGAGTTCTCTCTTTTCAGTAACATTTTCTTCTGGGGGAGAATTAACAAGGAGGATTTTTCTACCTTTTTGTGGTTCAAGAATCTGGTATTTCTAGTGTTCTTTCTTATCCACATAGCAAAATTATTAGTGGGTGGTCATGTGTCCTGTCATTTCTTGTTATTAATCCCTGGTAAGTGTTGTCATGTTGCTAGATGGTGACTAAGGGAAAACCTATATTGTGACCTTTCAACTCAGGCAAAGATTTAACATAAACTCAATTAAAAAAAAATTGCTACATTGGACTTCATAATTTCTTTCCCATGCCTGACAGAGGGTTTGAGATTCAGTCAAAGGAAGAAGTCTTGTCCTGCTCTGACTTGTTGTCAACTGAACTCCAGAGAAGCCACCAAGTTAGGATCTCTTTTTGAAAACTGAAAATCAACCAAGAGTCTACCGTATAAGTTAATTTTCTTCAGACCACTGATCTGTTTGTTTCTTACTATATTGAAGAAAGTTTCTGACCAGAGATGGATTACAAGCATGGTAACTCAGAAATGTTCCAGCCAGATTTGCAAAGTGAAGGTGGACTGAAGCTGACTCCTCCATTCTTAAGGAAAAGTGTCCAACTGAGTAAGCATTTGCAGTTGCACCAGGAAACTTGGAGGATGTGTGGTGGTTGTTTCATCTTTATGATATGATGGGAGATAGAAACCAGCCTTATTTCAGATGTTTTCCAGTTTGTGATGCTTGACTTAGAAAATTCTCTTTAATTTTATTGTTTGTCTATTTTTAGATGGGTATATGCGGGAGTAATTATAGTTGTGGATTTTTTAAAACTATGCAGCAAATGATAAGCATCCCTTTTCCATTTAAAGAATCACAGCTCAACATCTGTATCTGAGCTGGCTTTTCTTTTGGATGTTAAGAAGCACGTCCAAACCTATCTTGAGCAATTTGTTTGATGGTATATGGTGGTCCTATTCTTTCCCTTTATGTATGAAGAAAGTCTTGACTATCTAACTTAGTCTCATACCTCTAACTTCTAGCTAGCTCATTTAAGGCATATAAATCTCCTTTCATAGCTTCCACAATAAAAATAGAAATGTGTGAGTCCTACTGAGAAATCTATTTCATGACACTTAGCTATATGTTAAATATTCTGGCAGAGGCATATGGCAATTACTAGCTCATGTACAAAACTCATGTCAACCATTTCAGTCCCATGATAACTTTTTCCTTAAAGAATTATCGAATTCTGTAATGACTGTAACAGAAAATCCTGACCTTAATCTCTTAATAGAAACGCAACGCTTTGTCATGGATTAGCAGGATGAGTTCTCAAATCAGATTAAGCTTTCTGCTTAAATCTCATGATTTAGTTGTATGTTTCTGATAATCAACTTAGAAATTGGTACCATGGGGCATGTGGAGGACTTGTGGAGCTATATGCAGCTAATAATTCAGCTGTGCATCTGCTATCAATTCTCAGATATTAAGAACTTTTGATATCTCAGTTTTTGTACACCATAATTTAAGACAGATGAGGTTTTTCACATTGTAAACCTGTATCCCTCCTGGACACTGCTCTTGCTATCTCCATCAGTATGTGTCTTCACACCTGCCTGGCAGTATATGGTAGGTTCTTACTTTCAGGGCCAGGTGTGCATTGCACTCTCACAGGCCTTAACATAAGCCCACCCTCAAGGACTTCTTTCTTGTCTTGGAAGACAGGCCTTCAGTTTCTTAAATGGATTTTGCATTAGTGTCTCTGTAATAGACCCAAGGCCTTAGCATACCAGGTGCAATACATATAGATGGTAAAGACACAGACCTTGCCCCAGGACTGTTACCTCCTGTGGTCTAAAGTTCTTGTCATCAGCCTAAACCCACCAGTTTTCTTTCTTACATTTTATATGCTTTTTTGGTTTGCTCCCTGGAAATGAAGCCAGAAAGCCTCAGAAATCTTAAATAGGATGAAAACAAATTGTACATGAGTCAACATCAGAATGATGGAGAACAGCATTTCAACAGAAATGTATGATCTAATGATACTGCCTCTGCTGTAGTTTTGTGGGTTTACCTCTTTCTTGCATGCAGGTTTTGGGAAATGTTGCACTAAGCCACATCTTCTCCATCCTCCCCAGCATACATGATCCTTTCCATCCAGGCATGCATGTCTGAATGGTATCAAGTGTTGAGGAGGGGTCTGCAAAACTGCCTAGCACTGGAGAGGAGAGGCTTTATCTCCCTGCTGGTAGAGCCTCAGAAACCCAAGCTCTTGACAAATAGGACTCGAAATGGATGCTTTGCATTCTCACTTTCTCTCACTTCTGTAGAATTCACAGTTCAGCTACTGCAAGGAGTGAGCAGGAGAGATGCAGTGCCACAAGCAACTTAAACAATTTACATAAGGCAGGGGATCAATG
>WEIV01017833.1:37025-48968 GCA_013390005.1 Calyptomena viridis | reverse complement strand
GGAAACCCAGAAGTCCCACTAAGAGAGCTCACATACTCTTAAACATCTTATTGCTTCATCCTCAAGGTTTTTCAGGAAGGGATGAAGGAATGTCAGCTGCATGTGCTCTTCTAGTGCTTTATTGGTATTTGTGCACTGAATGAGGACACTCCATTGCTCAAGGAAAAAGAGTCACTACAGCAGACCAGTAGGCACTGGCAGTTCTGGATGACTCGTATCATGACCTGAAATGAAAAGTTTAGTTTGCCATGGTAGTGATGATATCCCCTGCCTTGCTTTTCTCTGTTATTATTGCATTGACATGCTATCACTAGCAAAAGAAAGAGGGCAAATTACAACAGAGATGTAACATGTAATAGATGTTTTATTTACTATTACAGACAACAGTGTTTTTTTCCATCCCTTCCTCCCATTTCGGCTCCTTTTCTGGTCTTAAATCAGATTCCAAAGGTCATCTCTCACTTTTAAAATAATTTCCCTCACTGTAGTTTTACAAGATGGTCATCTTAGGTCACCTACATTCTCAGAAAGAATTCTTTCTCATTACATGTGTGAAAGCACTTTTTCAGTCTTATCTCTTTACTTGCCTCCGTCTGAGAAGTTCATAAACATTGAATATACCTACAGGAATGACTCAGGACATCTTAAAGGGCTGAGTAATTGGAAGGGTTTGAACAGATTCTGCAAACACAATTGAAACTCTGTGTCATGATGGAGTATGTGAGAAAATAACCACGATAAAAAGAAAAATTACAACATAATAACTTATACCTGATAAGGTAGTCCAGAGCAAGAACTTACTTCAAAGAGAACACCACACTCAGTGTCAGAAAGAAGTAGCAGCATACACCAGCATGAGAAAAGAGGACTACCCTTGTGTTTCTTCAATTTTCGTTTGCTGGTCTTTTCACCTGAATTTAATCAAAAAGAGCACACTACTGATCCTCAATAAGGCACAATAAAAACAAATTACTAGGTAGCATCTGAAATCACTAGTGCTTAAGAACACAAGTAACTTCACACCATTACAACACAGAAAAACGTCAATGTGAAAAACCAGCTTGAAATTATACCGTTTTGTCTGTATCATAATTAATGCCAATAAATAGAAAATTAGATCCCTGTTATTAATATCACCAATCCAAAGAAAATGTTCTCACAGGAAAAACTCCAAGGAAATACAGGAGGAAGATGCAATGTGGAACTGCCCTAATAAGTTCCTGGTGATCTGCATCTCATCTGGAAAGAGGCTTTTACAGAAGTAATAGACATTGTTTCAGGACAAAATACCAGATTGTATAAAATACACTTACAGAAAATTGTCTTTCACTTGCTGCCTTGTCACTACAGTTTGTGAACTGCTCAGTCTTTTTCTAACTAAATTAGGCAACATATGATTTACATATGAAAATTCAATTACGTTTGTCTTATCTGTTAAATGGATGTTGGATTTTGGCTTGTATCTAAATTTTCTTAACATCTCTAAAATCTTTGCCTTAGTAATAGCCTCCAGCATTTATTTCTACTGGGCAATTAAGTATTTTATGAAGAAAAAAGTATTTTTCTACCATTTATAAATATAACAATTATTTGTCTAGTATTCCATTCTTTTTTTTGACGCTGTTATTCAGGCCATCTCGGATATCCCATCAACAGAATGCAACCTTGTGGAGAACACAAAATCTTTACAAATGCCTTTTTAAATCTGAAACCTGAAAGAAAAACAAATCTCTGATCGTCTAAAAAAGGCAAGGCTATAAAAATGGTCATAAATACAAATAGATAAATACACAGATTTGTTTTACATTACAGAAGAAAGAGTAAAAATTATTTTTTATTCCTTCTTTTGGTGTATTAAAGCTGAAGTCACAAATGTTAAAAATTCTGCTTAGAAATGTCATTGACCAATATCATTTCTTTTATTACTCTTTAATGATAATTTTGCTTTTAAAAAATGACAGACAAAAAAGTATTTTCATATTAGATTTTGATGGGTGTGTGTCAGAAATAATGTCTTTTCAAGAAAAGGAAGATATTTCAACATTTCCTACTTGTACACTTTCTGATCTCAGCTTCCTGAATACTTTGGAGGCTCACATTCATATTCTTGCCACAGAATTTGTTGACTGTACTTAGTTTCATGGTTCTGGACAAAACATTTAGCAGGTTTGGTGCCTAATAAATGGGACAAAGAAACAGAATTTTTTTCCAGTGCACTAAGCACCAGCTCAGGAGTAAAGAAAACCACATTGATTCTGATGTTGTTTATTACTAGCTAAAGAGAACCACCTACAGTTTTGTTGGGGTTTTTTTTCCCCTCACAAATTAACAGACAGATTAACAATCCTAATCTGTGTTTTTATTACTCCTACTACACCTTTAGGAAAGGAACTTGCCTCTGTCTAAATCTTGCTACAGAAAATTGTCTGTATTTACTGCCTGTCAGAATTGGAAATATCAAGCATATGAGAAGCTTTGAAGGAAAATACAGGAAAGTTGTAAACAGTAACTGCATTTCTGTTCGGTGATGTGCTGTCTGTGAGAAAAGATGAGAACAGATTCACATGGATGTAGAGACTTGCCTGTCTTTTCAGCTCTCACTAGGCATTTCCAAAGCACCCACCACCCACCACCTTTAAGTAAGGCAAAGCAAGGCATCTTCATTATCATGAAATTCTGTTAGCAATTGCTTTCATGTTAATAATAATTAACTCTGTTAATAATAATTAATTTGGCTAAGTGTAGCCGATCTCTGATCTCAAATTCACATTTAAGGCAACAATCAGTCCAATATGGATGCAGTTATCTGAGAGAATCTCCAGTGAACCTGAGGGCAAAACTGGTACAAACATGGCTAGCTAGTACAGCACCAGTAACATAACCATCCCTTGTAAGGAGAAATACTAACTAGGAAATAGCACATACACTCTAACTTACAACAGTAAAATGATACAACCTTGTGATGTCACTTTCATCTAAACCGAATACTATCCATCCCAGTAGTTCTCTGGTGTTCTGAGCTACACACACTATTGTGAACCTGCAGTAAGTTCTTTGAAATCGGTGGGATAGTCCAGGGTTTATGCCATTGCTGCGAAGATAAGGATCTGGCCAAATATTTTGGTAGAAGCTCCAAATACTTCCTCTGACATCACACTTGGAGATCAAAAACAAACCCCAGGAAAAGAGAAAATTGAAAGCTTGTTCCAGTTCTCAAGTGTATGTAGTTGTTTCAGGGTTTCCAAATAATTTACTAGCTTTCTTATTTTATCTGCAGACTTAAAAATAGATTGGGAACATTTACAAAATTAATTTACTGCAGTTCAGCATCATTCTCAAAAATGTCTGCCATCTCATCAGCATTTCTCTCTGTTCTTTACCTGATAATACCCTACTGTGGGATTGCAGTAGACCATTTTAGTGTGCTTCTTCTAACACTTCTCATAGTGTTGCTGACACCCCATTGATAAGTAGCGATGTTCAGACAGTTTTGTAAGATGCTAACTAATTTGCCAAAAGATCTAATTCCACGAGTCATCATTCCTACTCATTGTACTAATTTAAGCTGTATTTTGTTAAAATCCCTGACTGTTAAACCAATGTTAGCTTCATTTTTCCATCTCAGTGAATGCAATAAATTTGTTATTTGCAAAGAAATACCATGTTTCCCTCTAACCCTTCAGACTAAGTTACACATGAAACGTAATAGTAGTAGCAGAATGCAGAAAAATCACGACCTATCACCAGGCTGGCAGAGAGAATAAGAAACCACCCATTTCCCAGCATAAAACTCATTCAATAATCCTTTAAGAGCAAAAATTCATGGTTGTGTCCTTGCATCTTGTGTATACAAATTAGTCAGCACATACATAGGTTGTAAAATGCTGATTACCCACTTGTAATCATTCGTTGTTTGATCTCTTTGAACATCAGCTGTACAAGATTAATGGTATTAATGGAAGAAACTCTGTTTTCAATCTTTTCCTACAAACCTCAGATGACGTATCCAGAAAGCATTTCATTGACAGAATCGAGATGAATTGCTGAAAGCATCTTATTGTTGTTAATTCAAAATAATGTAAAAGTAGCAGTAAGTAGGAGTTCTGGAACTTCTTAAATATTCTGGGAAAAACATAAATCAAGAGAGATTGACAAAGTCAATTCCTTGTTCTTTACATTTTTTATTTCTAAATACGTTTAGCACTAACAGTAATATTCAAGGACATGTACCAAAGGAAATACTTTTGTCAGTAGTCATAATAGAAAAATAAACAGGAAATTGCTGAAAAGTTGTCTTACACTATAACTCCATACTGTAGCCTAACTTCATTTATGTATCCTTTTCATGTTTCCTGTCTGCTACGATGTCTGAATAAAATCATAGAATCATAGAAATATAGAATCATAGAATGGCTTGGGTTGGAAAGGATCTTAAAGATCATCTAGTTCCAAGCCCCTTGCCATGGCCAGAGACACTTTTCAAATAGACCAGATTTAGTGGTTTGGCTCTGGCTGGTTGCTAGGCACCCCCTAAAGCAGCTCTCTCACTCCCCTCTGCACATGGGCAGAGGACAGAAAGTATAACGAAGAGTCTCATGAGCTGAGGTAAGGACCATAAGAGATCTCTTACTGATCACCATCATGGGCAAAACAGACTCCAAGTGGGGATAATAATTGAATTTATTACTAACAGGATCAGAGCTTAAGAATGAGAAGCAAAATAAATCTTAAAGACACCTTCCCCTGACACCTCCCCTCCTTCCAAGTTCTACCTCCTTCCCCCCAGCAGTGCAGGGAGATGGGAATGGGGGCTATGTTCAGTTGTTGTTTCTGCTGCTGCTCAGAGAGAGATGTTTTTCCTTCTACTTCCCTTGAGGTCCCTCCCATGGGAGACAGTCCTCCATGAACTGCTCCAGTGAGAGTCCATCCCACAGTCAACAGTTCTTTACACACTGCTGCCACATGGGTCACTTTTCCAAAGGGTGCAGGCCTTCAGGCACAAGCTGTTCTAGTGCGGGTACCCCACAGGCCACAAGTCCTACCAAGAAAACCCTGCTCCAGCATGGGCTCCTCTCCCCATGGGTCAGCAGGTCCCTGCCAGACCCCTACTCCAACATGGGACCTCCCACGGGGTCACAGCTTTCTTCCAGCATCCACCTGCTCCGGCGTGGGCTCCTCCATGGGCTGCAGGTGAATCTCTGCACCCCTGTGGTCCTCCAAGGGCTGCAGGGGCACAGCTGCTCCACCATGGTCTTCACCATGGGCTGCAGGGGAACCTCAGCTCTGGTGCCTGGAGCACCTCCTGACCCTCTTTCTCCACTGACCTTGGTGTCTGCATGGTTGTTCACATGTTCTCACTCTGCTCTTCTCTGGCTCCCATCTTCTTCTGCCCATAACTTTTTTTTCCTTCCTTCTTAAATACATTATCACAGAGGCATTACTGTCACTTCTGATTGTCCTGGCCTTGGCTAGCAATGGGTCTGGCCTGGATAGGCTGGTATTGGCTCAGCTGGACATGGGGAAAGCTTCCAGCAGCTTCCTAAAAAAGCCCCCCCATAGCGCCCCCCCACCCCCGCCAAAACCTTGCTACAGAAAATCCAATACACCCTGTTACTCAGAGGCCTAGTCTAGCCTCTAGTCAAGACTAGCCTGGTCTTGAACTCTTCCAGGGATGGGGCATCCACAACTTCTCTGGGCAACCTTTTCTAATGCCTCATCACCTTCACAGTTAAGGCTTTATTCCTAATATCTAACCTAAACCTACTCTCTATCAGTTTGAAGCCATTCCCCCTTGTCCTGTCACTATGTGCCCTGGTAAATAATCTCTCTCTTTTTTTCCTGTAGACTCTCTTCAGGTCCTGAAAGGACTCTATTATGTCACCCCAGAGCCTAATAAGGACAAATGGTGCTCCTCAAAATCAGGTATATCTAGGACATTTACAGGAGATTAAGGGATTAACACAAAATACAAAAGTGATGTGTGTGTTTTATCTACTTAAAAAGTAACTGCTCTGTGAAAATATCTGTCTATATTTTGCACCACATCAATTGCACCACTTCTGATTAAAAGGTAATCAACAAATATGATGCTATAAATTATCACATTAATAACTGTAATAGTAATATGAGGACTGAATCCATGTATTAATATTGTACTGCTAGCTCTTTCTTCAATTCTTTTCTCAGAACAAAAGAAAAGCATTCTGAATTCAGGAAAGAACTACAAGAAATAGGGTAAAAGATACTTGAAAGTAAGGCTTAGAGAGTTGCTGCAAGCACAAAATCTTTTCTGATGCTTGTTGTTCCCTTGGCTTTTTGTTTAGTTGACTGGAGATGAGCCAGCCAGGAAGACTAAAGTACTTACGAGAGAGGGAGAAATGTTGGTGTACATCAAAGAGAGGGTTGTACGTGTGTGACTCTTTGTGTGTGTGTGTGTGTGTGTGTGTGTGTGTGTGTGTGTTTGTGTGTGTGTGTGTAATACTTTAGGCTCCATTCCAGTCAGCAGAAACTGAATTTCAGCCTGAACTTTGAATATCAGGTGATCGTCATAATGATTCCTGCTGCCACTTTCCTCTCTGAGCCAAAGCATGAAAAGCATCTGCAACCAAGCTGAAATTACCCCTGTCCTGATGTTCCTCTCTAAATGTTTCCCCATTATCTCCCTCTTGTCTTGATAGCTAATATAGTTCCTACAGCTGCTATATCATATTAGGTCAGAGCAATGAAAACAAATGCCATTTCCTTGATGGCTTATGCAGAATTGTTGTAATTTGAATCAAGTCTCACTAGCCTTTTTCTTTCTTCCTTTTTTTCTTTTTTTCTTTTTTTCTTTCTTCCTTTTTTCTTTTTTTCTTTTTTCTTTCTTTCTTTCTTTCTTTCTTTCTTTCTTTCTTTCTTTCTTTCTTTCTTTCTTTCTTTCTGTCCTATTTTTTCTGCCCCTCATACTGAATATATTGGGGTCCTGGCGAGCTGCCATCCTACTACACATTAGCAATGGTAGTGTTTTCCTCTATCTGATTCTCTAAAATGAGTTCATGAAAAGGTGCAGACCTAGCACATTTGTGGTTTTTCCTATAAATTACTTTAACACTGTGTCCAATCATATATATAATTTCAGATTTTCAATTTCAACTCACTGCTGTGTCAGCACAGACTCTACTGATATGTCTAACGTATTTAGCTTAAAATGAAACGGATGGCATTTCATTACCAGGAAGATAATATTTTTGAATAAGTTTGCTGCATGGCAGGATCCATCATTATTCTGCCATTTTATGTTCAGAGTGTGTAATAGCTTTTTAATGCTTTGATGTATTTTATTTATATATGTAATATTTTTCTAATATCATGGGGTGGTTTAACTCATTGAACGCATTATACAATCTTAATTGAATGCTTTTAAACATTATTTAGGGAGGAAAGGCTTAACAAATTGCCAATATTTTGTTTGAAATTTAATAGACAGTACTTGAAACACCAAAAAAACCATCTTATTCTCACTTCTTCACATTGCTCCTCAGCTCCCTCTGACACTCAAAACACTTTGAAAGAAAAAAAGGGGAAAAAAAATCCCAGAGTCCCCCGAGACGCTCAGGCTGTCAGCATGAAGGTAAGTAATGCAGGAAAATTTGAACGTGCCCAACTGTGAATGACAGAAGCCCTCTTATTGGAAGAAGCATCTGACAGGCCTGAAATCCTTAATACCTAGTTCTCAGTTCTTTGGCCAAAGTCATGGAATTTTAAAACTACTAAGAATTTCTTCAGAGTTGGTTGTGGTAGGTTTGGGGTTTTATTGCTTGCAAGAAGATGCTGCTTATGTACATTAGTGTAACACCATGGTTTAAAGCTGTCCCAAGAGAATAGATAAGTATTAAAGGGCATTTTCTGACATAAGCAGCAAATGCTGAAGTGAGTCATGCTAACTGCTCCTTGCACTGGACTAATCCTGTATTTGTGCTCAGGATTACCCCAACCTCAGTGCAGGACTTTGCACTTGGCCTCATTGAACTTCATGAGTTTAGCACAGGCCCAACTCTCAAGCCTGTTATAGTCCATCTGGAGGGTATCCCTTCCCTCCATCATGTTGGCCACACTGGAGAGCTAGGTGTTGTTGACAAACTTGCTCACTCAATTCCACTGTCCATGTCACCAACAAAGATTTTAAACAGCACCTCTCCCAATACCAGCTTCTGAGGACACCCCTCTTCACTGCTCTCCAGTTGGACATTGAGTCATTGAATGCAACTCTCTGAGTGTGACTATCCAGCCAATTCCTTATCCACCAAGTGGACTGTCTGTCAAATCCATGTCTCTCTAATTTAGAGAAAAAGATATTGTGTGGAAGAGTGTAAAATGCTTTTCACAAGTCCAAGTAAATGGCATCAGTTGCTTTTTCCTTATCCACCAACCCTGTAACCCCATCATAGAGGACCACCAAATTTTCAGGCACAATTTGTTGGTTGTCACCAATCACCACCTTATTTTCTATGTGCCTGAGCATGGTTTCAAGGAGGATCTGCACCATGATCTTGTTGGGCACAGAGGTGAGACTAACCAGCATGTGCATCCTGGGATCCCTTTTTCTCTTTTTAAAAATGGAGGTTACCTTTCCTATTTTCCAGTCAGTTGCAACTTCTCCGAAGTTAATGTTAAATTAATGATGATCTTCTACTTTCTTTTTTTTGAACTATCATGTTCATTTTGACTTTTCCTTTTAAAATAGCTATAGTGACTCATTTTTACAGCAGTTCTGTTTGTTCACAGAAGACGATCCTTCCCCAAATGGCCAGTTTAATATTGCAGAAAGCATCATTTTCTCCAAGTTATTCGAGTTGCTCTCGTTAGAGAGAAAGAAATGCATTGCTATCATTCTTCCAACAGAGACAAGGTACAAGTAAGTTAAAGTCAACCTTTACTTAAGCTTTATGGGATTTCGTACCCAGAAGTACCAGGTGTCTTTTAGTCCTATTGAAGCTGGCTGTGCATTCCTGAAAATTAGGTTACTCCTTTAGATGTCTAAATATGCAGCTAGGGATCTGTCTTTGCATTTTGTGGCCAAAAGCCCTCGCCATCATGAGGAGTTAGGCATTTAAGTTGTGTTGAAACATGAAAGCATTTGAGACACAAATATTTTGCCAGGCCTGATTTTGGTCATGGGATGGTTAGGAGCAGACATCAAAAGACAGCATTAGTTTCATCTGATTTTACTGCTAGCTCAGACAGGCAGAATAACAAGTTTATATTTAGGGAAAATGGTATTTTTTCATATGAACTAACTGATGTTAAATAACTAGTGGAAACACTTAAGATGCGGGGTGGATAAAAGAATAAAATAAATGCATAATTAAAAATTTTGAGGAAGAAAAGATTGAAAACTATAATAACACATTTTTTGCTGGTCTAGTGGGAATTTGTCCTGAAAAATGAGAATATCAAAGGAGCTTTATGCTTTCTTAGCAAAAGTTATTGGAAAATAAAACATATTCCAGGTAAGTCCTTTTTATTTATCGATGGGGTTTAATTTCTTCTTATAAGTTTTTCACTGTGTGACAGACCACAAAAATAATTCATATCTAAAATATAACAGATAACTTTATGACAGGTCCTTCTCTTATCTTCCCAAATACTTGGATTATCAAGGTAACTGGTGAAACTCTCTTCTCCAGCAATCATAATTGCAGAGTATATCTCCATCATCCAGTACAACTTTGTAAACTAGATTTCTCAAGGAAATTTTCTATATACAGGTCTTCATATATGTCTAGCAAACAGATCAAGGGAAGTTAGTGTGAAAATGCTCGTATCATTCAAATGTATACATTTTCCAACTATTATTCTGAAAATTCCCTCGTGATCATATTTTGCAACTATATTCTGCCTGAAGATCACATACCAGCTGAAAATGTTAATGTCAAAACATTACAGCAGAAGTCTCCAGGTTTATCTAGTTTAGCATACATAAATAATATAATCATAAAAGCATAGAATCATTTAGGTTGGAAAAGACCTCTATGATCATCAAGTTCAACCATTAGCCCTGTACTGTCAAACCCGCCATTTAACCGTGTCTCCTAAGTGCCACATCTATATGTCTCTTAAATAACTTCAGAGATAGTCATTCCACCACTTCCCTGGGCAGATTGTTCCAAGGCTTGGCAACCCTTTGGGAGAATAATTTTTCCCTAACAACCAATCTAAACCTTTCCTGGCACAACCTGAGGATATTTCCACATGTCCCATCACTTATTACTTGGGAGATTCACCACCACCTCACTACACTCTTCTTTCTGGCAGTTGTAGAGAACAATAAGGTCTCCCCTGAGCCTCCTTTTCTCCAGGCTAAACTCCTTCAACTGCTTCTCATAAGACTTGTGCCCCAGTCCCTTAACCAGCTACATTGCCCTTCTCTGGGCATGCTCCAGCATCTAAATGTCTTTTCTGCAGTGAGTGAGGGGCCCAGAACTGAACACAGGATTCAAAGTGTGGCCTCATCAGTGCTGAGTGCAGAGGCATGATCCCTTCCCTGGTCTTGCCGGCCACTCCATGTGTAATACAAGCCAAAATGCCATTGGGCACACTGCAAGCTCCTGTTCACCTGTCTGCCAGACAACTTTCCAACCACTCTTCCCCAGATCTGTAGCATTGCATGGAGTTGTTGTGACCAACGGGGACCAAGTCAAAGCCTCTTCAATAGCTAGCATCTGAAAAAAGACAAGTGACTGATTCTAGATTCAGGCTTCACACTCTTTAGTAAACTTGAAAGGTAGTCCAAATTTTTCAAAACACAACATTTTGCCTTCAAAATCTTTTACTTCAAAAAGTACTTGAATCTTAATGTAACCCTGAGGTGTTTTTATTGCCGGAGTACATTTTCATAAAGGGCTCAAATGATAAGATCTTTCACCTACACCTCAGTTTTTTCATTGTAAGATAATGGTAAAATTTTTAAGTCACTACAATTGCGAGTCACACCAACTCAAACTAGTTATCCTAGCACCCTTCAAGACAATTAACTGCACAACACATCAATCTCTGAACATAAGGCAGTGGCTCATTGAAATAGCCCAGCCCTGAAACAGAATGTATTCAACTACATTCAACTATTGAAAGTTACCCTCAATTAGAAGTTGCTCTCCTTTAATAACTGTACAATTAGTCTTTCAACCTCCAGGGCAAGTAAACTTAATAGATGTTGCACTCCATTTAAAGCTGTAGAGAAAATTAATTAAATACTGTAGGAACACTGGAGTTTAAATGAAGATATATGGCAAATACAAATCAATCTCTATCCATTCCAGTTATTTTAACCCTTCTATAGTGTGTTGCCCCGCATACATGTTTAGGCTAACACTGGAAGAACTGCAATGTATCCCAGAAAATTCTTGCAAAAACGTCTGAAATGTCTGTTATTCTTTAGATTGGAACATCATATAAAAGCAAAGTCTTAAGCTGACCCATGAAAAGGCAACATGCTGATCCACCAATAAGATATGGTAATCCTTAATTACTTTCTATGTTTTGTTGTGAATGTAATTTGCTCCATTCTCTGAAAGGGATTTGGAAGGAATTGCACCCTTCAAAATCTTGGATTCTCTGAGTCTGTGTCCATCCATCAAAAGGAGGCCGTCTATATGATTAACATTTGTGTATCTGAAGTCAGAACCTTCGTCAGCAGCTGAGGAGAAGAGGATTCAGCTTCACACTGAATCAAGATCACATTTTCAGATTGTTTTCTTAAAAATATCACAGAGTGATGACTAAACATGTTGGTGAAGCATTCTGATATAATTAGCAGGATACACTCTTGATCAAAATTTCAGAACTGGATGAGTTGAGTGTGAAGAACACACAAGGTAATAATGATTTACCAAAACATTATCTCCAGACACAGAGTTTCTGAATGTATTGTGATTTCATTATAACTGTGCACTAATGAAAAGGGGA
>WEIV01017833.1:12934-37000 GCA_013390005.1 Calyptomena viridis | reverse complement strand
GGGGCAGGGAGGGGAGGGGAGGGGGGGGGAAGGGAAGGGAAGGGAAGGGAAGGGAAGGGAAGGGAAGGGATCCCACAATGATCATTTAGTCAAACAGGTACTTTAAAGAAAAAATTAAGCACTATCTACAATGAGGTGAATACACTTGTGGATTACAGCACTCCTAATCTGGCATCTGCAGAGAACTACAAGTGAGGCCAAAGTGATACTTCTGGTGTTCATCTGGTACATTTGGTGACCATCCTGAGGCTTAGTCAAACTGAACTCTGAATACTCCAGGAGGCAGGAAAGTTTAAAAACTTCTGATTCTCAAGTAATTCAGGCCCTGTGCTAAGGAATATCTTGCAAATTATGTCAAGTAAAAATAAAAACATAAAATAAACCAAAAATGAAATCTAAAAAACAAAAAACAAAAAACAAAAACAGGCACTGCAACAAACACATGTAGTTTAGATTTAGTAGTTTACTCAGCAAATATCTGGATATTAGACCTTTGACTCTAAGGGCAGTTAACAGCTACACCTCTCACTGAAATTTAACAGAAATTATGCCCTTCTTTAGATTGTCCCATAAAACTTAGTCTCTAGTGAGATATCATGTAATTCACAACTACCCTGACTAGACTAGGAAGACACAGAAATAAACCAACACTTTATTCTCTGGTGATCAAAAGTTTTAAATTAGGATAAATTGCCTTTTTCCCCAAGCCTAGCACTACTTTTCTTTCACTTGCTATTTTTTTCTTTTCCTGACTTATTTAATCGGAACATATGCTGGAATTTGTGCTCTAACTCTCAGAATATTCAGCTGATGACATTGCAAACCATAATATGCTAGGAATAATGCAGCTTCTTGCTCTGCTTTAATTCTTAAATGTCCACAGCTGTGTGAAAATTGCTTACCATTCCACTTTAGTTTCACATATCAGGTCCCACCATAGCAAAAAACCCAACCAACCAAACCAAACCAACCAACCAAACAAACAAACAAACAAACAGACAAAAGAACCCTGATTTGATGTATTTTTAAGTGATGAATCTTTTCTTCCTTTCGGTGCATATGACAGTGACCTGAAAACTGTTCATAGGACTTCTAAGACATCTCTTTATTCAGTTTACCACTTTTATTTTCACTTTCATGCTAAATTACCTATTTAGTTAAACCTTGTTAAATGTAAGTTATTATATTCCTCTCTGCAAAGTAGCTATACAGAGATATTCAAAGGGCATTAACACTTTGCATAGATCTTAGCACAATAACGTTTGGAATTTCACAGTCCTTTATGACATGCGAACCAGGTATCAGCCATATTGACAAGAAATATCTTCCTGAAAAAGAAAATGCAGATTTGTTAAGAAGTATGTGCTTGCAAGTGCCCCTTCTACAAGGGTGAGCCAGAAAAGAGGAGTAATTCAAGGAAATCCAGACAGGAATGGAATAGGACACTACAAATAATGTATTAAGAAAAAAAAAAGTAGCTCAAAATAATAACATAGAAGCCAGGATTACATCAGGATGCCTATTTTGTATTTGTCAAGCTACTGAACAGAACACAGTACTGAAACATTTTGACCAGTTTCATCAAAATAATTTTAACCAATTGATGTGTTTGCATAAATTTGTCTATGTATTAGCTCACCAAGGAGCAAGTAGTGCAGTAATATATTGTTTCCATCTTTTTTCATGAAGTTGCTGCCAGTCACCTGTTGTTCTCACACAACTTTGTAGTCTGGGATGAAATTAACTAATTTAAGTGTTCCAAATTTTATAACATAGGATTAGACTGGTTACCCATGACTTAAAGCATTCTCATTGACCATGCTCTAAGCCATTTCCCTTTTAGATAATTTTAAAACAAAACATATTATTCTTACCAAATGTACACCCTGATTGCTGGCTTGAAGACAAAGCAGACAAAGCAGATAAAAGTAATTTCCCATACTTCTAAGACTATCTTAATTTTTCATTGGTCTTTCCAAACCAGAATGAAATTAGTCACTCTGGACTCTGGTTTACAACCTATATGCAGAGAATATAAAAAATATGGACTGAAGAAGCTCAAAGATCATGACAAAAAGTCAGATGAAGCACAAGGGAAAGATGGCCATCTTTCAATATTAATTAATTGTGGAAAGCAACAGAAACAAGCCCTCATAAGGGACAGTATAGCAGAGGGGAGAACCAGGCAGTCAGAGCAGCTTGACAGAATGGTCACAGAAATTATTCTCCAGTATGCAAAAGCTGTGTTAGGTATTCAGTCAAAGTGATGTTGAATCACAGATAGAAAAATTACTGCTTAATGGGTTTATTGAACACTGATATCCATGCTTAGGAGCCCCTTACTGTGGTTATACAAAAGAAAGTAGGAGGCATATGGTTCATAAGTGGAATGAATTGATTTTTCTTCTATAGATTTAGCTACTGTTTATCATCAACTGTTTCTGCACCAAGGCAGTTGTGAGTGACTTGACTTCACTGGAAGGCTTTTTTGCATTTGAAGGACTTTTCCACTATCAACTTGCATATGCTTGCCAGCAAATCATCACAAAATTGTTATAGATACATTGCAGAAATTGAAAGCCTTGTAAAGCTAAATAAAAAGAGAAGTTTTATTTAGAGTTAATAGTCTGTCATAGCACTGTATAATTGTACTTTTTCCTCTAGAATGAATGTGTCCAAGAGCAAATCAGATTGGAAAAAAAAAAAAAGAGTGATCTTTCAAAAAACTTTCTGTTTTTGAAAACCAGCAATTTCTTAAAGTATGGTCATATCATGGTCTGTCACAAAAAGCAAACTGCTGGATAGGGTTTAGCCCACTTGTTACCCCAGAACATTTCAGTCATGTACATTGCCAAAAATATTCTGTTACACTGATTAGACATTACAGTAAATGGTGTGAAATAACCTTCATGTTACGTGTTCCTATGTAACAATAATGCCACTTCATTGTCTCTGTTTATGCATTAAGTAAATTCCTTGTAAATCATGTATGTGAATAGCTCTCAGGTTATCTATGCTGACTTAGTCATTTTTCTCCAGGGTGCACATAAGTTTGCTAGTATGTTATTCCCAGTCTGATGAGGAATTTGAAAAACTTAGTCATATCCTACACCGCCTATTAAGAACTATAACAAGTCACAGTATCTGGTTGAAACTTACTTTCTTCATGATTCTCTGACCACACCAGATGCTTTTTACTGTATCATTTAGCAAGCCTTTTACTGAAAAAGATCCTTAGTGATCTCTGACATCAGATCTGATCAGATGACAGGCAGTCATCTTCTTTTTCTCTTTGAGTGATCAAGCAACTATAACAATAAAATCATTTTCAGAGTGATGAGAACCTGGACAAAATGCATCATATATGTGAGAGAAACTGAGGACAAAGCAAGAGGAAGTGAAGGAGGAAGGGAGACATATGAGCAGACAAACACATATGGACATCTTCTTCAGCATAACTAACCCTGTTAACAGCTGAGCTGGATCTGGCATAACAATTTTTCATCCACTTATTGAATCAGAAAAGTTTCAATTCTCCCTCAAAATGTGAAGTGCTTAGATCACCAAGATACTGACCTGTAAAAGCACTTGTAGATGACCCGAGCTCTTGTTTTTGAGCATTTCTTCTTATTACCAAAGTTCAGTACCACATAAAGGAATTGGACTCACAGCTTCTCAGTTTTTCTTGTTGTTTATTAAGTTCTTATCACAACTTCAGCATGTCACCCTGAACCTGGGTTTAACACACCAAGGCATGTGCTGCAAAAGCCGTGAAATGGTGACTGCTGCTAGATTTTAAGGAC
The DNA here is from genome assembly GCA_013390005.1 of Calyptomena viridis. Taxonomy (NCBI): domain Eukaryota; kingdom Metazoa; phylum Chordata; class Aves; order Passeriformes; family Eurylaimidae; genus Calyptomena; species Calyptomena viridis. The sequence goes on along the minus strand of WEIV01017833.1, from coordinate 33,197 downwards.
TCTAAAAACCATTGAACTGATAATATGTATCATGTTTACAGTTCTGTACCAGTACTCATAACTTGTTGCTAACACGTTTCTTCTACCTCAAATCTATTCTACCAATGCCTACGTGCCACATCTACTGCAGTACAAGGAGCAAGAAGAAGAAGAAGAAGAAAGAACTCAAGGCAACACCCAAAATCCTCCATCTTGTCTTATTTTCTACGTATACTACAAAACTTAAAACTACAAGTTTCACTTTTGTGACAAATTAAACTGTGATCTAAGTCATATTTTTGTTGCTTTTGCTTCTTCCATCAATGTTGGAAGCTTTTTCCAGGGACACAGATCAAATGTATCCTCCTGGGGTCTCTGTGAGGGTCCCAGACCCTCCAGGGCAATTTGAGGTGTAGTCCCGATATCCTGGACTCCGACACTGACCATGCTGGAACTGGTCTTCCCCCAGACATGGTTAGATTAAAAAAATGAAACAAATCATATAAGTAAGTTTTTATTCTCTTGGATAGAAAAAGAAGTGAACTGAAATGAGCAGTCAAGAGCAATAGCACTGAGGGTAATTCAGTCAGCTGAAATGCAGCACTGCATTATTAAACCTCTGGAAGATGGGGAACAAAAGCTAAAGAGCAGTGGAGAGATTCACAGTGTCTTAAGAGACTGGAAATGCCTTTTCAAAACATTGTCAGAGGTGTAGCACGCATACCAATGCTTTATGCAACTGATCAGAAATGGAGGCTACAACTAACTCCGATGGCAAGGAGACAACCAGGCCTAGCAATGACATCCCTCTGTCTTTCAAACTCTTGGTATGCAAATACCAACATTTCTCTTTCACAGTTTGCTGACAACATGTAGCTTGTCTACAACTGATACAAAACCTGCTTCATTTAATTGAAACCGTTTAGTACTCCACCTGAAAGCAACTGGTCAATGCAACAGGAACCTTTCAAAATGTGCCAATGGGAAGGAATTTCTCCAAAAGTTTCAGAATTACAGCCTTAGGAGATGTCTCTGTTCCATATCAGCTGTATGTAACTTCTATCAGACTATTCATACCAATGACAGTACTGCCTTTCAGGACTTCTGAGACAAAAGTGCCACTTCATTCACTTCCAGGCCATTCACTTGATAATGCAGATGATGGTGGAACACACACCACAGACTTCAACACAGCATGGAGGTCCAGCTTGCAATCTCTCATGCTGGATTTCTTCTCCCTCCCCTTATCCTCACCACTGCCCTAAGTGGCAGAAGACTTAATTGCCCCGTCTGGTGTCATCAATCTTCCTGGAGATTCAGCTGCCTGCTAAGAGCTTCCAGACCAGGAGAAACTGAGCAATTCCCTTTAGGAAATCAAACAGGGACAGAGACAAGGCAGAGGTGTTTAACACTTTCTATGCCTCTCTCTTTAACATTGATGGTGGACAAAGGGGGTGTCAGTGCCCTCAGCTGGAAGACCATGACAATAAGAATGATGAATTCCCAGCTGAACCTGAAATTGTGTGGGATCTGCTGCTCCAGCTTGATCCTTATAAATCTGGTGGAGCCTGCTGGGATTCATCCAAGAATTCTCAAAGATCACGTCTCTTCATGATTTTCACACAGTCTTGGGAATCCGGAGAGGTTCCAGCTGACTAGAAGATGGTGAACATTGCTCCGATTTTCAAGAAAGGCAAGAAGGAGGATCCTGGAAACTCCAGGCCTGTCAGTCTCACTTCAGTGCCTGATAAAGTTATGGAGAAGATTATTCTGGGAGGTATTGAAAAATACCTGAAAGACAACGCTGTCATTGGTCACAGCCAGCATGGCTTCATGAGAGGAAGTTGCTGCTTATCCAACCTGATTTCCTTTTATGACAAGGTACCCACCTGGCTGATCAAGGGAAGCCTGTTGATGTCATCCCTTTTTGGATTTCAGTAAACCTTTCGATACTGTCTCTCACAGGATCCTTATGGACAAAATGTCCAGCACACAGCTGGATAAACACATCATGGGGTGGGTGAGCAGTTGATTCATGCGTTGGCCACAGAGGGTACTAGTGAATGAGGTGACATCAGACTGGTGACCTGTCACTTGTGGGGTTCTACAAGACTCCGTCTTGGACCATGTTCCCTTCAACATCTCCATAAAGGACTTGGATGCAGGACTGAAAGGGATACTAAGCGAGTTTGCAGTTGACACAAAACTGGGAGGAGCTGTTGACTCCCTGGAAGGCAGGGAGGCCCTGCAGAGAGACTTGAGAGGACTGGACAATCACCAACTGTAGTTGTAGAAGTTCCACAGGGGGAAGCGCTGGATTCTACACCTTGGATGGCTCAACCCTGGATGTACGTACAGACTGGGGAATGAAATGCTGGAAAGTAGTGCTATGGAAAGGGACCCGGGGGTCCTGGTTGATGGCAAGTTGAACCTGAGTCAGCAGTGCCCTGGCAGCCAGGAGGGCCAACCATGTCCTGGGGGGGCATCAGGCAAAGCATCACCAGCTGGTCAAGGGAGGTGATTGTCCCACTGTGCTCTGCACTGGTGTGGCCTCACCTCAAATATTGTGTGCAGGTTTGGGCACTGCAATATAAGGTAGATATTAAGCTCTTAGAGAGCTCTTAGAGAGTGCCCAAAAGAGGGCAATGAAGGCTGTGAAGGGCCTTGAGGGGAAGCCATTGAGGAATGACTGAGTTCACTTTGTTCAGCCTGGAGAAGAGGAGACTGAGGGAAGACCTCATTGCAGTCTTCAACTTCCTTGTTATAAAAGGGGTGAGCACTGATCTCTTCTTTGCGGTGACCAGGACCTGGGGCAATCAGCTGAAGTTGTGTTAGAGGAGGTCTAGGTTAGATACTAGGAAGAGGTTCTTTACTCAAAGTATGTCTGGGCACTGGAACAGGCTCCCCAGGGAAGTGGTCACAGCACCAAGCCTGACAGTTCAAGAAATATTTGCATTAGATGCGCAGGCACATGGTGTGACTCTTGGGGATGGTCCTGTGCATGGCTGAGGGTGCCACTTGAGTTGGGTCCCTTCCAACTCTACATATTCTGTGATTATGTATGGCCTAGCATTTCGCCATGTGCAATGCCTTACCAATTTCTGCCGTAGCCTCCATAGCTGACGTAAGGATCAGAGGCTCTGACAGTGGCTAACAAATTTAATCAATTAGTCCTATTTGTAACTACTTGGTGAAGGTCTTGTCAATCTCAATGTATCTCATACTGTAGCTTTTAGTGGATTTCTAATCCCACTCATTTTGCCTAAATGACCTCTATAGTTAATGGGGGTTATTGGAAATTTTTTTTTTCTTCAAAAGCTTTTCTTTCTCCTCCCTGCTTTTTGTTTTCAGAACACAAAGGCCATTTAGGTTGTGATGTTAAAAAACAGCAGTGCCAGTAATAATCTCTTGCTCTCCAGTGATAAAATATGTGTCCTTGTGTACTGTATGTTGTGCTGATACTAAAAAACATCTTTGTCAATCAGGTACCAGCATAGTAATTCACTCTGAATAGAAAGGTTTGCTGAGAAGAGTATTATTCTTTTAAGTGGTCATATGAAAAATCCTAATGCTCTTCAAGGTTCAGAATTTCCCATTAGTATAATTTCACCATATTAAAACCTTTCTTTTTTCTCTGTCTAACCTTCTCAGAGCAGTAGTTTGCATATTTATCACGCACACAGTAAAACTGCTTCCGCGTGAGATTCCTACTACTGAATGGGCACAATTATGCCAATTTTCATAATAATTAGCACTGTACACAAGAAGCAGGTCCTATTAGCTTTGGCTGTGCTGTCCTTGTGAGATGACTCTCACAGGCTATTCCAAAAGTGGTCTGATGTTCACCATCATTTTCTTTACTCTGTACAGACCGTTCTGTATCTTTTTGCTAAGAGCTAGCCACCTCATTTCAGGGATCACAGCTTACATTCCACAAAAAGAAATGCCTAGCCACTCTCAGATTGTCTAAGAGGACAACCACATTGCTGGAGCATGCCACAGCTGAGATTTGACCACTGCACTGGTTCATCTGGGTATGTATTGCAAGCATTTATTAGTGCACTATGCCACTATCCAGAGAGAATGCTGACCAGCAGCAGGTACCTAAATTCTAGATGCAAAACCTCCAGCTCCAGAGTGGCAGTATACCAGCTTCTAAATTCTCATTTTGTTCTTATTTTAAATCTCTTAGACTGTTTTTATTTGTTTTGCCCTTGTGCCAGGAGGATGCCACCAAGAATATTTCAGAGGCTCCATGGGCAAAATTTTACCTCATGAAAGTTGAAAGAAAACAGTATAAAAGTAGTTAAAGAAATAAAGGTGTAAGAGAGAGAAAGAGTAGACAATTATGTATAAGAGATATTGCTGATGTGTATCATCAGAGAAAGGGTCTTTCCATTAGATGAATTTCCATTAGATATTTGAATCAAGCAAAAGATATGTATAACTGAAAAGAGGGGTCCTTGCTCTCAGAATCTCATAATTTATCTCTAGCTTGTAAATAAATACTTTTGACTGGCTTAAATTTTCTTGCTGTTCACCTCAGCCAGCCTCAGGTCAGAAGATAGAAACACATTTTCAATGCGGAGTCACTTAAAACATACTTAGGTGTGACTTTCTCATTCCATTTCTGAGGTGAGGTAAGATGAAGTGTTCATTTGCACAAGGTTTTCCCAGAGAACATTTTCTGACTGTGGTGTTTGCCTTATCTTGAAGTTACAGCACTTTACTTACTTAGACAGCAGCCAAAAAGAGGCATATGTGTTGACAGCATGTCCTTATCTAATATTCCAGAAAAAGAAAAAAAAAAGAATGAAAAAGTTAAAAAATCCTGGCCAAATATGACAGAAGTATGAAAGATCACAGTCCAACCAAGAAATAAATCAATGAATGAAAGAATCAAATACACATTTTTTCACTAAAACCTGATAACAGGAAATGAGATCTCCTCTGTCAGTGATTTTCTTTTCAACTGATTATTTCTGGGGCTGCCATCTATAGGCTGCTGTATTATGACTGCTTAATTGTAGCATGGAGTACAGGAAATTGCTGCTATTTTTTAGAACTGGTGTAATTCTTTGACAGCTTAGTACTCTTACATGCTTCGCTTCCACCTGGTAAGATATCTGTTTGTGATAGCAGAATACAAAGCCTGTCCCCCCACACTGCTTGGTGTAGAGATGAGCATGAAGAGTAAACAGCAGAAAAACGCACTTTAAAATGGCACTTAGGAACAACTGCAATAAACATGCTTCTAGATTCGTTATGGATCACCAGCAATTTCACAAGGACTTCTGGCAAAATCTATACACTATTGTTTGAATGAAATAGGTGTGGAAGTTGTTCTCAAGCTTCTGGTAGGTCTATATGCATTAATTTATTTTAAAGGCATGATGAGTATTCATTGTAAGCTATCTTACGAGCTTTATATTCTTCCTGAGAACATATAAAACATGTTTCTGAGTTTAGCTTTAAAAATCTTTTTAAAAGAAATTTTAAAAGCTAAAATCATCCTGGATTGTGCAGTGACATCTTGTGGTGCAAGGAGAGAACAGATGAGTGGGAGTTCAGAATTGTTATTGTGATTGTTATTGTTATGGTTTGACTCTGGCTAAATGCCGAGAGCCCACACGTAGATCTAAAATTTCTCAGAGAAGGGAAGAAAATCTCGACTTTTGTGATAAGGATTACAAGCAACTGTTTATTAATTATTTCACAAGTGAAACAGGCTCTAACTTAGAATATTAAGTATTCACTACTACTAAAATCAGAGCTTAAGAGTTTAAGAGTGAGAAGTTTGATAGATGTTACAGACACCTTTCTTCCCCCACCCCTCCCTTTTAAGATCTTTCTCCTTCCCTCAGCAGCTCAGGAAGATGGGAGGGGGGGTGGTTACGGTCAGACATTGTCTTTGCTGCTGCTTAGAAGAGAGAGTCCCATCCCAGCTTTCCTCATGGGGTCTTCTCCACAAAAACAGTCTGTTACAAAACTGCTTAAGCGGATTTGTTACTGACAAATCGTTGTCACATAAATCACTTTACCATAGGTGCAGTCACTCAGGTGCTGCTTGGCTGCTTCAGTGTGGGTCTTCCCAGTCCACCAGTCCTCTCCAGCATGGGTCTCTTCTTCCCACAGCCCACAGGACTCCATCAGGCCCCCTGCTCCAGACATGGACAACAAACATCCCACAGGATCACAGCCTCTCTATTCCAGCACTTATATGCTCCAGCATGAAATCTTCCAGTCTTTCCACGGGTTTGCAGGTGAATCTTCACTCCCTATGGGTTCCCCCATGGGTTGCTGGGGCCCTATTCCAGTGTTTAAGGCATCTTCTGTTTCTCCTCTCTCTGACCTTGGTGTTAATCAAACTTCTCACTCTCCTCTCTCTTAAGTGGCCATGATGTTCTGCCTAGCTTTTTTTTCTCTTCTCCTTCTTAAATATGTTATCACAGAGGCGTTACCAGTTGACCTTTACTAGCTCGGAGCTAAGAACTTTCCAGCAGCTTCTTAAAGAAGCCTCTCTCATATCCCCCCAAGCTAATAAAAAACTCTGGCTACTTAAAACCACAACAATTATCAACACAACTCCAAAATACATAATAGCACTTCATGTGTGGCTTTTGATTTTCTCATCAGATGACTCTTGCAGGATTATCATTGCACCCAGTCCATTATGCCATCTAAAATGCTCCTTTGGAACAGGGTATTAACTTACAATTAATCATCTCACATTAATGTAAATTTATCTATGCAGGTGTATTTAATCAGAGTTCTTTCATTTTTCGTAACATTTTTATAACAGAGAACAAAAGGAGACTTTCAAGATATAAAGTTATATGAATAGTGTTTATAATCTGCATCTATTCCAGGAGTTTGCATTCTTGACTTTCAAGGAAAAGTGAAAAAAGTAAAAAATTACATCAATTGAACCTGTGTAATCTCATTATGACTAACCTGCAATATATATACTTAAGCAACATTACACACTGCCCTATCCTAATGACATCCTCCATAGAAGTCTTACATAACAATGATGTGTTTTCCAATAAGAGTAGTTATAAGAGAGAAGGACTTTATGTAAGAAGCTGCAGCTCTGCAGTGTATCATCAGAACAGTCAGAATTCAAAGCCTTTCAGTGAATGCAATGAGTGTTCTTGCAAGTGGATGTATTTAAATATATGGGAGGTTTTACAATTATTAGATTTCTCTCATTTAATTTTTTTAATTCTTGCTCTAGAAATAGTGTAAGGTCTGGTATTGCTAATGTGTATTGATGACAGCTGTCATTAAAAAATCTGTCTTGCTGTGAATAATATTTCTGCACTCATTGTAGGCAATTACTACTACTGCATTTCTGGCAACATCATTAACACCTAATCTCCTCCATAAAATGCCAAAACCCAGAAATATCATTCTTCAACAAATTTCCTGTTCAAGAATAAGTCAAGCACGTTATGAACAACAGAAACACCTCAGAATCTTCAGGAACTTGGAGCCCTGTGGATAAAACTAACATTTAAAGGCTCAAACTTGTTTCCACAAACTGCAGGTAGATTTGGAGTAAAACTTCCTTTTTGGAGTGAGCTGGACCATATGCTGTCCCTAAGTCGGTCACCACCCCTACTCAGATATAACACACATTCAGTCAGTTTTCCAAAGACGACTCCCTTGCTCTCATCCAATTTTCCAATGTGATGTTAGAGAAACAATAAAAAAACTAATAAATAAATAGACTAATAAATAGACTGCAAGCAGCCAATTTTCGAATATTAAGAATAATAACATCACCATTTGAAGTAAACCAGTAGGTGTTTTGTGCTATGAATAGATCAGTTTCTACTCTCATTGAATGTTTCTCCAGAATTAATGGGCACCTGGGAGCAGATTAAAGCTTGCTATAAATCCAAGGCCATTAAGACCATTTCATACTTAGTATGAACAAAAGGTCCAGTACAAAATTATTTATTCAAAATGCTTGATTTTGCCAGTTCAGGTTTGGTCCTTCCAATGAAGCATTTCCCTGTATTTTACAAACAACAGTGATTTCAGAGGTCTGCATCCACAGTGGGTAGGCAGATGGTTATCCCACTTTCTGACATAATGTAACAGACACACAGAAAAAATAAATAAATTATCACAAATTCCAGAGGAGATATGCCAAAGCCTTTTTTTCCTGACATTTGGGTTTCTAGCAAGAACATCAGAAACAATTTTTCTTCCAAGCAAGACCTTCAGCAGTTATAGAGGACATGCTCTGTGCTGTGAGCCATTTGTACTGCTTTGATCCCCTTTCAGTCTCCCATTTAGCTTATGGTTGTTTCTTGCTGCTTCCTACACACCACAGCCATCACAAAAAGAGAGAGCTTGCTGTTAAATTACCCATTAACAAATACAAATTTTAACAGATTTTAATTTTGGTAGATGATAGCAGAAAGATATTTCTTGTTTTCTCCTCCAATCCTTTCTATATTACTTTCCTCCGTGTAAACAGAGGTGAAAGAGAGTAAGAATTGTTTGAGTTATGTAAGTCAGAAACACATTCAAAATGAAGAATACTCAGTAACAAACAGCGCCCTCAGCAGAAAAGAGATTTCAGAAGATAGTCAGACCTTGTTTACTACAGCCATACTTTCTCCTTTTCTGGGGGTGGAGGGTGGGAGCAGGATGGAGTGGGGTGAGGAGAAACAAACATCACTGCTTCCTGTAATAAAATGTTTAAAGGAAAAAAGTGTATATATGTAAGGTGGTTACAAAACGGGAATCTTATGACACTACTGTATCTTGATGAGAGTTGTGGTAGCTTGGAATCTATCAATACTTTTGGCAACATGTCCTGTGGGGCAAAGAAGTGATGAGGGCAAAAGTGAAGGTTATTCCCCAAATAAGAGGTAGAAAAGCAAAGTGGAATCAAACTAGTATTTACTGTAAACTCAGGGGATTAAAAGATGGTTTAACTATAGAAATTTGTCACTGGCTCTGCATCCTTTCATTGGCTGTCAGCTGGACTGAAGAAATTCTAAGGTGCTGCTGCAAGTAATTGGCTGTGTGAGGAAGAGAGTATGTCCTGGCAATATTTCTCAGCAGTCCTGTGTCAGCACAGAAATGGAGAGGTATAGAGGCAATACTTATATCTCACTGACATGGTTTCCTCTCATCTCTTCTCTGCAGTAAGAGGAGTACAAAAAGCTTTAATGGCCTGAGGCACACTTTCTCAAGATTCATGTACATTTATAATATGAGCAATCACCTTTTCTGAACTGGAACGTGGATTATAACACTTTAGACAAGAATCTTCCTCATCTAGGACACATGCAGAAAACAGAGACCTCCACAAAGGAGTCAGAGGAAGGTGAGTGGGCAAAGGCTCGAAGCACTTCTGAACCCCTAACACAACCCAAACATATATAACCCAGGTAACTACTAACTCCAATTCAAATTCCTTTTTAATTTTTTTGTTACTTGTCCCAGCCTCCACAAAAAAAAGAGGAAGGGGGTGAAAAAGGGAAAAAAAAGTCTGGATGCATAAACAAGGTGGGAGTTCAGGAGCTGCAGTCTGCTCCAACAAGTTCCTGGTAGGTGATCAGGATTTTTTCAGGCACAGCTGGATGACTTAAACTCTGCTTACATTAAATTTGCCCTTTGCCACAGGCTGTCTACAGAGCAGTAAGGTATTTTTACTCTGCTACTATTCTATAGTGCCAACACAACTGTTTAAAATCAAGTATTCTAAAAATACGAAGATGAATATAAAAATAACTATTTCTTTGTATATAACAGCTGCAAAGTGCATTTTCCTTTTAGGTTCTTAGCTTCACAGTAAGACAAGTTCAGCTTATTTCATATCCTTAGGAATTTTTATCCGTGTATGAGACTTGCGGTACAGACTTGCAAACTAACAACTCCAATGCTGATTTTTAAATCTATTATAGATTATTATAAACATTACCTTCAGAATCTATGCCCTGAAATTGCTCCAACAAGCACCTGTAACATTACACTTGGCAATGTTTCAAGTTTTCTATCTTAAAAGTAATTCCATGCTACACCACTGCTTCATAATGTCACTTTGGAGCCTTGTTAGGATTGGCAAGGGAAGAATGACCAACTGAAAATCAGAAGAAAATACAAGCAGTTATGTCATTAAAATATTAACTCAAAATAGTAAATAATGCTAGTTGTTGAAAAGCAATCTCCACAACAGAGTCAGCAGTATTGGTTTTACTTATCAGAAATTAGATATCTGTGTTGATCTCCTTCCTAAAGCCTTTCAAGAATGTCTGCCAATAAAACAGAAGAAAATAAAGTCCTAGAAGTCTGTAATTTTTTCTGTTCCTGTACTTATTTTCATTTTCTGTATTCCTCATTATATCCCTTTTATTAATCATCATAATTTTTCTTTCACAACTGTCTAGAATTCTTTTCACTTCTCTGTTCATTACTCTCTTTCTTTCAGCTGCCCTTTTCTTTCTAAAAAACATCCTCTCATGTATTTCTTATCACATTCATGCAATATCCTCTCTCCCAGAACATGCTTTGCTTTACAGCCTCATTTCCCTCCTTCCTAATGACCTTGCCTTTTGCTTCCTTGCCTTTTGCTTCTTTGCCTTAGGTTATTGACAAGAGAATTATCAGGTCACACCCTACTTGCCTGCAGGAAAAAAAAATGGGGTGAAAGGAGTTATGCGACCAGTAGATGAATGTATAAAAGCAATTCCACCTGTTCCTTTGTCACACAGGTAGGTGCTTATTCATTTTCCTGTGTTACTGTGTTGCCTTTTTCATGCTTCTCCCTCACATAACTACTATGCTTCCAGATGGAATTTTGTGCCTAAATACTTCTACAGAGTAGTCACCAAACACTATTTTAGGCCATAGGTGTAACAGAAGCCTAGAAAAACAGATTTTTCTATGATGCAAGAAGTTCCTCCTGAAGAAATTGTGCTCAGTGCCGTGAAGGTGACAAAAGTTTAGCCCTCCCTTATCGCACATGTATATCACAGCCAGGCTTCTGGAAATCCCTCAGTGCCACAAGAAGAGGGGAAACTGATAAAATACCTGGGAGGAAAAAAAAAATAAACCATTAATAGGTGAAATAGAAGTTGGAAAAATCAGGTCCATTTGAAGTAGACTTGAAATTTTCTTAGGAGAAAGCCTATCAAGTAGACCCTGATACTGCTATCCTGCATTTTTCGTCTAAGAAGGGCTCAGCAAAGGTGATGGCTCTTTGCTGCTATGCAAAAGGAATGGCACTCAAATGGTTGGTTTAGAGATGGAGCAAGAACAGAGAAAGAGAGTTCTCGTAAATTGAGATAATATGGCCATGGAAAAATGACTACACAAGAGCATATACTCACTCTAGATATTTGCAATTCTGGGAAACTTACTGAGTATAAAAAATCAACATTGTTAAGACATTCAGTAGCTAATCTTTCTTCTTATTGCACTGAATTCAAAAGGCAAACAGTGTTAGTCATTGGAGATAGAATTTCTCATACCTTTCTAGTTAGTTAATTAACCAGAGTGCACTGAAATAATTTTCACTGTGATGTTAATTTGAAAACATGCCAATGCTCCGATTTCCTTGTTTTACAAATCACATTCAGCACACAGGGACAATTCTTGTTTCAAGCAAAGTTAAACCTAACATTAATCTTTGTCTAGATTCAGAACCAAATTTCTTCCATGATGTGATTTGCTTAACTTAGAGATGCAAGGACTTCTTTTAAAGAAGTCCTAGAGTCATACCTGAAGTGGGCAGTCCTTGTTTTACAAATCACATTCAGCACACAGGGACAATTCTTGTTTCAAGCAAAGTTAAACCTAACATTAATCTTTGTCTAGATTCAGAACCAAATTTCTTCCATGATGTGATTTGCTTAACTTAGAGATGCAAGGACTTCTTTTAAAGAAGTCCTAGAGTCATACCTGAAGTGGGCAGTCCTTGTTTTACAAATCACATTCAGCACACAGGGACAATTCTTGTTTCAAGCAAAGTTAAACCTAACATTAATCTTTGTCTAGATTCAGAACCAAATTTCTTCCATGATGTGATTTGCTTAACTTAGAGATGCAAGGACTTCTTTTAAAGAAGTCCTAGAGTCATACCTGAAGTGGGCAGTCCACCTCTGAACATAATTTTTCTTTAGGAGCAAATGGTATTTAGCCTCAACATAATAACAAAGAAGGAAGAAAAAATACAACAGCTCTTCCCTGCACCCTAGTACATCTGAGTATACCTTTGCCAGCTGTATTTTTACTGCATATGGCTATACCGAAGTTTGCAATGGGGAATCTAGCTTGTCCCCTTTCCTGAGTATGAAGCTGAACTACAGACTGACAATGTACACCAGGAAGACTGGAACCCTAGAGATTGCTCCTGACAAGCTCAGCTGCTGAGATGTTATTTACAAATAAGGTTTTGTACTAGCACAGGTTTACTAGCTTAAACAGTGACATGGACTGATTCAAGTTGACCAAGGTTTACTGAAGCCTCTAAGCAACTTTACTTTCTACTTACAACCAAAAAAAAAAAAAGAAGTTATCGCATGGATAGAGACATATCAGAGCTAAATCATAGTTTGAGATATCTGGACCCTAAGAGACATAGTAGCACCTCACTCTTTACTGGCTTACAAATGTGTCCTTGAAATCTCAGCAAAGTAAGAACAGATGCATACAGCAGTCATAGCGCAGAAAAGACTGTGGTAAATGAAATGGGGCAAAACACAGATGTAATGGAAACATTCATGTTTCAGCATGACACTCTAACCCTGGTGAGCTCTGGATGAGCTTTTCAAATGAAGTAAGAGAGATTAGACATTGGTGCAACACACAAAAGTCTGAACTACTGATAATGAGAAGAATCCCTGCTCTATACACTGACTCCTGGTCCATCCTGACAAAAAATTCAGAATTAGGAAGAAAATTATAGGCAGAAAACAGGCATAGGAATAGACTTTTTATTGGAACTGATGGGCTGTAAGTGTGCAAGTCTTGGTATTATTCATTTATAAGCCCGCAGATAAGAGAGAGATCACATTTGTAATTTAGATGTTAAAGTGTATGAGTGTTTTTCACCCTCCTAAGTCCTATTTTGAATGTCTTAAATATTTCAAGTTCTCTCTTCAAAATTACATCAGACATCTGGGATAGCTGACTGCTCTTGCTAATTAATTCTTATGTTTAGTGTTCTGCTGTTGTCACCATTTGTTCATGGACTTTTCATTATCACAATATTTGTTTATCTGACTAAAAGCAAACAATAATATTTTGAAGTACAGTACACTAAATGCAGCTTCCAGTGCAGGCAGAAGAGCATACATGAAAGTCTCTTTAGGAAAACATGTTCCTGGCAAACCATATGCAGCGATGCCTCTAAACGAGTAAATTTAGGTAATTAACACAAAGCTGAGCCAAAGAAATACAGCAGGAATTATCTGCCAGGCACCAATTAATTACCTGTATAGCTAAAAATGGGGACTAGAATTCACAAAGGCTTCTATATCAAAGACATGAGGTTTTGTTAAACAATTTTTTTTAATCAAAACTCTCTCAGCTCTGACTTATGGCCAATTTTCCCTTATGATTAAGCAAGACTAGTGACAAATGTAGAAACAGATAAACAGGTTTCAGTGAAATTAAAGTGCTGCAAACTCTCAGGCCACACTTTGAAGCCAAAACTGACTCTTGCAACAGAATTTAATAGTGCACTCTTGATGATTACAATGGAATGGAAGTTTAAAGAACGTTCCTCACCGTTCATGTAAATGTGGGACCCAGGAGCCCTCCTGCAATGTTTAGATGTAAAATCTACCAGTATGGTAGCAAAAAGCAAGGTCTTCGTGGTATCTTCTGTGATGAAAAATGCTCCAGGCCATTCCTGCAAAGCTGTCTGTGAAGGACTACAGACGTCTTCTCCAGCACGTGGCAGCACACACTCAGCCATCACATGCCAGGCTTATGGTAGATCAGGTATCATCAAAACAGAATCATAAAATATTCCGGTGTTTTATATTACATGCTGGACTATCCTGGTTCCTAAATTCGGGAATTCTCCCCTTCTACTTTTTATTTAAAGTGATTTCATCCAAAACATTAACATCCTGTTCCAACTAAGAAAGTTTATTCCTGAAATAATGTCTAATTGGAGAGGCTAGAAAAGCAAATTCCCTTGATGTTTCCTGTGGCACTCACAAAGAAACCTCAACATTTGTTTCTGAAACCTTCAAGCTCCTCAAACACTAAGAGAAATGAGTAAAACTGCCTAGCTTCTCCACTACATTTCAATAGCCATTCTTAGGGTAACAAAGCTTAATTAATCCTATCACCTTTAAATTTTTAAACTAAGCTAGGCCAAAATCCTTACTTTGCTTTATCAAATAAGGGTTCTCCATCAGACTCCAAAACTCTTCTGACCTATTCTTCCTTTAAATTTGTAAATATGACTTGTATAATCAGATAGGCAGAGGAATCGTCCTTATCTGCTTCACTCACATTAGATTGGAGGAAATCTGACTGGAAAGCCCAAACAAATTTAGCTTGCTTTCTAGTTGCATTTACAAAATAAATCGTTCCTCAAATTGTTGATGTGATGATCAAATAATAACACCTCACCTTTCCTAGGAGAAATACACACAGAAACCTGGTTCTTTTCTTATGTACCCTAATTTTACATTGATGTAGTTCCACTGACCTTGAACAAGTTACTCCAGGATTATGTCAGCAAAAATTAGTGGAGACATCAAAAAAAACCATTATTCACATACTCAAATTCAACTATGGGTGAGTTTTACAGTCTCTTTTTCCTCTGTAAACCTCAGCAACATCACTGATAGTCAATCACCCTAATATTTATGAGGAAACTTCTGGTACCACATTGGAAGTCTACAGATACACACAGAGAAAGGTATGAATGGGCAAAACCTGTGAATTTCAACACTGCACCTTGCATGTGAACCACCAGAATTACAAACTCTACCTCCACAAGGAGATCAGGAGAAAGAAAAGAGACATTAACACAAAAGAGAACAAATACAATTTTGACAATGAAGAATTAAATGTATAAATTATATTGCTAATACTTTTATTTCCTGTAATTATATTAATTTATTTGCAATTATTCACTGAAATAACACTGATCGCAATTAATTCACTTGGTATTAATACTGCCATGAGAAACCTTCCAAAACAGTTCCACAGTAATTCAGAATTAGTTAAATCTACCATTAAACAAAAATGTGCTCACTTCACTTCTGTTATTTGCACGGTCCACTGAAAAAATACCTGTTTTCAGTCAACTTTCTGAGACACTCATCAGCCCCATCATTTCTGTGTTAGAGTGTGCCTGTCATTTAACCTTCTTCCTCCTTCAGTTTTCATCCTGATGCATTTGTATTAAATTATAAACAAACAACAAATGAGCACTGTTTTGGCTACACAAAAGAACAGTCATTAAAGAAACTGCTCATAAGGTATGAATCAGAGACAGGAAACCTTTACTGGTTTTTTTCACTCAATCTTCCCTGCCTGAGGGACCACCTGCATAAGTATGCTTCAGTTATTTTTGTGTCTGGCCTTTTTTGTTTTTCATTCTCAAATCTTTTTTGCCCATTTCTCAGTAGTTTTTGTAAAAAAATACCCAGACATGCAAACAATAGACAGTCTGCTGCTGGCTGTTATAGTATGATTTGACAGAAGTCTGCTATCGGTTTTCTGAAATGTTATCTGGCATGAAGAAGCACAAAAACAAGAAGGGCATAAGGTAAAGAAAATAGGCACCCTGATGTGAGAATTAATTAATTAATTAACTGAGATATGTAGAGAATTTAGACCATTTACTCTAATGACCTCTGCAGATTATAGAGCAATGAGACTGACGGGTTCATGCTTAGCAAGCAGAGATTAACATTAATTTTCAGGTTTTCTATTTTGTACATCTCAAAGCAATTTTCAGTACACTATGTCCCTGCCTAGACATCTAATACTTCTGAAAATTAGTGAGAAGGTGTAAATCACAAAAGGATCACTTCTTTGCTCTTAATATTCCATACACAGCTTCTGTTTCATCTTATACCTTTCTTTATTTCATTTGCTTTGCAGTGGGTTGTGTTTCTGGAAGGAGTCAAACAAGTTCATGTATCACTAAACTGAGAATAATTATCTTCAAATTAACAGAAGTTGTTGTCCTCAGCACTGTGATAACCTGGTTGAATACTGGCTATATTACTGTGTTGGATTTCTGCAGACAGGATTTGGTAGTGGAGGGCCTGCAGGGGTGGCTTTTGCGAGAAGCTGCCAGAAGCTTCCCCCGTGTCTGGCAGAGCAAATGGCATCCAGCCCCAGGCCAGAACCGCCACTGGCCAAGGCCAGGCCAATCAGGAGTGATGGATGGAGTGATGGAAGGGCAGGCAGGCAGCAGGCAGGCAGGGAGGGAAGGCAGGTAGGCAGGAAGGGAGGCAGGGGGGGAAGGCAGGGAGGGAAGGCAGGCAGGCAGGCAGGCAGGAAGGCAGGAAGGAGATAATCATATCTAAAAGGTCCCTCATTCAAACTCAAGGGGTGTATTTTTCAAAAGGCAATATCCAAAGNGATAGGGGATACATTTGAGGGGAAGATACAAGCTGTGGGATAAACCAACCGGGTGTGGGACAGGAGGTAACAGAACAGCCCAATATGGTGGTAACAGAACCATATATTATAGAAATATATAACATAGAAATAAACGCAGAACATGCACCACCACACAAAGAGATCGCCGTGTGTAAATTTCTGCCGTCTGAAGTCCAAGTCCAAAGAAAATAGCTGCTCCTGGCATAAGTACATCACAAGTTATGGCTTGGCCCCCAGATTTGAGGTGTCCATGATGTCCTTGAACACTGCTCTAGAAAAGGAGTACAAAAGAGAAGAAGGACCCAAAAAGTCATATAACTCTAAAATCAATAGCACATAAAATCATTTTTGCAGAAAAAATAACATGCTTTAAATCACATAATACCTTAGGCCCAATCTATGCTGATCTAGGTGACTATTGATTTCTGTGAAGTTTATGCTGACATATTATTAGCCAAAAGCCTGCTCAAGAATTCAGAAAGGATGCTAAAAGTGTCAGATTTATCCCAGCTGTGGCATTGCTAACACCAACATGTTGTGATTTATAATGATGTGAGAGGGAAGAACCCCATAATACAGCCATAGAACAACTGAGCAGCTAAAGATCATGAAAACATCAGGCTTTCTTAATCAGGTGACATTCCGAAAAACAAAAACATATTTTGTAAGAATTTTCACAACTGTTATTTGAACAGAGGCATGGATAAATTAGAAAAAATACCATCTTAAGGTGATACAGGGAATGAGAACTGACTCAATAAAAACTGGAATTAATATCCAGAATAATTTCCTGTTGCTGAGATCTGGTTAGTCTTGGCCTTACACTCAAAGACTAAATAAAGTTCATGGATGTGACACTAAGAAGTGTCTTACACCATCAGGAAGATAATATCTGCATTATCTCTGACTGCTAGGATTAGGAAAAGAAAGCAATGGCTCAGTAGTACTCACCAAAAAAAATGTCGGCACATACTTCATATTAGAGCCAAATTAATAAGATGCCTCCAAAGAAATAAGCTCAGAAAGTAAGAGAGAAGATCTTGATCAAAACCCTCTATAGTACCAAAATAAATACGGACTAATGAGACAGTCCTGTTCAAGCTCATCTCGCTGCACCCACCCAACACACAACAATCATAAAGCATGCACCCATGTAAAGCCTAAAGGATAATCAAGGATGACTGAGCTTGCATTTGTTATGAATGTTCCTATTTGCTCTCAGACTGTAAAATTTATCGCACAGTTATCAATTAGTATATTAGAGAAAGGAAAAAAACCCCAAACCAAAACCAGGAAAAAAAAACAGAAATAGGTCACCTTTAAAACAAAAGAACAAATAATGTTTATGTAATAATATTTTATCTTTGAAAGGGAGTACAAAGAGAGACTGCAGCTGAAAAAATAGCAAAAGCAAGCAATTGTTTTTCTAATATTTATTTAAAAGAGGAAGGTTTGTAAATTTAGATAGAACAAAAAAAGGATGTTGCAAACACAAATATGCTGGGTAAATTGATCAGTGTAGCAATTTCTTGTAAAAGGTCTTTCTTAAAGGTGCTTACATCAAAAGCAAATAAGCCACCTTGTCTTTTGAAGTTTATTGCAGCAGCTTATCAGCAGGGAGGAAAGAATATGTGGGAGGCAAAGGGAATATATGGAGTAAAAGACCAGCACTCTCAATCAATAAAGATATTTATAAGTACAGAGGAATGCATAGTCCTAGCTTCAGTTTTGAAATCTAATTTCAGTTTGAGACAGTATGTGAAATTTTTTTAAACCTTGGTATTAGTTTCTGCTCATACAGGTGCTAGTATATTTTTTAAAAACAATTTGAACTCCATTTCTGTATAAAAAACAGTATTTGCTAGGTATACATCAAACATATTGGACACTGCCATCTCTCTCAATAGAGATTTGTAGGTATTCCAAGCAATTGTAATCAACAGAAGCCCTCTTTTAGCAATGTTGATGGCACAAAACTATTAGCAGCTCAAAAGATGAAAATCTCACTCTCCCTTTCTGGTAAGAACCTCTGGAGAGGTGAGTTCTCCAAGCAACCCCTCTTCTATAGACTAAACAATGACAGTGGGGCACTTAAAAAAACAGCAAACAGCATCCATTACATTCTTAGTTTTTTAAAAGGTTGAAAACTCATATTAAGATTAAAAAAATTTAGTTGAAGCATCCCAAAAACAAACATTGGATTTTTCTAGTCTTGGAAGTTCGACTGGAGAGGAAGGCAGGAAACAGCAGGAAATTGCTGTTAATTAGTTGCACTCAATAAACATTGTTACTGAAAACACTAAGGGAAAGGATGTAAAATAAATTGCTCTAAGACATGCTAAGCAAATGTTTTCATTGCGGTTTTGTTGTTGCTTCATATGTTTGCCTGGTAAAAGTTAAAAGCAAAAAAATAATCAGATAATTGTCATCACAAAAGTTAAGATCCATTTTTATGCAAACATGCAAGAAACAAGGTTGAACTTTTGGCTTTGGGAGAGATTTCTAGGATGGCTAACACACCAGTTGTGTCAAATTTAAAACACAGAACATATCGTATTGAGATAGTAATGTTTTTAATTGTCAGTCTGGTAAAAAGAATGTGCAAAATAGTGTACATATCTATAATAAAAAATAATTTTGTACATTGTCTGCATATTTTGACAAGGATTGTGACATTCACAGCATCATAGAATCATAGAATGTGAAGGGATTGGAGTGGACTGTAAAGATAATCTTGTCCCAACACACCCCTGCCATGGACAGAGATCTCCTACTAGACATGCTGCATTTTATCCCCTATCTCTTCTGCAGGAATAGTTCTTCACCAGATACAGGTTTACTTCTATAGATCATGTCTATCAAATGCCAAACAATTTCCCATATGGAAATAGTTGTTTCTGACAATAGTTCTGTCATTGCTCACACTTTAAAGGATGCTGGTTCTCTTCTGGTTCCTTGCTTCATCTTTTCATTAATCCTCTAATGCAGGATCTCTTTTCCAATAGGTGTTACATGAAAGCATTTCCAACAGTATGCAAAATATTGAGAGAAGTCCAGAGAACAAAATACACGTGCAGCTACTAGAGGAAGATGCTGCAAGAAGAGACACCAAAATTTAAGTCTTGGAAGAATCTTCCAGTGCAGTTTGAGGTAGAACCTTGTGAGTAGCTTTGTCATTTTCTGTTCAATATATAGAAGGCATTGACAGTCACAGTGTTTACTAACTTGTGTTAAAAGTTTACACAGTGCTCTGCTAAATCATGGTATGAGTAACATTGCCTGATCTCAGATACCTATCGTATTTAGCCAGCAATAACTCACATGAGAGAAACAACTGCTGAGAAAAGAGACGATAGGAAGGACTGACTGCTAGTCTTTGCAGGAGCAAAGAGATAAAGGCAAAGATTGAAAGCAGGCGTGGTGTAAGATAGCTTTAGATGCTGACAGGAACTAAGAGCATTTTGAAACTAGAGGTCTTACAGGAAGGGACAGAGGCAAGGAAGCAGAAATGGAGGGCTGGAGTCATCGGACAAATCAAGAAGAGAAGGGTCTGAAAAGTATCTTTTCTTTCTGAATGTCATGGTTTGGAATAAATATATTCAGAAGGATAAATCTTCTCTGATAAAAACAGGCCGCAATCACCCTCTCCCACCAGGTTCGAGGAAAGAAATATTTCCTC
>WEIV01017832.1:0-47528 GCA_013390005.1 Calyptomena viridis | reverse complement strand
GCAATTAAAAAAAAAAACGATCCACATCCCAGCACAAAGTGACAGATGGAAACAAACCAGAAAGTATTAAAATCATTTATGGCCTTTTTTCTGAGCCTTGGTGCAGCAACACCAATTTTTTACATCCTCTGCTCTTGAATTTCTAAACTGAACTGCAGAGGGTTTTTCCATGTGTTCCTGTCTCCAGCTGAATTAGATATTCCCTGACTTTGCTTTAGACTTGTCAGGAAAAATCCCTGACAAGGGAAGCTGGGAAGCTCCATTGTCCCCAAGTTAATGTGTGATATCACAAACCCCGAGCTTTGAAAGGCAGATGAGAGGGATTTTAGGGGACTTCTGGTTTCTCCAAGTTGGGGACAAGTTGTAAAAAATAGCCAAAAACCTGTTCTTTGTGTGCCCTGATTGCTGGGGCTGCAGGACACTGGGCAGTGCCACTGGTTCAAACTGGGTTCAAATTGGTTCCATCTCTTGGCTCCTGGGCCCTTGAATGATGTCAAAAACGTCTGGCACTTTAAATCTGGGAGTTATTTTTACTTCTCCTTAGAAAATGCCACTTTGACAAATCATAACTTTTGCCTGTCCAGATGAATTTCTCAAGCCTGAGGTGAAGTTGTCACTAGGAAATAAATGGCCTTTTTAATATTACATGTCTTCCAAATGAGCAAGTCCCAATCTTGGGGTCGTGGCAACTTTCACTTTCTAAGTACAGGCTAAAAACTCAAAACAAACCCAGGGAGAGTTAATAGAGGTCAACACAAACCCCTAAAGATTGGACCATAATTACCATAATGAGGTGTTTTTACTGACTAAGTTTGGCTATTTTTTTTTAATCTTTCACCTTCTCAGATCCCAAGGCCTTTTGATCCAAACACAAACACATTGGAAGATGGGAAAGATCCTCCCTGCTCTGGTTCTTTTTTCACAAGGGAAAAGATGTCCCCAAAATTACTGTCACATTCTGGATTGAGTCTGGCTGAGCTGGAGTTTCTCTTTGCTTGTGCACACACATCTGATCTCGACCTATAAATTGTTTTCCACCTTATTTTCTCTCCCTTTCCAGCTGAAAAACTGGAGTGATGGAGCAGTTGGTGGTGTCCTGCCAGAGGGCAGGGTGGGATTGGATATTGGGAAGGAATTCTTGGCTGTGAGACACAGGTTTCCCAGAGAAGGGAAACTTTCCTGGAAGTGTCCAAAGCCAGGTTGGAGCAACCTGGGATAGTGGAAGATTCCAAAGTGTGGAACTGGATGATCTTTAAGGTCCTGTCCAACCCAAATCATCCTGGGATTCTGTGCTTCTCTCCTGGCTTTCTCTGGTGCTGCACAGCAGAATTAGAAGGTCTGTTTGATGCCTCATTATTATTTTTCTTAACCATCACCTGCAGTGTCAAAGATGCCTCAAACTGCTCTTGGTCTCCTTGTAAAGCTTTTATTAATTATTGGTGTCCTTTGTGCATTGCAGGAACGTGTCTCACCTTCTACTCCCAGGCATTCCCAAAACATTTTGTAACTGTTCAGGACAAAATTGGTTTCCTTTGGCTGAAGGCTCTCAGGAGACGTTCAGCAGGGCCCAGTCATTTCTTTCACCCAGTTTTTCAGCTGCCTCATAATTCAGGAGCAGCTTAAAGATTGTTTCTCCAGGCAGGAATCCTGTGAAAAATGGGGAGAAGGGCAGTGGGTCGAATTCAATCTGTTTTGTTGAGTAGACAGGACAGGTTATTTTTGCTGGATGTTGGCTTTCCCTCACTCCATAATCCTTCTGTGCTCTCAGGTTTATTGTTATTGTCATCAAACAAGAGCCCTGGCACCTCACACAGCACAAGCTTTGGCTCTGGAGCAGCTAATGCAGCTCAAAAGGCTTTTTTTGGTGCCTGACTGGATCAAGACATAAATGCCAATGTGCCCAGACACTGGAGCTGCCACCCCTGAGGAGTTTGTCCCTCCAGGGTGTCCTCTCCTCATGGAGGAGCATCTTGAGGGGCAAAGAATGAGGGACCTTTTTTTCTTGGAAAACAAGGGGTTTTGGCACAACCCACACAATGATGTGGCACAAAACCTGCTCTTGTTGTTCATCAGAGCCTGAAACTTCCTTGGGGTGGGCAGAGGAGGGGCAGGGACTGAGCTCTGCTCTGGGGGAACAGGATCCCAGGGAATGGCTGGAGTTGTCCCACTCTGCTCTGACCTGGGATGGCCTCACCTGGAATATTGGGAAGCACAATGTAAGGAAGATATTGAGGCAAAGGAGACAGTGGAGGTGGGGAAGGGCCTGGAGGGGAAGGTGTGAGGAGCAGCTGAGGGCACTGGGTGTGTTGAGGGGGAGAAGAGGAGCCTGAGGGGAGACCTCAGTGCAGGGACAAGTCCCTGGGCAGGGGCAGAGGAGGGGCAGGGACGGAGCTCTGCTCTGGGGGACCAGGGCCAGGAGCCAGGGAATGGCTGGAGTTGTGCCAGGGCAGGGGGAGGTTGGAGCTCAGCCCCAGGTTGTGCTTTGCCCACAGGGTGGGTGGGCACTGCCCAGGCTCCCCAGGGCGGTGGGCACAGCCCCAAGGCTGCCAGAGCTCCAGGAGGGCTGGGATGATCCTCTGGGCACAGGGGGGACTCTTGGGGATGGGGCTGTGCAGGGCTCAGGGTTGGATGATCCACTTCCAACTCAGCAGATTGTGGAATTCTGGAATTGAACCAGTTCTGCCTCAAACCCTCTGCCTGCAGTGGACACACCACCATCCCCATCAGAACGTGTTTCACCTCATCCCACTGATGGGTTTCCACTGGGGAATGAATCCATTAGAACTCCATATCTGTGGGTTAGGCAGAAGATGCTCAGCCCCAGATGGGAATTCCCAGCTTTAGCCCTAATTAATTCTTGGGAATTTGCTGCTGTGAAAGTCTCCCGCAGGCCTTGCATTGAAGGTCAAGATGTTGCAGCCCTCGTTATGTATTCCCTTTGATGAGGATCAGACTGGCAGCCTGTTGGGGAGGCCTGGGAGCTTTAAAACCAGGCAAAAGGAATTGTTGGAGCCTGTTAATTTGTGCTTCAGCCTGAGAGCATTCTCTAACTGAAAAAAAACCCAAACAACCAAACCACCACTTCTCTGTGTTTTTTTAAACTATTTAAAGTTAATTTAATGGGCCCAGGATTAATATTCCTACTGTGTTTTTTGTGGAGGTGTTTCCTATCAGGGGATCTATTTCTCTTAGTTATTATTATAAATTAATAACACTTATATCCCAGGAAATAAATGAGAGAGGCAAAGCCAACACCCACTCCCCTGCTTGAAACATCACTCCAGAGTCAGTCTGGGTCTAGTGAAGGTGGTGGGATCAGAATTAATTCCCAGGTTTGTTCTTGTAGGGCCAGGGCTGGAGAAAAGGCTCCCTTTGCAGACCAGCCTTGAGCAGAATTTTCCATCCCCAGCCCCAAGTGTCTTCATGGGTTTATTTTAGGCACGTGCTGGGTGCAGCAACTCGTGTCCCAGCGTTCCTGTGTCATAGCCAGGAGGTTGAAGGGATGCTCCAAATGCACCCTGAGTGTCATAGAATCAGGGAATATCCTGAGTGGGAAGGGATCCATGAGGATCAGCAATCCTATGTCCTGCACAGGACAAGCCCAAGGATCCCACCACGTTCCTGAGAGCAAATGAGGTTTTTGGGACCTAGACACAGACCTACAGACATCAGAGCCTCTGACAGAACTGTGGGTATTCCATGGATACTCCTCAGCATTCCCATGTGGATTATGGGATGTCTGAAGGGACACACAGGGGGTGTCATGGTCAGTTTTGAACGCCACATCATTCCATAATGCAAATTTAGGCATTTGGGGTTAAGGGTGCTGTGAATATGCCCGTAAATGTGAGTGGAATTTCTCCACGTGCCAACAATTCCCTGCTGACAAAGCTGCTGGGAGGAACGGAGCCATCTCCCTTTAGCCTGTTACTATGGAAATGAGCCTGTTCCCCCTTCCCAACCCCCAGCAGCATCGGGAAGCTGTTCCCAAAGGCTGTGGCAGCAGCTCTCTACCTGGAGAGCAGCCTCTACAAGCCCAGGGTGGGGTGCAGAAGATGCCCCAAGAATCTGGGAGCTGGGATGGCTTCAGGGGCCACCAAGATAGAAGCACTTGTGGTGTCACAGCCCAGGCCCCCCGTGGGGGAGCATTTAAGGTCATTTCTGGGAGGACACTGGGCTCCCTGCCTGCTCCAGGCACTGGGAATGGTGTGTACTGGTGGGGCCAAGCACAGCCTCGTGGTCCATGTGGGAAGAGCAGGATGGAGAAACATCATCCAGGGAAACCAGGACACTCAGGACTCACAGCCCTGGCAGGATGGGACCATGTCCTTCTGCAGCTCTGGGGCTGTGCTGGAAGCAGGACACAATCCAGGTTGGGATTGTCCCACTCTTCTCTGACCTGGGATGGCCTCAGCTGGAATATTGGGGCAGTTTGGGAAGCACAATAGAATGTGTAATATAATGTAAGGAAGATATTGAGAGTGTCCAAAGGAGGCAACAAAGATGGAGAAAGGCCTTGAGGGGAAGGGTGTGAGGAGCAGCTGAGGGCACTTGGCACAAGTTGAAGATGGAGGGTTCTTTTCTCCAGTCCCTCCTCTGGACACTCTCCAATGACTCAATCTCTTCCTTACATTCCCAAACTGCCCCAATATTCCAGCTGAGGCCACAGCAGCTGCACCCAGGAGCTGCCCAGGGACTCGTGGCTGGGGCAGCACAGCACAAATCCAGCTGCTCTGCTGAGTCCAGGGATTTTGGGGGTCACATTCCCTGCTGGGACAGTGTGGGAAGAGCCAGTCTGCACCTGCCTGGTGGGTATTCCACACATGGGCTGAGGTGCAAGAGGTCTGAGAGCAAAATAAAGATTTGTTTTAATTATTCAGACATTATCAAGGGCTGGCCCAAACAAGAAATCCATGAAATGCAGATGTGGTGCTTGGGAACAGGGTTTAGTGGTGGAATTGCTGTTAGGACAGTGATCTTTTCCAACCTAAACTCTCTGATTCCAGCAAGGTTTGGGGTTGGCAGACATTTTCAAAAGAATCAGATAAAATCTTGCTTTTCTGCTGCTGGCCCAGTCTCCACTTGGAGCCCTTGACAGCCCTTTTCAGATGGAAAATGTGTGTCCAGTAGGCTCAGGATAAACAAGTATCCAAGTGCTCTCCCTGCTAAAACTCCCTGCCAAGGAGCCAGTCCCTCCTTGTGTTGAGCAGAGCATTTCTATTAAACTTTTAATTTTTAAAGAAGCATTCAAAGGTCTTGCACCACGGTGGCCCTGCTCCAATTCCTGCAGGTTCCCTATTTTCAGGGAGCAAGGCCACCTTGGAATTCAGGAGAGGAGCCCCCCACTGTTTGTTTTTATTTAAACAGAGCTGCTATTAAATTAAATTATCATATATTTTGCTGCTGAAGTCTTGGAAGGAGCAAGCCTTTCCCATGGGGGAACATCAGAGGACAGAATTCCAGGCAGGACACAGAAACATCTGGAAATGATGCTCTGCAGGCAAGGCAGCTGTCAATCAGCCACAGAACTTGGAAATTGGGACTAAGGAGACTGAAGGAACTGGTAGGGACTCTGCTTTCATTCCCTGCAGGAGATTTAAATCAAGGGGGAGTCAGGAAGCTTCAGCCTGGATTGGATCAGGTCTCCTTTCCCTTCCAAATATTTCCTGGGACAAAATCCTCCAACTCCAGGACAAGTTCCTTTTGGGACAGTTGCTGAGGTCGCTCAGAAACTGCAAGGGACAATTCCTGGTGCTTTCCAAAGGATCCAAACATACCTGGGTTCCATTCCCTGCAGCTCTTGGGGAGTTTGAGCCTCAGCACTGAGCACAGTTTGGTTCTGTTTCAGTTCTCCCAGTTTATTCCAAGGTTCTGGAGCTGCACCATCGATTTCCATTAATTAGAAATCCTATAGGAAGTTTGCAGTTTGCAGCAGTCACGTTTCCCTCACAGTGGAGTCAATAAAAGTTAAGAGTTGCTCCCTGGTTACTGTCATTACAACAATAAAACCCGCAGTAATTGAAAAGTGAATCAGGGAAATTGCCAGATTGGAGAGCACTGATAATAAAAGAAATTACCCAGGAGCTCCAGCAGAGTCTTGTCCCTGCCTGTACCAGGCTGGAATGTGCTCTGGACAAGGTCCCATGCTGATAAATGTCCCATGGAGGACACGTCCTGAGCATGGAGCAAAGCAGGATCAAGGACCACGTGGCTGCCAAGGGCCCAAAAAAATCACTCCGTGGCCCAACAGGGGGGATTTGGAATCCCATCTGAGATGGTTCTGCTTCCTAAAAGGCAAAAATTTGAACAAAACAAGAAAAAAAAATAATTTCCTTCTGTATCAGCATAAAATTCCAAAGAAAGAGCTGGAGATGCAACAACAGGAGAACAGTTCTTTCCCTCTAGGGGAATTGGTTGGTACAGGAAGACCCCAAACCTCACAGGTCATTCCTGTTTGTCCATGAAGGTGAGATGATATCCATGGCTGTAATCCAGGGAGCTGGAGCTGAAGCAAGAGGCAGGAGGACAGTAGGTTCTTTTTGGTGGCAAAGGCTTGGAAAGGCTGAAAAAGTTGGGAATGTTCGGGCTGGAGAAGAGAAGGTTGGGTGGAGACCTCAGAGCACCTTCCAGGATCTGAAGGGGCTCCAAGGAAACCAGAGAGGGAGCCTTCAACAGGAGCTGGAGGGACAGGACAAGGGGAATGGGTTCAAACTGAAAAACAGGGAATTTAGGTGGATATTGGGAGGAAATCCTTCCCTGGGAGGGTGGGGAGGCCCTGGCACAGAGAAGCTGTGGCTGTCCCATCCCTGGAAGTGTCCAAGGCCACGTTGGAGCAACCTGGGAGAGTGAGAGGTGTCCCTGCCCATGGCAGGGGGTGGAACAAGATGATCTTTAAGGTCCCTTTCAACATAAATCATTCCATGATTCCCTGATTCCCTGAAGGCAGAGAAAACAATCTCACAAACTACAACACAAAAAATCGATATTGGCCTCAGAGAACTGTTCCTGAGCCAAGAACTGGAAGAAAATTCCAGCAGAGGTTGAACATCCCCCATGATGAGGTGGAATGTGGTAACCACGTGCTGCCAGACTGCTCCTGCTTCTGTGCTGAGCACTGGGATGAAATGATGGATTTGCCACATGGATGGGCTCAGGAAGATGATGGAACTCGAGTTCAGGTTTGAGATTCCCAAGACAAAAACTCCAGGGATGAAGGGTTGGGTGAGAAATCCTTGTTTTCCCCCCATTTCCACACCTCTGGTTGCCAAGAGAAACACTTTTTGTGTCCTCCAGGTTGTGAAATGAGCAGCTGCTCAGCTTCTTTTGCTCCTCTAACATTAAAGGCAGAATATGGATGGTGAGATTCCTCATGCACAACAAAGCAGGATGGAAATTTGGGACTAAATATCAGAGGGATTTGCAATCCAGCTTTGAACTGTGCAACGAGGAGCCACTGGTGCCAATGGTGTGCTGGCTATTTTTAGCTGAATCCCTGAGGATCAAGGGCAGTAAAAAAGCCACGAAACCATCCAAGTTGTTTTTTAGAGAAATGCTGGGCCAAAGGCAGGAGCTTTGCTGGTCACTTCTGTGCTCCAGGTTTTGTATTGTTGTAGGAAATAAATGAATAGAATTGTAGAAATCGGTGTTTGTGAGAAGAGCTGGGTAAATACAGATGAATATATTCAAATCTGCCTAAACACACACGGAGCCCCAAGGCTGCCAGAGCTCCAGGAGGGCTGGGATGATCCTCTGGGCACAGGGGGGACTCTTGGGGATGGGGCTGTGCAGGGCTGAGGGTTGGACTCCAGGATCCTTGGGGGGCCCTTCCAGCTCAGCACATTCTGTGGTTCTGTGAAATATTTCAGGGTCCAGATTTAATCAAATGCACTTATTTTTCTTATTTAATCCCTTTGAGGGTGAATGATTTTGTACCTGTGGGATGGGACGTGCAGCAGAGCTCAGGGAAGACAATGTCAGAGCAGCTCAGAAGTGAAGAGGATCCCAGGATGGGTTGGGCTGGAAGGGACCTTAAAGCTCATCTCATCCCACCCCTGCCATGGACAGGGACACCTTCCACTATCCCAGGTTGCTCCAACCTGGCCTTGGACACTTCCAGGGATGAGGCAGCCACAGCTTCTCTGGGAACCTGTGCCAGGGCCTCCCCACCCTCCCAGCCAAGAATTCCTTCCCGATATCCAATCAAACCCTGTCCTCTCTCTGCTTGAACCCATTCCCCCTTGTCCCATCCCTGCATGTCCTGTGCTGCCTTTTTTGCCCTGTCCTCATCATGCTGAGGGCAAGGAATGGGAATTTCTCCCTGCACCACCCACTCCCAGTGGTTTGGCATCACTTTTCCTTCAGTGCAACGTTTACCCAAAGAAGTTTGGCCTTTCTGGGGTTCCTTGAAGGTGGGTAGTTCAGGTGGGGTGAGATGTCTTTGCTGTTGGCAAGGCCACGTTTTGGGCTCTAAGGCCTCAGAGTTTCTGGTCAGAGGTTGATCATCTGCAGCACAAGGGAACATCTCCATGACTTGGAGCATTTCCAGCCTTTCCTGGCTGCACTGATGGCTCCCAGAGACTCATCCCACCTGACAGCCAGTGTGTGTCCTCTCTGCTGCACCCTCAGCAGGAATTAATACCACAAACCTTCTCATTTGCAAAGTCCTTCTGCTGCAAAACGTCCATTTCCACGTGTTCTGCAGGAATTGTGGCTTTAACACATGTTTTGTGGGAGAACATTTACCCACTGGGTCTGCAGCAGCACTCAGCTCAAAGGGAGATGTTCCCTGCTTGCTTTTGTCACACAGCCACAAATGGAAGGGAAAAAAAGGGGCACAAACAAGGTTGTGGCTCATGGAAGTGTAGAAGAGCTACCAGGAGGATCCCTCAGGGTTTTTGGAGTGGCCAGGATGATACCAAATCTCAGCCTCTCTAGTGAAAGACTTCCCTGACCCAGGGAGTGAGCTGGCAGGAACTCCAGCAACATCCATGTGCAACATTCCCACTTTAGAGTGGAAGGAACCCCAAAAAACATTTACAGGGTCACCCCGAGGTGTTGAAACGAGGTTGATAAAACACGAGCAGCGAACTGTGGCATTGCCCTCATCCCTGTTTTCCTGTGAGTCCCGTGCCTCTGACTGGGTGCTTTTCCCACAGTTTGACATGCAGAGGATAACTCTGGAAGAGCTGAAGCACATCCTGTACCACGCCTTCCGGGACCACCTAACGATGAAGGACATCGAGAACATCATCATCAACGAGGAGGAGAGTTTGAATGAGAACTCTGGCAACTGCCAAACAGAGTTTGAAGGTGAGACAGAAAGTTTCTGTGTTTCTGGGCTGTTGTTCTCCTCCTGCTTTGGCTGGAGAACTCGCCTCCATCCAAGAGATGGAATGGGCAGGGATGTGTGGAGTTAGTGGGGGGTTATTTTAGGGTAGCAATGACACACATGGAACTCAAGAGCTGCTCTGAGCCTTCTTCCATGAGGTCTAAGTAAAGCTTAAAGGGTTTAGATCCTGTTTCAGGCAGGAGGGCGAACTAGAGGGTGCTCTGCCTCTAGAAAGGTCTCCTTTCTCTGGTGGGATTCAGGCAGAGGGATGTGCAGCCTGTGCTGAGGGGAGTCTAATCCAGACTGAATTTCCCTTCAGAAACATCCATATTTCCCTCAGCTTGTCATGGAAAGACTTTATTGGCCCTGGAAAGCTGTGTGAGGCTCCTCCAGTTTTCTGTTGTGTTTCCACAACCAGGAAAAGGTCTCCTGCTCTGGGCTCCCAGGGAAGAGCTGGGATGAGTCCTCTCTTTTCACTCAACGCCAGCAACAAGCAAAGCTGGTGCATCTGTGCCCCGTTGCCCTGGGCTGTTGGGAGCACTGGTGTGGAGCAGGTTCTCCCAGGACAGCTCATCCCAACCCCTGGCAGTGTCTCCAGAGGCAGCCAGGAAAGGGAAGCATTCCCTTCCTCCCAGCAGTGCCATCAAGTGACCTCCAACTCAGCTCCTACACTGGATTTTGCACCTTGACAAAGCCAACAGTGGCAGGAACATTCCCTGCTTTAAGGCATCTCTGGAGAAGGAATTTCTTGGCCAGAGGAAGTTGTGTTGCTCCAAAGCATTGTTGGTTGGAACAACTAAATAAAGAGAAGCTGTGGCTGCCCCACCCCTGGAAGTGTCCAAGGCCAGGTTGGAGTGACCTGGGATAGTGGAAGGTCCTGTCTATGGCAGGAGGTGGGATGAAATGATCTCTGAGTTGCCTTCCAAATCCTCTAAAATCCTGCCAAGTGCACAAGAGTCCAAGGAGACACTTGGAGAGAAGCTCAGGGCTTGTTCCCATCACCCTGGTACAACCACTGTGCTTCCCCACCCACAGAAACACCACTTTATAAAGGCCATTTGGGGCAAAATTCAGCTACTTGGAGGGGTCAAACAGCTTCTGAAAGGACACCAGGCAGAGACACTGAAAGACCTTTCAAACAAAGCAAAGATGAACATACTAGAGCAGTTCTTAGCCTGGCTAAT
The DNA here is from genome assembly GCA_013390005.1 of Calyptomena viridis. Taxonomy (NCBI): domain Eukaryota; kingdom Metazoa; phylum Chordata; class Aves; order Passeriformes; family Eurylaimidae; genus Calyptomena; species Calyptomena viridis. The sequence goes on along the minus strand of WEIV01017832.1, from coordinate 37,016 downwards.
TAATGACATTCAGCAGCTCTCTCCAGCACTCTCACCCTCTGGAAATCCTGCAAGAGAGATGGAGAAGAGCACAGCTGAATTTTAAAAAGCCTGCAGGAGGGAGGCAAGCAGAGCCACTCTTTGAATCAAGCCAAGCCCCAGTTTTTGTGTTCCTCCTGGAGAGCAGCAGGGAGGCAAAGATGCTCCTTGAATGGAGCTGTTAGTCCCCACTGACCTGCTGATTCATGAGCTGTGCAGGCTGAGCTCAGCTTTGGAGCTTGGGAGAACTATCCCAGTCACCAGGAAAAAAAATCCCTAAATGCTCAGCATCTCATTTTGGAAGCCCCAGCTTCCAAAAGTGCAGCAGGAACAGCTTTTCTCGTGGGATGTTGGCATTGCTGGCAGAGGCTGGAAGCCAAACAGATCCTTTTTTTTTTAGATGTTAGAAATACACACACACACAGAAATCCAGCAGGGAATAAAGATCAGCTCAGTGCTGTCAACAGTGGTGCAAAGTTTTGCTTCAGGTGCCAGAAGGAGGGGACAGTTGTGGTCCATGGCAGCTCTGGCAGGAGCAGCTCTCCCAGGAAAAGCAGGATGAGAACAGGTTGTGTCCCTGCAGTTCTCCAGGTTGGACACTCCATGACCTCAGTGACCCACTGCTGCTCTCAGAGGTTGAATTCCAGACACCAAGGTCCCTACAGGGCTCAAAAGCAGGTATTTTAGGGTCTTGTGGCACTGAGGGAGAGCTGTCAGCTGTACAGGAAGGTCTCCCTGTAAGTCACTCTTTACTGGAGCCAAGGAGATGCTTTTTGGATATAATTCCTGGAGTTTCATTTAGGTGCTACCTTGGGATGAAATGAATTGCACCTTAAAAAGGAATTCAACTTCCTTCCTCAATCCAACTTCCTCTCTCAATCCAACTATTCCAACAGCAACTCAACTGTTCCTTTGAACCCACGGAGGCTCCAATCTCTCTTTAATGGACATTTCATCCACCCCATTGAGGTGGCTTTGGTTGTGGTTTGGAGTGAGGCCAAGATGAGCCTCACTGAAGTTTGGGAATGGCTCCCAAGGGAAGAGACAGTACCTTGAAATGTGGGATTTCCACTCCCCGTCACCTCTGGGTGTGTTCTTGCCACCAAAGAGCAGCCCCAAAACCCTTCTCCTTCCTGTGGACAGAGATATCCCACTTTTCCACACCTGGGATGAAGTGGCTCAGCTCTGCCAGGTCTGAAGAGTATTGCCCAGGTAAAATAACCAGCAGCACAAATATATCCAATTTCTGGCATCTCATAAGTTTGCCATTTTGGCTGCTTGTCATAATAAGGTCTTTATGACCATGTAATATTCTAGTTATATTGACATGGATGATAAATCTTCTGTCTCTCACCCACACACACATTACCCCAAAGATATTCATGTTATAGTCAGGGACAAATCCAGGATTATATTCACTTCATTTTGAACACTAAAATCATTTGCCAGACACCAAATCTAAGGAAAAACTACACCAAAAACACAGGCATGGTTTTGTCTTCAACCTTTATTTCTGCTTTTATTAATGCTCAGGGCAAGACAACAAAGATTGTGTGTTTTTATGAGACACAAGAAAAGGACAATTGTTTGTAGCGACGCTGTGCTACCAAAATTTATAGCACAGAACCCATTTGTGTGGCAGTTCCCTTTATCCAAAGACTCAGGACATTAAGCTGGTGGCAAACAAGGGTGTCAGGTGCTTGTGGTGACCTGAGCTGTCTGTCACAGGTATTTCATCCTCAGCCCTGACACTCAAATCAACTGGATGTAGCAGAGCTGCTGCAGCCCCCCCTTGTTCTCTGCTTGGGAATGAAAAACTGACCTCTTCAAACAAAAATAACTCCAGCCAGCCACAGAAAGCCACAATCACTCACCTTTGGCAGGGTTGTGACAAAGCCACTATAAATAAACTGCTGCTGTCTATGTCAGCAAGGCTTTTTGTGCAGTTCTCAGTGCTCCCCTGAGCAGCCCAAACCCACCATGGGCATCATGACCAGCACGACCAGGGGGCCTGAAATGGGCTGGACCCATTAACCCCATGTCCTGGGGGAGAAATTCTGGGAACAGCAGCTCTGTCTTTGTCGTCAGTGAGTTCTCCTCTCTCAGCCTGAGTGTGGAGAAGATGAAGGATGACCCAGCCTTTGCTTCTTGAGATCTCATTGACCTTGGGCTCGTGAGTTGCTGTTCCCCCTATGAAGGGGGGATGTTTCTGAAGGAACTTCAGGCTCTGACCAAGTCCAAGAACCAGCTCACATAAAACCCTGACACCTTCATGGGTGTCAGAAACTCCCACTGGCAACCAAATGTAAAAGAGCTGGAGAATCCAGCCCCAAGACAATGGAAACCAGCAGGAACAGCACAGGGGCCATGCTCAAAGGACTTAGGAATTTGGAGAAAGGAGAGAACTTATTAAGCTGTTGGAGAGTGTCCAAAGGAGAGAATGAAATGGGGAGGGTGAGGGGAAGGTGTGAGGAGCAGCTGAGGGCACTGGGTGTGTTGAGGGGGAGAAGAGGAGCCTGAGGGGAGACCTCATTGCAGGGCCAAGTCCCTGGGCAGGGGCAGAGGAGGGGAAGGGACTGAGCTCTGCGCTGGGGGACCAGGGCCAGGAGCCAGGGAATGGCTGGAGGTGTGTCAGGGCAGGGGGAGGGTGGAGCTCAGCCCCAGGTTGTGCTTTGCCCACAGGGTGGGTGGGCACTGCCCAGGCTCCCCAGGGCAGTGGGCAGAGCCCCAAGGCTGCCAGAGCTCCAGGAGGGCTGGGATGATCCTCTGGGCTCAGGGGGGCCTCTTGGGGATGGGGCTGTGCAGGGCTCAGGGTTGAACTCCACAATCCCTGAGGGGATCCCTCCCGACTCACCATAACAACCCATCCAGGGGGGATTTCCATGCTCAGCCCACACCGAGGTGCCCCCCAACCACTAACCCCTTCTCCCTGTGCCCCGCAGTGCACGCCCAGAAGCAGAACAGACAGACCTGCGTGCGCAAGAGCCTTATCTGCGCCTTCGCCATGGCCTTCATCATCAGCGTCATGCTGATCGCGGCCAACCAGATCCTGCGCAGCGGCATGGAATAACCCCGGCCGTGACACTGTGACCCGAGCTGACCATGCATGTGCATGTCACGGGTGGGCTCCCCCAGAACCGCCTCACCCGGCAAAGAGACACAGGCGGGCAAAGCTCCGCCCGAGCAGGAGCCCCAGGCCAGCAGCGTAACGTGGCTTGTGAATCAGCTACATCCTTTTTGGCAGGGACATCAAAGGGCTGTCTTAATGCTTTAAAGGTTTCGTTTCCTAATGCAATAAAAAAAAAAAACGACCCACCCCCACATCTACAGGAATGCCGGATTCTTGCTTCCAAGTGGCGATGGAAGGAACTTTGGAGCAGCCTGGTTGGCAGGTTTTTAAGGAGGCACAGCCTCGTGACTTGTTGGAGCAGGGCTGTCTTTTAACCAGGGGACAAGGGAGCCACATTCCCAGGAAGTTGGTCGTAGCAAGTCCTGTTTGGTTGGTTTCACATCCTCCAGCTTCACTTTATGTTTCCCTTATGACCATGCCATGGAATTGACGGCATCGGAGGGGAGCCAGAGCATCCTTGTACAGTATTTTCTGAGTCCAAAAGCAGAGGAGAAATCGCCAGCATCATACAAAATCTCTATTTTTTGCTTCATGAAATCCTTTGGCACAAGACTGGGGGGTAGCAGGAGGCTGTTTGCCAATTTTTTCCTGACTGTGAATCAGGGTTTGAGAAGCACCACCCGTTTTCCCACGTGGGCATTGCTGAGACTTGAGCACAGTCTTCCAAGCGACTCTGCAGCCACCAGTGCCAGCTCAAACCCCCTCTGTTCAGTCCTGCTGCATATTTAACATTGCCTCTCCAGTGTTGCCCTGGTTTTTGATCTTCAGGAACCTTATCCAAGAGGAAAATCCTGAGGGAAGCTCACTCTGAGCTTTCTGAGGGTGATTTTTCTTTCTTTCGTTTCATACTTGATGGAATCTGCAGTGAAACCTCCATGTCAGACACTTTTTGGGGGGAGAAGTTTTATTTTTCCTGATGCTGTAGAGTGGTTTTGACCATCCAGCTGCTCTGGTGCCTCCCAGGAGCCATTCCAACACCCCCATCCCATGGGAAGGCTCTGAAGAGGACGAGTGGAAAAGGAGAAGAAGGAACCAAACCAGAGCCCGCCTCCATATGTTCCAAAGTGTGTCAGACTTTCAGATGCTGGGAGTGGTTGTTATTTTTCCTGGAGGAGCAAGGAGAAGATGGAATGATGCAGAAGGCAAGCCTGGAGTCGGGATTACATCGGGAAGGATTTTTCCTTTGAAACTTGACACAAATCCTTGCATTTCCCTTTGGATGAATTGTGCACCCGGGGTGTCCCACCAGGACAGACCTGATTTCCTTGCCCTCGTGGGAGAGGTTTCCCAGCTGGTGCTCATGGAATGCTCCCAGGGAGGTCCATGGAGGCGTTGGAATTGGGTTGTGCCCGCTGGGAGAGCTCCACAAACACCGAGGAACAGTGAGATCCTGCTCCTGCAGATGGAGAGGACAGTTTCCTGTGTCCCAGGAGGGGCAGGATGGCTCCCAAGGGATTGCAAACCACCAGCTTCCCTCATCCTACACAGCAGCCATTGACTTAAACCTGGATCCATCCCAAAGACTTGTTTCAGGTCGTTCTTTGATTACAAGTTTGAGTGATAACATTGAACCTGTATTTTTAATTTAAAAATCTGTTTATTGTTGGTCTGTCTCCCATCACATCTTTAAACTCAAGTCACCCCCCCCCATCATTGTCATTTTTCTGCTCTTCCAGAGCAGCTGAGTTTGGTTTTTTCCCCTTTCCCAAACACCCAACTTCAATATTTCTGTTCTGCTGTGACTAACAGAGGTGAACTGCAAAATATTCCACCCAAACCTGGTTTTATCTCCCAGAAGATGGAGAGATTGATGTTTGCTGGAGGGCAGCAACACTCTCCAAACCAGGAGCAGAATATCTTAGGCCAGGCCTGGTGTGGGGAGCCAAGGAATGATCCCTGAGCTGGACACTTGCAGAGCTTGGAGATCATTTGAAGGAAATTGTCACCCAAGAAAACTGTCACCCACATTTTTAGGTCTCAGGGGTGTGTGGAAAGGTGGCAGCAGTGGGAAAAAACTCTAAATATTACTGAGTAATCCTTATTTTTTACCCCTGGAGTGAACGTGGGCAGATGGAGGGGGAGTGGGGAGGTGGGCACTGACATGGGGTCTCTTCACTGAGCCCCCAGACCCAAATCACTCACCCCAGGCATTTCTCCACACTCCTCTCACTCATCTGCCATCAGACCTCCTGCACAAGGCCATCCTCTGCACTCCTTTCAGCTCCAGAATTTCCTTGTGCATGTTCCATAAACCCCCCTTGTAAATACAGTCATTTTCCAGCCTTATCCTCGAAGCTCCATTTGTAAAACCAAACCTGAAAGTAATATCTCAGTAAAAGCCATAGCCTGGTGTCAGTAGAGTTCATTGCACAACTCCCCACTGATTTTACTGGGTACAGGATTTGGGGATGGTTTGGGTGTGATTTTTGTGTAGGGAATCTAATTTATCCATTATAAATCAGTGTCATGTCTTGCCAGAGGTCTCCTTTTCCTTCCTACATCAGCCTTTCTCCATCTGCATGGAAGAGATCCCTTCTTTAATCCAGCAGATTCTCTGGCAATGCAGGATGGATCAGGCCAAGCTGTTCCATCCTTTCCTCTCCCCAAAACCTCCCCATCCTTCCCAACCAGCAGCACTGGACCTTTGTCTCCTTCCTCCCTCCCTGGCTCCATTTATGTAACATCCATTTATCTTCTCTTTTTTTTTTTCCTTCTACACAAGAGGGGGAAAAAAAGGGCTTTTTGCTGCTTTTACAGACAGTAGGTAAAAATAGAGCAGTAAAATTTTGATTGGAACCTGATGGCAAAAGCTCAGGGGGAAGAAAGTAGAAGAATCAAAGGCATAAAAATAAAAAAAACCCCACATCCCCATATTTGAAGAACCCCCCCCCCAATTTAAGTGCTAATTAACATAGTTTAAAAAAATCCCCAGACTGCAGCGAGGTAGAGCTGTCAGAAAAAGCACTAAACTTCTGCTCTTGCCAGTTCCATGAGAATTGAAGTGTCTTTTCATCCCTGCAATTCTGCAGGAAAAGGAGATTGCCATGGCAACCCCGGCTGTTCGTGACATGTGTGCTCCGTGTCGGAGCCACACGCAGCCATCCCACCACGCTCCAGCCACTCCTGGCTGGACAAACAGCTCCCACAGCCTGTTTTCCTCAGGGATGGCTTTTCCTCATGGAGTGGTGCTGCTCCTGGAGTGGGTTTTGTTCATGGATTAGGGAATCGTGAGCGTCTCGAGAAGCTTCCTAGTGAAGGGCAGCTCTGAGCTCTGCTCTGTGGAAACAGGGACAAGATCCAGGGAATGGCCTGGAGTTGTGTCAGGGAGGTTTAGTTGGATCTCAGGACACGGTTCTTCTTTGCCCAGAGGGTGGTTGGGCACTGCCCAGGCTCCCAAGGAATGGTGATGGTCCCAAACCTTCAGGAGCTCCAGGAGGGTTGGGATGATGTTCTCAGGGACAGGGGGATTTTTGGGGTGTCTGTGCTGGACTGGATGATCCTTGTGGATCCCTTCCAGCTCAGGATGTTCTTTGACTGTGATCTGACTCCAAACTCCCTTGGCTTGGCCACAAGAAAATGTGTGAAATTAAACATGCAGGGAAGGCTTGGAGAGGGACGTGGTTATTTTAGCTTGGAAGAGCCTTTGGATTTGCTCAGGAGTGAGGGAATTCAGTTCATCCTGAGCTTTTCCCACTGCCCTGTGCTTGATGAGGACACTTGGGGCAGGTTCTTCATGTTCCCATCAGTCTCTGATGGGAAGGGTTTGGAGCTGCTCCTGCAAGGAATGGGGCTGCACCACTGAGAGTCTGTAACTCTGAGGGCACATCCTCATTTTCTCCTCCTGGAAAAGCCAGAGGAGGGAACATGAAATAATTTGGAGGCCATGGAGAAGTGGATTCCAGCAAAAGCTGCCGAGGGAACTTTGTTCACCGGTCAGATCCAAAGCCATGAAGAAATGTCCAGGCAGGAGAAGTGCTGTGGGTTTGTCCTGTGCAGGTCCAGGAGCTGGATTTGATGGTCCTGGAGAGTCCCTTCCCTCAGGATATTCCATAATTCCATGGTGGTGGTGATGGAGGCCCTGGGAACCACCTCCAAGGACCTCCTTGGAGCCTGATCTTCTCCATGAGTCCAACCACTGAGGAGGAATTTCTAACCAAAAACAACCCACAGGAATTTAAGGAATTAAACAGAGTGGAAGACTGGGAATACTTGGTTTCCTTAGGGAGAACTTGGTCCTCCTGCTGTGAGAGGGGAAAGGGGAGTTGACAATAATTCCTCTTCGTTTTTAATGGGTTCCCACAAATATTGTCAGACCTAGTGAAGGTCTCAGAACTTCAAGGTTCAGAGACTTTTCAAAATTCCCAGAGTCCCAGGACAGGGATCCTCTGGGATCAGAAGGGTGGGAGTTGGGAACACACCCATCTCTGCCCCTGCTCCCTGGGGAGCAAGAGCTGAATATCTGGTGCCATCTGGTCTATGCAGAGGTGGTTGGCAGCTCACATGTGGCACCTGAGGCACTGGGAGAGCTGGATGTTGGTTGTTTTCCATGGGAAAATTCCAGCAGCTTTGTGAAAAAGGTATGGACATGGTCACCTATCCTTTTAAGCTGAGACTAAATAAGTAAGGTTGTAAAATCCAGAAATAGGGTGGGAAGCAAGCAAACCAAGGAAAGGTGGAAAGGATGCTTCTTTGGATGGCTCAAGTGTGTTTGGATGAACAAAGCACCTCCTGGCAAACACTTTGTTCCATGGAAAACCAGGAATATTTTCCCACAAACACTTTGCCCGTTGCAAAGGCCAAAACACGTCCTGGGCCACCTGTGGGATGGAGAGTTCCAGTGGTGACACAGGGCTTTGTGAGGTGCCTGGGACAGGAGACTCCCAGCTTTTCCCATGGAAAACTCATCCCTCTCCACATGGGCACGTGCAGGGAGTGGGCAGAGCTGCCAGGGCTGTCCCCACACCAAGGGAGAGGTGCCCAGGCCCCAACCAGACTCAGATGTGCCAGGAGAGGAGCAGTGGGAGGAATCCATTAACTCCCTAAGAATGAAATCCCTTCTTTTATCCACCCATGTAATAAATGATTTAGTTTCTGCTTTCTGGATGACTATTTGAAAGGAGCAAAAGCAACTCTTCTAAAATGAGACTCTCTCTTTATTCTTGGCTCTGATTCATGCCTGTGTCCCACAGATGAAGATGTGCAGAACTTGCTGGGTTTCAATCTATTATTTTACTGTGCTCTGTGTTCTGACAGTGCAATTACATCTCCCTGACATCACTTAACACCTTTTACTTTCCCAGGAATTTAATGCAGAAAAAGAAGAAGTTCACAGCATTTTCATCTCTTTCTGTTGTCAGTTGGTATCAGGGTTGGATGTTGTAGTTCACCAGCCCAAAAAGGACATTTTTAGGCAGCTCGAGGAACTGGAGGAGCTTCTCCAAGAGCAGGAGGGACAGAAAGTCTAACAACATTTTAATTTGCTCCTCTCACACATTTCCAGGGGCAAAAGTCTGAAAAACTGCCTCAGTTTGGCCTCTTCTCTAGGAAATAATTTCAGCCCCAAAAGCAAGGAAAGGGAGAAGGGAGAAAAAGGGAATTCTCTGGATCTAAAGCTCAGTCCTTGGCAGTTTGATGATGAAAAGGAGTTTCTTTTTATTTTCTCCCCAGACAGATTTTGTAGCCTTTTCCCAGCCCATTATTTCCCACAGTTGTTCCTGACCTGTTATCCTGAATAACCAGCTGTTTTTCCAACCTTTTAGGTGAGATCCATATCCTTTGTCAGCTGGTCTTCATCCACCACCACACAGACATTTGACATCCTTTTGAACTGGGATGGGGGTGGAAAAGAGAGGAAATTCCTCGTGGATTCCAGGGAAAAGCAGAACTAACTCGATAGAGTTAATTGGCTTAAACTGGAATATCCCCAAATCCAGCCTGTTGCCATTTAATCCATGCTGGGATCTAAGTAGTCAATGCCTCCAGATTCATCTCCACCAATCCATGTGTCTCCTTTTGTCATCATTCCATGTTTTCAAGCCATTTACTGTTCATTTGTACACATTTTTTGTGCTTGTTAATGAAAGATATTTTAATTAAAAGGCAACACAAAGTCAGCAGCATAATAGTAAAAAAAAAAATAAAAAAAATAAAATTAAATTAAATTAAAATGAGAAATCTTTGTACAAAATGCTGTAAATATTAATATAAATTAACTTGGCATGCAACTGATATAAATCTTACGTTATTGCAAGTTATCCAAGTGTATAAAGAGGTGTATAAAGGAAAACCCAATGCCATATGTATGAGCTGTTCCCTCCAACCAAACTCTACTGTAAATATATAATCTGTATAAAAATATTTTAATTTTACCATTATTTATGCAATAGAAATAAAGGATTTTTTTTCTTTTGATGAGGCATTTTTTCCTTTTGAAGAGGACGTTGATATTTATTCATTTATTAATTCATTAATCGATTTATTTTGCCAAGAGCAAAAGCGAGATTTGCATAAAACGTCAGGACTTTATTCCTTCTGAGGGACACATGGATATTTGAGGGAGGGTTATTTTGCTTTAAAAATAGATTTACATCTTTAAAAGCCTCCTGGCTGAGGAGGTGCCTTGGTTGGGATCAGTGTTTAAGGGCACAGGATTCACTGCTGTGCCAAAGGGAGGGATTGAATTTTCCTCTGGGATTCACCACAGGAACATCTCAAAGGGAAAGGTCAGCCTGTGCCATGTGCTCTTTATGCTTCAAAAGTCAAACCTCATTTTTTTATATCAACCAGAGAGTCAGAGATGATTTTCATGGATCCAGGAAGAGGATGTTGGCCATGGGGGTTTAATCCTGACTTTTCCACTGCCAAGAGCTGCTGTGTGAGGTTTATCCACCCTCCTGTGTCCTGAGATCCCTCAGCAGATCCTCATTTCACTGGAGACCTCCCCCCACAGCTCCCACCGTGTCCCGTGACTGGTTTGGCTGGAAAAGTGAGGAGGAGGTTCATGACCGACACCAAAATCCCTCGGGGTGGTGCCTAAATTAGATTTCCAAGGGAGAATGTGGTGTGGACACATCAGCTCCACCCAAGCCATGGTGGTAGGACAAGGTTGGATGGGCTTGGAGCAACCTGGGATAGTGGAAAGTATCCCAGGGCAGGGGGTGGGCTGAGCTTTAAGGTCCTTCCCAACCCAAACCATCCTGGGATTCTGGGATTCTCTGATTCTATGAGTGCTGGGACAACCAGTGCAACCCCTAAAATTCCCACCATTCCCACCTTTTGCTTGGAAAGGATCCATGGTGTTTTCCTGGTTTTTTTTGTATTTTTAATTTGTATTTTTATTTGTTATTTTTGTAAAAATAACATTTCTGATTCCTTCCCTTAAACGCAATTGTTTTTCCCCAAACAATGACATCCATTTCCCATTATTTATTAATTGCAACCACTTGGACCTGGTGGCTCAGGGGCTTTTCCTTAGCCCTGGAATCATCACCAGCAGTTGTCCATGCCTGGATTCCCACTGGAAAGCAGGTGGTGCAGGATATTTATGTTCACAAACTTTGGTTTTTAATAGTATAAAAAAGTGCTGTACATTCCACTTGAGCTCTTACAGAACTTGGGAGTGTTTTAATGGATGGTTTAGGAAGGAACCTGAATTTATTACAGGAAGGAATCAAAAGAATTCTAAGAATTCACACATATTTATCATAGGAAAAATGAGTAATTGAGGAAATTCTTTCCTGGAATTCTCCTTTGAAAACAGTGGTTGTGTTCAATGTCTTCAATGAAATTACAGGGCTTGGGGGTTAATTTCAGATTATTTTAACACTCTCCATTCAATGGAGAAATGCAGGTGAAAAAATCCTCCAAAAGCTTCTTCCTTCAGCTGTATCCCAACAGGATTTTTGGGAGCTGCTCTGGGACCAGGCATTGGCAGTGTATAATCCAGCTGCCAGGGAGTCGGTGGAAACATTCCCAGACTTTGTGGGGTTTGGATGAGGTCATCCCAGAGCCCAGGATTTGACACCCTGGCTCCGTGTTTTGTTTAAATGGAGTCTGGCCAAGGCCTGGAATTCAATTACTGGGGTAAAAATATTGAAGAAATGAGGCTTTCCTGGAGGGGAGGCGGGAGTTTGGGAATGGGAAGGTTTGGGAAGGTTTGGGAAGGTTTGGGAAGGGAAGATTTGGGAAGGTTTGGGAAGGGAAGGTTTGGGAAGGGAAGGTTTGGGAAGGTTTGGGAAGGTTTGGGAAGGGAAGGTTTGAGAAGGGAAGGTTTGGGAAGGTTTGGGAAGGGAAGGTTTGGGAAGGGAAGGTTTGGGAAGGGAAGGTTTGGGAAGGGAAGGTTTGGGAAGGGAAGGTTTGGGAAGGGAAGGTTTGGGAAGGTTTGGGAAGGTTTGGGAAGGGAAGGTTTGGGAAGGGAAGGTTTGGGAAGGGAAGGTTTGGGAAGGGAAGGTTTGGGAAGGGAAGGTTTGGGAAGGGAAGGTTTGGGAAGGGAAGGTTTGGGAAGGGAAGGTTTGGGAAGGGAAGGTTTGGGAAGGGAAGGTTTGGGAAGGGAAGGTTTGGGAAGGGAAGGTTTGGGAAGGGAAGGTTTGGGAAGGGAAGGTTTGGGAAGGGAAGGTTTGGGAAGGGAAGGTTTGGGAAGGGAAGGTTTGGGAAGGGAAGGTTTGGGAAGGGAAGGTTTGGGAAGGGAAGGTTTGGGAAGGGAAGGTTTGGGAAGGGAAGGTTTGGGAAGGGAAGGTTTGGGAAGGGAAGGTTTGGGAAGGTTTGGGAAGGTTTGGGAAGGTTTGGGAAGGTTTGGGAAGGTTTGGGAAGGTTTGGGAAGGGAAGGGAAGGGAAGGGAAGGGAAGGGAAGGGCCAACAGGAAAGTTGGAGAGAGACTTTGGACAAGGGCCTGGAGTGACAGGACAAGACGGAATGACACTGAATTAACAAAGAGTAGGGTTAGATGGGATATTGGAAAGAAATCCTTCCTGGGAGGGTGGGGAGGCCCTGGCACGGGGTGCCCAGAGAAGCTGTGGCTGCCCCATCCCTGGAAGTGTCCAAGGCCAGGTTGGAGCCACCTGGGATAGTGGGAGGTGTCCCTGCCCATGGCAGGGGTGGGATGAAATGGCCTTTAATTTTCCTCCCAACACAAACCATTCCAGGATTCTGTGCCCCTGGGAGCTGGTTTTCCTGCTCTGATCTCACCCACGCAATCCTCTCTCCTTCCTGATTACCATCTCTAGGAAATATCTGCTAATGCAAATCCAGAGGCAATAATTTATTTGGTACAAGCTAGTTAATCCTGGCAAGGCTCTCCCATGTAAGCACAGACTAATATCATCTTGTTTAATTGCTTCTTGAAAATCAAAAGCATTTTAATTAAAAAATTCACCATGAGTATCTCCCAGATCTTTTCCCATTTGTTCTTCCCACCAAAATTATCAGGACAATTGTAAAATTGTAAAGACAGTAATGCCAGCAGATGTTGGTGCTGCTGCCAAGGCTGAGCTCCACATCAGGCTCCTGACTTGGACATTTTTTGCAGCTTTCTGGGACAGAAATTTCCATTCTTGGTCTTTCCTCAGAAATGGGGATGTTTTCATGGAGGGAAAAACAGGGAAGAAGGGTGGGGATACAATTAAGGAACTGCCAGGGGTGCAGAGGTTTGGGAAAGGATGCTTGAAAGATATTTAATTTTGCTGAAGCACCATTTGTAGGCAAAAAAAAAAATCCTCCTTCACCACCACCTCCCCACAAGTGGATCCTAAATCCACTGGAAGTGCCACCAGCACATCCAGTGGGGAATTGTCAGGCTGAGGATGCTGAGGACACACTGTAATAAATGTCTTTTAAGCCTGATTTCTGTCTGGATTTCCACTTCTCCAGAATGACCTGATTTGGGATAAGGTGCCAAAAATAACCCACCCTGTGGGGTCCCAGGATGAGCACATGTGTCACTGCAGACAGAAATGAAAAGCAGCAGCTTAAACACATGGTCAACAACTTGGGACAAGATCCTGGGGGTGCAGGGAAGCAAATTTTCACCCTTTGGCTGCTCAGAAACAGAACTGTTTGAGGAGCTGTGTTTCCCACCCTTAAATTAGGAAAAATAACATCCAGCAGTGCTCCCTGAAATGCTTGTTCGTGGTGAAGAGCCTTTAAAATAAAATAACTAATAAAATTATCAGTACAGACAAATGGATGAGACTCTGGAAGTTGGAAAGTTGTGCATCTGAGAGTTCCAGCTCTGGATCACAAGTTAAGCTCACCAAAAAATTCAGGTTTCTGCCTTCAGCTCGTTTTCAGTCTCTGACCTTCTCAAGTCATCAAGTGGGACCTGGCAGAAAGGTTCTGTTGCACTGGAGAGGTTGGACAAATCCCTGTGAACAGGCCCCACATTTCCACTCATCAAAGTTCATGGAATTCCAGAAGGGGTTGGGTTGGAAGGGACCTTAAAACTCATCCAGTTCACCCCCTGCCATGGGCAGGGACACCTCCCACTATCCCAGGTTGCTCCAACCTGGCCTTGGACACTTCCAGGGATGGGGCAGCCACAGCTTCTCTGGGCACCCTGTGCCAGGGCCTCCCCACCCTCACAGGGAACGATTTCTTTCCTATATCCCATCTAACCTGCCCTCTGGCAGTGGGAAGCCATTCCCCCTGTGCTGATTTCTGCATTGCTGAACTTCCCAAACATAAATTGGTACTGAAAATACCCCGTGGGTCACTCTTGCTGACAGGATCCCAGAATCCCAGGATGTGCTGAGCTGGAAGGGCCCCCCAAGGATCCTGGAGTCCAACCCTGAGCCCTGCACAGCCCCATCCCCAAGAGTCCCCCCTGTGCCCAGAGGATCATCCCAGCCCTCCTGGAGCTCTGGCAGCCTTGGGGCTGTGCCCACTGCCCTGGGGAGCCTGGGCAGTGCCCACCCACCCTGTGGGCAAAGCACAACCTGGGGCTGAGCTCCAACCTCCCCCTGCCCTGACACAACTCCAGCCATTCCCTGGCTCCTGGCCCTGGTCCCCCAGAGCAGAGCTCAGTCCCTGCCGAGGGACTTGTCCCTGCAGTGAGGGCTGAGCTGCCCAAGGTCCCTTGGTGTCCCCACTCCTGGTCCCACCACAGGGACAAAGCAGTGACACCTCCCCAAGGAGAACACGATCCCACTGAACCATTTCCAGATTCAACACAGATTCACAGGAAAACATTCAAACCTCCTCAAGTGCAGGGTTTCAGATGGAGGGGCTGAGAGCCCCCAGTGCTGGAAGTACCTCTGGAATGAGGGCAATCACTGCATGTTCCACAGAAAACCTTCTCGAGTGATTCTCTTTGCAGAGGCTGATTAAATACAAATTAAACTCATCTGCATGTTCAGTAGGATGTGTGAGGTGAATACCAAGGGCATCCTTTCCACCTGGAGAGCTCGTCCCATGGCCTGGTGTGTCCACACACTGCTCTGGATCTTCTGGAAAAGCACCAGCAACCTCAGCAGCTGCATATTATGGGAATGGAACAACTGTGTTCACTTGCAAAGAGGGGAGTTCAGAGGATGGACAAGCCTGGGGTTGTGAGGGAAGAGGTCAGATCTCTGTTTCCACTGCCACAATTCCTTCATTTCCCTGCACTTCCCTGGCTGCAGCTCCAGCTGGTGTGCCCGGGCTGGGATGGAAGAGAATAGGATGGAATATTCCGATTATTTCACTGGAAATGACCTCCAGTGTCTGCCATGGGCTGAGCAAAATTAACATAGTCTTGAGGGCAATTCCTAAATTCTTCTCAAACATCGACCATCTTGGGGTAACTCTAAGATTATTCCAGTGTCTGACCACTCTTTTGGGACAGAAATGTTCCCTCACATTCCTGGCAATGCACTGAGGGCCCTTGTTCACCAGACCAACCAGAAGTGGTGAATTCTGAATCACCAACATCCCAAATATGATCCAGGAGACATTTCTGCACCTTCTCCCCCACTGTAGGAGAGGAGAAATCCTAATTTCCAAATCTGAACCATCACCCAGAGACCCCAGAACTGGCACCATCTCCACCTCCCAGTCTGTGCCTGGGGAGCAGCAGGAACCTCCTGGAGCAGGAGGGATGGGACTAATTCCGAGCATCCTGAACGTGGGAAGTGTTTGGAAAATCTGTGGATTTCTCCTGCCTCGTTCATGATGGATCTGTTGACCTTGGGCTGCAACTAAACCTTGCAATGGGGAGGAAGAACTGCTTCTCTGAATTATATGGTTGGGAATGACAATCACCCCCCTCCAGGATACATTTTTTCCCACTATTTCCCACTATTTTAGGTACAAGAAGGAGCTGGAGACTTTGTGAACAGACGGATCAAGGAAGAGGAGTGAAGGAGATAATGACCAAAGCTCAAGATGTGAGGGAGAGGAGATGTTGCCTCATTTCATGTGTGAGCTCCTGCTGTGCTGGTGCCAATTTTAGTGTCTTCTCTCACTTCCAATCTAAAAGCCTGAAAAATACTGAAAATGGGAATTGCTTCTTATGGTAAAAGAAATGTCCAAGGGACCTGTCAACACAGACCTGCCATAATTCAATATATCTGGAAGTGCATGATCCCCACTTTAATCCTGAAGATCTACAACCTTCTACTCAGAATATTTATTATTCCTTAAACTCAATTTCAGAGGGGATTTTAAAATCAATTAGCTCGTGTTCTATTCACTTGGAGAGGGATCACATTAAATTAAACTCACAATTATTTGAACATTATTGTCTCCCATACAGAGGAAAAACAAGCATTAATTCAGAGGGTGGAAGGGAAGAAACAAGAGGGACAACAGTGACAAAAGTGAAGACAGGTTGAGCATATGGATTTGCTTTTGCTGGTCTCAATAACAGGCTCAAAGACAGAGATAAATGGAATATTAGGGATGCTCCAAAGCATTGCTGCTTCTTGGGAAAGCAGTTTCAGTGCTGCCATGATAAATTGCTTCAAAGAATTCCGGGTATGTCAGGGAGGGAGTTGGAGTTCAGAGCACAGTTCTTGCAGCATTTGCAACCAAATCAGGGTTGCAAATGGAAAAGGGAAGCTTGCAAAGATAAAACCAGTCTGGCTCTCAAGAAATGGGAAGGAACCTCCAGCAACTGAGGTAAAATCAGGCTGTTTTAGCTGAACTCCAGCATCCTCCTCCTCTCAATGCTCTCCTGCAGCTGCTACAAAGAGGATTTTTGTCCTTTGTTCCCTCTGGAAACTCCCTGGAAGCTCTGGCTGGGCAGGAACCAAGGAATTGGCACCTCCAGTGGGGCTCCAAGTGTTCACTGGGGAGATTCCAGGAGTTCACCAAGGAGACCACAAAGATCCTGCTCATCCCAAGGCTCTGACACCACAGACCTGAACATGATGGACAGGGAGAAGATATTGGAAATGGGAAATTGGGAATTGTCACCACCACACCTGCTCATCATTCCTGGGAATGTCTCTTAGGTACCAAGGTCCTCTCAGGGATAAGTTTGTGAACTTATCCCTGGGTTTCTATGGGAAGGCTCGTGCTGGAATTGTCAGGGAAAGGCCCAGGCTGAGCTGAGCTAAAAACCAGTGTTAGTAAAAACCAGCAAAGGGTTCTTACAAGGTAAACTGGTGTCTCTTCACAGCTCCCAGTTCCTCACTCTGATGGAAGATGATGTGGAAGCACCAAAGAGCTGCTGTCAAACATCCTTTTACAGTCCCAAGTACCTGAGTTACAGTCACAGACATTTTGGAATGGTTTTGGACACTTTATCTCCTTGGCTAAACAAATCCCCCTGTGCCTGCATCATTCCTAAATGGGAAATGGTGGGTTATGAAAGTCACTGTGACCCTGGTGATATCAGAGCTCAGCCACAGTGACCTCATTAATGAAAATCCTCTGAATCCAAAGGCTCCAGCTTTGTAAAGGTCTTGCTGCATGACAAAGAAATCCTGGGAAAACATCCCCACAGGCTTCCAAAAACACTCTGCTCCAAGACATGAGCTCACCACAAGGATTTAATGCCTCTGGCTGGAACAATGCTGCTTTCTGTATCCCAGGGAATTCACTGCCTTCCCTGGCGTGCTCAGGTAGGGATTGGGAGCAGAACTTGCTGCTCCCACCTCTATCCTAATCCAAACCAGGAGCAACAAACAGCTCCTGGCTGGATTTTTACCAAGCCCCTCCAAAAACACTCCCAGCAGCAGTAACCTGCCTTCTTGCTGTCTCTTTGAAAAGCAGGATGAGGAATTACTTTTCCAGTGGCATTTGCAGCAGGAATTGGGCTGCAGACCAAGCACAAGGAGGCAGGAGCAGCTCTCAGGCTGCCACAAGTCTTGTGTTGTCCCCAGTCTCGCCCAGCTCAGCCACAGAGGGGGGTTGGTCAAAGAACTGAGGCCTTGGCACTGGAGATATTCCCTGATTTATTCCAAGTGGAACAAAAAACACCTTTATTTCCTGGGTTTTACTTTAACCAGGGGCAGCTCAGGTCCCACTGAGGAGCCCACTGGTTACCAGGGGAGGCTGCAGTGGACATAAGAGATATTTTAATTAACAGTTTAATGAGCTGCTCGTCTAAACTGTGCCCTGAGAGTCACAGCTGCTCATCCAGGGACTGGTCTCTGCTCTGTGGGGACAGGATCCCAGGGAATGGCTGGAGTTGTGTCAGGGCAGGGGGAGGTTGGAGCTCAGCCCCAGGTTGTGCTTTGCCCACAGGGTGGGTGGGCACTGCCCAGGCTCCCCAGGGCAGTGGGCACAGCCCCAAGGCTGCCAGAGCTCCAGGAGGGCTGGGATGATCCTCTGGGCACAGCGGGGACTCTTGGGGATGGGGCTGTGCAGGGCTCAGGGTTGGACTCCAGGATCCCTGGGGATCCTTTCTTTAGCAAGAAGGGAAAAATAGTGGAGGAACTTAATGAGTGTCCTTGGCTCCAAGAGAAAATTTCCTGTTTAACAAGCAGCTCAATTCCCTTCCATCACTCACCCCAGAGCTGACACTGGGAACAAATGACTCCAGAGGATTCAGAGGCTGGACCAAGGATCACAGAATATTCTGTTGGAAGGGACCCAAGAGGATCTTGAAGTCCAGCTCTTCAGTGAATGGTCCCTCCAGGGAACGAACCCACAGCCTTGGCATTTTTAGCACCAGGCTTGACCCAGCTGAGCTCAGCTCAACGTTAGCAGAGCAAGTTCATGTATATCTCCATTTCATTTTATTTCCAATTTTATTTCCGTTATATCCCAACACTTCCTTTTCCAGAATGTGATCAATAACCTGGGAAGTCACTGTTGGCCCAAGTTCTTATTTTCACAAATCTCCCACTACAGGCAGAGCTGACCCAAGCAGTGACTAAAGAATTCATTGTCACTCTGAGGAACACAAATTCCTGGTGTCATTTTCCTTTGCAAGAGTAAATGAGTGTAAATAACACAGTTTCCATCTCTTCTGAAGCATGAGAACAACATATTCTTTTTCTTTGGTTTGGTTTTCCTATGACTCTGCATACAGAAGAGCTGCCTTAATTAATGTAAGCTTATTATGAAATTAGAGCACCAATATAATTAAAGCATTGATTAAAAAGCCAATAAAACAACCAGCTAAAGCTCCTTTGAAAGAGGAGCAGTATGAATACTACTTGATTAAATATTACACTTCAGTCAATATTTAACCATTCCATTGTATTGACTTAATTTCTCCACTGAAATGGGAATAAACATCTCTTGGGACCTAATTAAGTCAGGTTTGCTTCCCTTGTTGTTCTCAGAGTTTGTGTTCTTTGCTTATTTGGATATTTCCTAAACTTCTGACAGAGCAGATCTTCCATCCAGGGGAACCACACTCCACCAAGATGATTTATGGGTAATGAGGAGTTCTGGTAATTGTGTTTATCTTTGGAAATGAATTAAGGAATCCATCCCAGCTCTGAAAATCAGTCCTGTCTTCTTCAGATGGTTCCCTTAATGAGTTTGTTAATGAACTGAGCAGCCAGGTCAGATCAGCATCTTGCCCCACATTTACTGAAGGTCACTCTGGTGCTTGGTCAAGACATTTGCTTCCCTCCTTTCCACATCCATCTGCAGAAACATTCCAAGGGAGAACTGGAGAAACCACATCCCAGTGTCTCTGTCATTCCAGAGTTTCTGTCCTTTAAAGCCCCAAACTGAGCTGTGTGAGCAGATGGGAACAGGATCCCAGGGAATGGCTGGAGTTGTGTCAGGGCAGGGGGAGGGTGGAGCTCAGCCCCAGGTTGTGCTTTGCCCACAGGGTGGGTGGGCACTGCCCAGGCTCCCCAGGGCAGTGGGCACAGCCCCAAGGCTGCCAGAGCTCCAGGAGGGCTGGGATGATCCTCTGGGCACAGGGGGGACTCTTGGGGATGGGGCTGTGCAGGGCTCAGGGTTGGACTCCAGGATCCTTGGGGGGCCCTTCCTGCTCAGCACATTCTGGGATTCTGGGATTCTGTGGCTCTGGGTAGCAGTTGGCAGCTTTGCCAAGGAGAAGGATGAGCCAAGAGGTCACAGCCTTGGGGACCAGGCTCAGTCACTTGTCCCACAACATCTGCTCCATCCTCACCCCAGTCTCCTCCTGGGAATGTGTGTCTCTCCCCATGGCTTTGAGCAGACCTGGGTGCTGGAGCTCCCACAGCTGCTCACTCCCAAAGTCTTTTCTGGGATAACTCAGCCAAGGGTTCCCCACAAACCTCTCATCTCACCCTTCCCCACGCATCTCCCTCCCTCAGGAACCAAACACGGCTTCATCCCTCTCAGAACTGACTCCCTAATATGACAATTCCTTCTTTGTTAACATTCCAAAACTGGAATCCCTCCAAAAAATTGGTTGTGACCACATGGAAACCATGAGTACCTTCAGCCCAAGTCTTGACCTGCCCCACCACCCAAGGAGGTCACCAGGACAGAGAAGAAGGGAGAGGCCACAGGAAGCTCAGCCCATGATCCTGCAGGATCCAACCCTCTGACTGAAGCTCATTTCCACTTATTTTCCTCCTCACCAAAGGCCATGGACATGTCTGGGGACTTCAGTGGTGGCTTTGGCAGTGCTGGGTTAACCTCGATGATCTTTGAGGTCTTTTCCAACCTTGATGGTTCCATGGTTTTATGCAGCACTGTCAGTGTGACCTGGACACTCTCTGTGCCCATCAACACCTCAGGGAAAATGTGGGAACATCAAAGAGAGGCCACATCCCCAACTTCTCCCTGGAAGTGTGTAGGGTGAGGAGACCAAACCTGTTCTTCATGTCTTCAAGACATTTCCAAATGCTTCCCAGTTCTTGCCCAAGAATTGGATCCAAGTGGGAAGTTTTTGGAAGAAGGAAGGTTGCATTTCAGATTCTTGCAGCTCTTTGCTCTGAAGAAGAAGTTCTACTTCATTTGCCTCTTCTTTTCCTCCTTTTATACTCTCCAGGTCTTTTTTCTTAGGGAAACAGCACATCTAGGAATGAACCACCAAGGAATCACAGATCAAAGAGAAGGACTGGGTTTCCTGGTCTTTTGTTTTTTGCTCAGCAGAGTTAATTCCTTAATTGTGTTTTCAGGACCATCTGACCCCTTCCCAAAGTGCAGCTTTCTCTCTCCATGTCGCCAGGCTGTGCTGGCACTTCCCAAAGCTCAGCTCACCTCACAAATATGAGCTTAATCATCAGGAAGGTGACTGGAGATCTCATGGAGCAACCAGGGAGTGGTCAGGGATCTGGAATTGTGTCTCTCCTTGGTGCCTGACGTGGCTGCACAGCTCAGAGCAGGGATTTTACAATTCCTGTCCCCAAAGGAAGTCAGGGAAAAGTGGGAGATGGATGATTTATCCTGCTTGGTCAGCACAACTCCTCCAGATTCTGAAAAATTGGGATATTGATAGAATGGAATGGGTTGGGTTGGAAGAGACCTTAAAGCTCATCCAGTTCCACCCCCTGCCATGGGCAGGGACACCTTCCACTATCCCAGGTGGCTCCAACCTGGCCTTGGCCACTTCCAGGGATGGGGCAGCCACAGCTTCTCTGGGCATTTCCATTCCAGCCTCTCCCCCCCCTCACAGCCAACAATTCCTTCCCACTATCCCATCTAACCTCTGAAGCCATTCCCTGTGTCCTGTCCCTCCATTCCTTGTCCCAAGTCCCTCTCCAGCTCTCCTGGAGCCCCTTTAGGCTCTGGAAGGAGCTCCAAGGTCTCCCTGGATCCTTCTCTTCTCCAGGTGAACATTCCCAGCTCTCCCAGCCTGGCTCCAGAGCTTGTTGAGCCACTTCCCAATTTTAGGAGACATCAGCTCTTGACAAAAAATATCATTCAGCCTCCAAAGGGAGGGTTGAGTTGGGTTGGCTTGAGCTGGACTGGGTTGGGCTCGGTTTTAACCACCACAGAGTGGACACACAACAAGCTCTGAGCCAGACTTAACTAAGAAAAGCTAAAACTCCCCATTTTTTGCTCAGCAACACAAGCACATGAATGTTACCACCACTCTCAGGAAAGATGTTGAAGCAGTTTCAAATTAAAAATGCGAATCAAAGTCCAAATGAGCTCTGAGATTGCAGCAAATGTGCCTTGGTGTGTCATTTGCAGCACAGAAAAAAGAACGTTCTGGCACGTGTGTGTGACATGTTAAAAAAAAACCTGTGAAGTTAAGCAGGAATTAAAGGGAAAAAATTGCCCAAAAACCTCCAAAAAGGGAAGTTTATTCAGGGATTATCAACGTGACTGTCTCCATCAAGTGAGGCCTGAAACAGCTGCTGGAAAGGAGGGAAAAAAGCAGTTTATGACATCTAGTGGTAAAAGGAGATGTGAACACCCCCCGAATTCTCTGCCCTCTGCCAGGCACGAGAACGGGGCTATTTTTGGCAGCAGGCTCACTGTACTGACACATCATTTCCTGACAATAATCTGTGTGCAAAGTGCAAATCCTCCCTTTGCAGGTCTACCAAAAGTCAAGGTGTTACATGTGATGCCTGAGCGGTTCCAATTCCGTGCCAGGCTTTGCTGTACATGGAAAAGAGCCCTTTGTGTGGGCAGATCTCACAGGGACAACTGCAGAGCTCCTGCTCAGCCCCACATCCCGGGAGCCTGGAGCAGAAAGCTTGGAGCTGCTTCCTTAGAAATCACGACTGGTTGCATCCTTAACTCGTCTGCTTTGGGAAATGGCCACGGCAGGGGAAGGAAAAAGCTGCTGGAAGTGCAGCCAGGATCTCTGGAGTCACTGCTCAAACCAGGGGGCTCTGTGACATCCAGAGCACATCAATTCCTGGGGCTTTTCCCTTATTGCAGCAGCAAGAAATGGCACCTTGGGGCAAAAAATGGCTTTTTGAAGCGCTTTATATCCACCTTATTCCCCAAATAGCCACTGGTTTTCCTTCCAGACCCTTCTGCAGGAATTACAGGTTGCTGCTTTAGGAGGCAGGATAAGCTCAGCTTTTCCAGGTCATCCAGTGCTGTTCTCCATCATGGAAGAGCTGCCCAAGCCCTGCAGGATTGGAGAAACCTGGACAGACCTTTCCCATGGCAAAAAGGCTCTGGAAGAGCATCTCATCCCCTGCCAGGATCCATTCAGAGGGGCAGCAGGGCTGTCCTGGAATCATGGAATGCTTTGGGTTGGAAGGGACGTTAAGGATCATCCTGTTCCACCCCTGCCATGGGCAGGGACACCTCCCACTGTCCCAGGTTGCTCCAACCCGGCCTTGGACACTTCCAGGGATGGGGCAGCCACAGCTTCTCTGGGAATTCCATTCCAGCCCCTCCCCACCCTCACAGCCAAGAATTCCTTCCCAATATCCCATCTAACGCTGGGAAACCATTCCCTGTGTCCTGTCCCTCCATCCCTTGTCCCAAAGCCCTCTCCAGCTCTCCTGGAGCCCCTTTAGGCTCTGGAAGGGGCTCTGAGGTCTCTCTGGAGTTGGTTCCTCTGATTCCTGTTTTCCTCCAGGAATCCAACCCAGATCTGATCTCTTTCCTAACCCCCACCTGAGCTCTTCCATTTTGGCAGCTTGTCCTTCTCCTCTTCCCCAAGGACCTTTGTTGGCTCCAAGGAATCCGAGCACTTCCCACAGGCTCAGCTCCTCTCCGGTCCCACATTCCCCAGGGATTGGCAGGATCTGAAAACACCTCCCTCAAGGTGCCTCCTACAGTCCTCCTCCTAATGATGGCATCCATATCCATGGAATCACCAGGAATGGGGTGGCCCAGCACCTTCCCAGCCCTTGGGATGTGAATTCCCAGCTTCACATGGGTTCAGTTTGGCCTCGCTGGGACACATTGAAGGGAAGTGAAAAATGAGAGGAATCCTGATAGTGCCCAGAGGGGGAGAATCAAAGTCCCAGGAACCCAAGGAAAAACCAGGAAAAGGGGAGGGAAAAGGTAAACATCCCTTTGGAAGGGAGGAAATAAATATTGCTCACATGTCACCTCACAAGTTGATGTTAAAATGCTCCACCTGAAAACTCAGCCCAAACCACACAACACTGAACTCTGATGTGTCCACAGTGGATTAATGAGGATCAATTTAGGAGACTATTAGTGTTTACATGGAATGAGCTGTGTCCCTGGATACCTTTTAAAGCAATTCTTTAACTACAGAAAGTATTGATTAGGAAGGTCTGAAACAACTTCTACTGCCAGAAACCTTCTCTCTAAAGACTCACCACGCTCAAAAAACAGCAAAAATCTACAGTTTCTGCTTCAGCTTCACAATCCTAAATCTTTTGAAGCCCAGGAGACTGTTTGATGCCAAGGAAAGGACAAGGTGACTGATGCAGAGCACTTGGCACAGAGGGATTTTCTCAAATGACATTTGCACCAAGGGAAGTTCAGCTCGGATATTGGGAAAACTTCTTTACTGAAAAGGTGGTCAAACCTTGGCATGGGTTGCCCAGGGCAGTGGTGGAGTCACCACCCCTGGAAGTGCTCAAAAAAGAAGAATATGTGGCATTTTGTGGTGTGGTTTAGTGGCCATGGAGGTGTTTAGTGAAAGGTTGGACTTGATGGTCTTGGAGAGTTTTCCAACCTCAATAATCCTGTGATTCTGTGACCTGGCAAAGGGTCTGTTCTGACTCTTTCCTGCCAGGTCAGAAGGGCCCAGGCTCTCCCACCAAAGGATCCTGGAGGAGGAGGCAGCACTTTGCTGGCACAGCTTTTTAGTCCTCATGGCAACAGAGATGGTCACAAACACCTCGTGGTTAATCCTGAAATCTCCTCTTTGCATCAAGAATCAAGCACAGGGGGCAGTGGGTGGGTTTGGATACACCCAAAGCACAGTCACAGGAAGTTTGTTGGAGTTGGGAGACAGGGAACATCAGCCAAGGAGTCCCTTGGCCCTGTTTTCTGCTCAAAGGCAGCTTGGCTGCTCCACAAATCCCCATCCCTGGAAGTGCCCAAGGTCAGGGTGGACCAACCTGGCCCAGGGGAAGGTGTCCCTGCCCCTGCTGTGGCTCTTCCCTTGGAGCAGAAGTTCCCAGGAGGTGCTGGGAGCACCTGGGCTCTCCCACCAGCTCCCACACCTGCTGAGAAAGTTGGAATTCTCACCCTAAAGATCCGAATCCCAACAGCAAGGGATGTGTTGGAAGTCTCATGTCCATGAGAGGGAGCAACCTTTCCTCTCCAGCACTGCTTTTTCCAAGCCTGGCTCCAAAGATGCCTTTTCCAGCTGATATTTTTCCTTAAGATCCTGGAGACCTCTCGTGGTGGAAAGTAAAAATGTGATTTTTGAGAAGAGCAGGAGAGGACTGAGCAGTCCAGGTGGGATGCACATCTTCCCCAAAGAAACTTTGGAACCAGAAAACAGGAGACAAGATGCTCCCAGACAAAAGTTCTTGACCCTTCCCTTGAAAAGTCCAGGAAAGGTCTCTGCAGCCTTCCTAGGGATACAGGGAATGATTCCTGGTTCTACAGCACAAACTATGCAACCCTACAACTGAGAGGCCACAGGGATGCCAGGCCAGCTGTTTCCAGCCTTGGAGGTTCCCTTGAAACTCCTGGGAATCAGATCTGATGGTCTTTTCCTGGCAGGATCCTGTGGTTGGGCCAGCCTGGGGTTGGGCACAGCTGGAATTTCTGTACCCCATGTTGGTGTTCCAGCCCCAAAGCTCTGGGTTTGTGGGATATTTAATTGGAGGATTTTTTGGGGGGAGGGAAAAATTCCCATGAGGAATGTGCTGGATGTACAGAGTGGAGGCTGTTCCCCCACCCACAGTGTGTCCATCACTCCTCCAGTAAAACTGCAGCTCCAGCTCCTGGGGCTGAGGGCAAATCTGGTGTTGTGGATGAGACCAGGAGTGAGACCTCAAAGAGGGATGGGATCAGGAGTGAGACTTTAAATAGGGATGGGATCAGGAGTGAGACCTTAAATAGGGATGGGATCAGGAGTGAGACTTTAAATAGGGATGGGATCAGGAGTGAGACCTCAAACAGGGAGGGGATCAGGAGTGAGACCTCAAACAGGGAGGGGATCAGGAGGGAGGCTGNCAGGAGTGAGACCTCAAACAGGGAGGGGATCAGGAGTGAGACCTCAAATAAGGGTTAAATCAGGAGTGAGACCCCAAACATGGATGAGACCAGGAGTGAGACCTTAAATAAGGGTTAGAACAGGACTGAGATCTCAAATGGGGATAAGACCAGGATTGAGACCTCAAATAAAGATGAGATCAGGACTGAGACCTTAAATAGGGATGAGACAGGATTGGGACCTCAAACAGCTCCTGCTCAGCACCTCAGAGAGCTCAGGCCGTGCTGGTGGATGGTTCACCTGCCCCTGGCATTGTCCACACTGTCACAAAAAGGTGCCACTGGGCTTTTCAAGAGGTCAGGCTTTGCTCCTTGTCCATCATTCTATTCATGTCCTTGGATACACTGAAGGCCAGGAGATGGAGCTGCTGGAGAGAGTCCAGAGGATTCCATGGAGATGCTCCAAGGACTAGAGCCCCTCTGCTCTGGAGCCAGGCTGGGAGAGCTGGGGGTGTTCACCTGGAGAGGAGAAGGATCCAGAGAGACCTTGGAGCCCCTTCCAGAGCCTCAAGGGGCTCCAGGAGAGCTGGAGAGGGACTTGGGACAAGGGATGGAGGGACAGGAGACAGGGAATGGCTTCCCACTAATAGAGGACAGGGTTAGGTGGGATATTGCAAAGGAATTCTTGGCTGTGAGGTGCTGGAATGGAATTCCCAGAGAAGCTGTGGCTGCCCCATCCCTGGAAGTGTCCAAGGCCAGGTGGGAGCCACCTGGGATAGTGGGAGGTGTCCCTGCCCATGGCAGGGGTGGGATGAGTTGAGCTTTAAGGTCCCTCCCAACCCAACCCGAGCCATCCTGGGATTCTGTGATCCTACAACATTTATTTCAGTGAAGGATGAGGGTTAAAAAGGGACACTCAAAGGACACTGGCCCGTGTCCTGCACCACTGGACACCTCCCTGGGCTCAGCAGGGTGTGAGGCTGCCCCAGGACAGCAGCTCCACAGCAGGGCTCAGCAGCTCCTCTCAGAGGCACAGACACAGGAGGAGCATCCCGGGGACAAACCACATTCCTATTTATTGCCACATTTGCCAAACATCGGGTTCCTGACCTGGAGACGTGTCCTGAGGGTGTTGTCTCTGCCTTTGTGCCTCCCTCCAGCTGGGCAAATATAAACCAATCCTAAGCACAGCTTTGGGCAAGGCCAGGCCTGGTTAAAGCCCCTCCTGAATCCCATTGTCACCAGGCACCGCTCTCAGGGAGGAGCCTTTCACAGCCTGATCCAAAAGCCGGTTTTTACCCCATTTGGGATTTTCCAGCCCCATAACCATGTCAGGGACTCTCCCAGACTTGCCAGCACCCGGTGCTTTATAAACCTGCCGGGCTGTTTGCTTTCCAGGCACAAGGTGGCACTGGAGAAGCAGTTTTCCCTTCCCTGTGGCTGATCCAGCAGTTCCCAGCCGGGGAAGGGCCTCCAGTGCCTCCCAGCCCTCAGCTGCCATGGGGGGCTTCCGCCACCATGGGGCTGTCACCCTCCTGCTGTCCCCAGCAAGGACACGTAGCCTCTGTCCCTCACCAGCCCCTCTTGCAATTGTAGTGGGTGAGGGGAATTTTAAAATATATTTAATATATTTATTTATTTTATTTTATTTTATTTTATTTTACTTTGGTTTATTTATATTTTATTTTATTTATATGTTATTTATATTTTATTTAATTTATATTTTATTTTTATATATTTTATATAATNGGGTAGAGGCAGGAATGTTGTACACAGACATCTCTCCCAGAATCCCAGGATGTGCTGAGCTGGAAGGGCCCCCCAAGGGTCCTGGAGTCCAACCCTGAGCCCTGCACAGCCCCATCCCCAAGAGTCCCCCCTGTGCCCAGAGGATCATCCCAGCCCTCCTGGAGCTCTGGCAGCCTTGGGGCTGTGCCCACTGCCCTGGGGAGCCTGGGCAGTGCCCACCCACCCTGTGGGCAAAGCACAACCTGGGGCTGAGCTCCAACCTCCCCCTGCCCTGACACAACTCCAGCCATTCCCTGGCTCCTGGCCCTGGTCCCCCAGAGCAGAGCTCAGTCCCTGCCCCTCCTCTGCCCCTGCCCAGGGACTTGTCCCTGCAATGAGGTCTCTCCCCTCAGGCTCCTCTTCTCCCCCTCAACACCCCCAGTGCCCTCAGCTGCTCCTCACCCCTTCTCCTCCAGGCCCTTCCCCATTTTATTGTCTCCTTTACCTCAATATCTTCCACATTGTGCTTCCCAATACTCCAGCTGAGGCCACCCCAGTGAAGGGCAGAGCGGGACAATCCCAACCTTGGAGCAGAAACAGCTCTGCCCTGCTCTGGGCCATTCCCAAACGCTCTTCCCTGTCTCCATCCTTCCCCCGAGGTGTTGCAGCATCTCCTGGGAAGTTCCCAGCACGGGAACACCCACCTGGCTCAGGGTCTCTCCTAACAAACAGCTGGAAACAGGAAAGCTGAGAAATAACAGTCATGAAACGTTAAACACTCCACTGAGGAGCAAGTACCTCCCAGGCAGTTTTCCAGGCCAATGGTTACAACAATCTCTCTCTGTGTTTACACACAAATAACAATAATTAAAGCAAAACCCAACAGAACCGTGTGTTCTCCTACCAGATCAAAAACTACTGAAATAAAACTCTCCTTGGAAAACAATTACACCTTTTCTGGGCTGTTCAGCTGTTCTGAGTGTCCTGGGAGTCCAGGCTTTGGATGAGACGTGTTACAGGACGTGATTACACTGCTTAAAATCCCATTTATTTAAGGAATTGGCTCCCCAGGGTTTGGTAATGGCCTCAAAACTCCAGGAGTGTCTGGACAACGCTCCCAGGGACTGTTGGGGTGTCCTGGAGCTGGATTGATGATCCTTGTGGGTCTCTTCCAGGATATTCCATGATTCTATAAAAACTACATCACTGCTCTGCAGGATGAATTTGGGGCTCAAGTTTGACTGAACATTTTTGACTGGATTATGTCCCAGTGCAGAGAGATGAGGGAGTTACTTTCCATAATTTCACACACAAACCTGCAGGGTGGGGCAAATCCTTCATTAAAACATGCAAAGGATTTAAGGTCTGTGGTTCACACTTGTGAGTAATAAACACATTTTACCTGCCACCTCTTCCCAGGGAGGTTCAAACACTACAGGCCCTTCATTCTGCAGGGCATCAAATATTAAGGAACATTTTAAGCAGCATTTTTCACTCCTCACCTTGCAACTCCAGCTGGTAAATAATTCATGCCAGACTAAGGACTGAATCCCTCCTCTGGCTGCCCAGGCAGCTCCTTCCCATCCTTTCACCTTAAGCAAAAGGAAACTGGTGGGAGAAGATTTCAGGCTGCATTCCCAGCTCTGAGGTGCTTCCATAGGTGAGCAGCCAGCTCTGGATCCAGCTCTGGATTCAGCTCTGGATCCAGCTGTGGATCCAGCCCCCAGCACAGTCTGTGCAAAGCATTATTTTTATTAAGTGTGCATCTCAGAGAAATCATGTTTTCCCTCTCCTGCTCTTGTCAGTGATCACTCGCCTCCCAGCAGTCAGGAGATAGCAGCTGATTAATCTCAAATCTCTGGGAGCTGTTAGATATCCATCAAAGGCCTGGAGAGTGTGTCTTGTGCCCATTGGAACAGTTTAACCACTGATGGGATTATAATTATCTCTCTATCAACTGCAACAAAGCAGCTCAGCAGGAGCTGTTCCACTTAAACAGAGGAGGTCAACTAAATTATCCAAGTGGGAAAGTAAATGGGAGACTGTGACCTTGCCCTGTAGATTGCCAGTAATTAATTGCATTTATGATTTAGATTGAGGCCAGGCTCTCAGGCCAGTGGGTCACACGCTGGGTGGGTCCTGCTGTCACCTCCCATGGAGGATTTGGGGTGTGTGAAACCTCTCTGTGCCAGACAAGGGGTGATTCCTGGCTCCAGAGGTCATGGATCCATTTCTTGGATATCAGGAAGGAATTCTTGGCTGGGAGGGTGGGGAAGGGCTGGAATGGAATTCCCAGAGAAGCTGTGGCTGCCCCATCCCTGGAAGTGTCCAAGGCCAGGTTGGAGCAACCTGGGATAGTGGGAGGTGTCCCTGCCCATGGCAGGGGGTGGGATGAGATGAGGTTTAAGGTCTTTTCCAACCCAAACCATTCCAGGATTCTCTGACTCAGTGCTGAGCTCGAGGGCTCTGCTGGTTCAGGGTGGGAAGCAGGAAAGAGCCACGGCTTGGTCTTCTCTGGAGCAGGAGAAAGAAGACACAAAAAATAAGAAGAAAAGTAAAAAATTCCATCCAGGCTCCCTGAGGAGGGCTGAGTTCTGCCATCCAAGCAGGAAAATTCATGGCAGACACATGAACCCGTTTCTGCCAGCGAGGACAGTGGAGGCTGAGGAAGCACCAGCCCAGTTGAGGATCAGATGGGATGAAGATCCACCAGGAAGAGGCCTCTGAAAGGCCACCCTGGGGGCTGGAGAAGCTGCCTGGCACCTCCCAGCCCTGCCTGGTGTGGGGGTGACCCCGAGGTTGTGACCAGAGCTGGCCATGGCAGGGCCTGTGCCACGTGGGCACCTTCCCCATGGCCAAGGCCAGACCCACCCTGGATCAACCAGCCCAAGGTATTTGCCCATGGCTCCTCTCCCCAGACCTGGCCCTGATTTCTGCCATTTCCCTTTCTTGATCCTTCCCTTCCTCCCCCAAATCTCCCATTTTTATCCCTTGAAGTGCCACGGGTTTATGGTGCCACCAGGACCCACCACAGGGCACCCGGACAAGGGCTCTGGGAATTTCTCCTGCTCTTTTGCAGCTCAATTGGGGCAGCAAAAAGACCAGGAGAGAATTTTTTTTTGAGGGGGTTCTTTATCTTATTATTATTGAAAAAAAGAAGACAATCTCAGCCCACAGCAAATCCAGGTTCCTGAGACTCACAGTCTCCCATCTCATCCCTTTCCCCCTCCATCCACATGGATGATCCCAACCATCCCAATGAAGCACCACAGGTCCACCACACCCTCTTACCCCAAACACCTTGGATTTCTGCTGCTTGAAACCAAGATCTACCCATTGTCTGCACCTTTTCATGGCAGGGAGGTCTTGGAATGTGGAAAAATCATGGCTTTGGTCATGGAATTATCCCCTCCCAGGCTGTGTGAAGACACTGCAGCACTGGCAGAGGCAGGATGGGCACCAGCTGCTGTCCTGATGTTTGTTTCTTAGCAATAAAAAGAGAATAAAAAGGATTTGGATTTGGATTAGAGGTACTATGATTAAAATTTCCAGGAAGAAACAGTGGTTTTCCACTCAAAATGCAAACTTGGAGGTGGGGAATCTAAACAGCAAAAGGATGATACACAAAGAACAAAACCACCAGAAGAGAGAACAAGAATAAGGGGAAAACAAAGCAAGAGGCAAAAAGAAGAGAGATGAAACAGGCAATAATAACAAAAATATGAGAAGTGGAAATAAGCAATCAAAAGAAAAAGGAAAAGGAGCAAACAAAGGAAAACACATGGAGAATAAAGAGATGAGAGGGGACAGAGATGGAGCAAAGTCATGCAGAGAACAAAGAGGGGACAAAGGCAGCCTGAGCCACAACTGAGACAAGGCAGCACTAAAGACAAAGGGAAAATGGGACAAAAATAGCAACAAAGTGGGAAACATGAAAGGAATGCAGGTCTCTGGGAGCTGCCCCTGGAGTCAAGGGGCAGAGCTGAGTGTGGGGACACCCAGGAGGGTGGCACTGAGGGGACAGGGGAGGGTGGGCAAAGGGAGGATGGGGTGGCAGAGCCCCAGGGCTGGGCTGGGAGGGTCGGTGTTGTCACATCTCTCTCCCACCCTGGGGCCTGGAGAGGAGCCAGAGAGACCCTGCAGAGGTGGAACTGCTCCTCAGATGCTTTCTGGAATTCCGTGGCTCCAAACCCTCCTTGGAGCTCCATGTACCACCCTCTGCCCAACCAGGCCTGGCTTGGAGGTTCCATTCACCTGGAATGACACCCTTGGGAAGGAAGAGCTGCTGCTCCCACTGAAGAGCTGCTGTGGTGCCTTTATTCCACTAATCCCTCCCCTCCCACCCAGGAAAGGACCATCCCACATCTTTCCCTCCTTATGGGGCACCACATCACCACCCAACTAATTTTTGGGAGAATATGGATGTAAGAATATGGAGTGGGTTGATGGAGCTCCTGAGCTCCAGGTTGCATTTAGGAATGTTCAGGAACACCCAGCCAGGCTTCAGGAGCACATTTCCTTGATTTCCCACTTTATTTTCAGCTCCTGGGATGTAACCACGTTATCTTGGAGAGTGGCAGCATCAGGGATGGATGGAACAGGAGTTAATCTGTGTCCACCATCTCCCTGGATTTCTCCTTCATTTCCATTTCTTTTAAAAGTGGAAGTTTCATTAAAAGAGCAGCACTTTTCTATTAAATAAGTAACAGAGAAGAATGACTGCCTCTGTATCTCATCAGCAGTGAATCTTTTCAAAACCACTCAGGAGGCAAAGCTCAAATCATATATTTAATAAGAATCACTTTGATATCACTTCTTAAAGCAATTAACATATTATTGGAGAGAAGCGCGAGATGCAACAATTAAATCCAGATTTCTAAGACAGATTTCTATGGTTTTGGAGGGCAGGATCCCTCAGTGATCACCTCTGCATGTCCCCAACCAGTGCCAGAGCTCCAGTTCAACACACACAGCAGTTTAAATTCACTCTCAACCCTGATTTTGTTGATTTTTTCACGATTTTCTTCGGAATCATTTGGAAGCAGCGACAACTCGCCGGGGGCTCTGCCCCACCTGAGCCAAGGGAACATTCCCACCCTCCCCTTTCCTTGTGGAGAGTCAGGGGGCTGTTTTCCTTACGGATCATGAGGGAAAGGCATCTCTGACCCGATTCCAAAGGGTCCAAGAGCTCACCAGCAGCAGCAGGATCCTGGTGTTGTCCCGCGGGGGTGGCACCGGTGCCCCCGGGAGATGCTCTGCCAGGGGCTGCTGGACACAGGGACATCCCAGAGGGAATGTGGCTGACAATCCAGGGGGTGAAACACAGCGAGTCCCTCGTGTCCAGCGGCTGGAGCAGCTCCTGCCAGGAATGGGAGCCGAGGTGGAGCCACACATTCAGTTCTGCTGCCGGTGGCGGGCGCGGGTGGAGGGCTGGGGGTGGTGGCACCTCACGGGACAAAACCCATCTGCTGGTGCCCTGGGCACTGCCAGCACTCGAGCTGGCCTGGGAACTGGGAATTATACAACTTTTTTGGTTGTTTTTCCTGAAACATCCAGGTTTTCCCCTCCACTGACCAACCCGTGGCTGCTGCTGACTGACAGCCAGGTGAGGGCTCAATAAAAGGGCATTTTCACATTTTAACCAGAGCTGGGAAGTGTCAAATCCTCCAGATTTGCCTGGAGTCCACCAGTAAATTGCTTTTCTTAGAAGGCAGCAACAAATGGAAGGGGGAAAACATATCATGCATCTAAAGATTTGGGATCATATCGAGTTGGTAAGTGCTGGAATTTATTACACAAGAGATGATGCAACATTGAATAAGAGAGCAAAATTCTACACTGACTCCCTACTTTGCAAGTCAGGACAACTAAGAGGTTTTACTTCATTAAGGAAGGCAAGGGAAAAAACCAGGGACAACCCCAATGGTTGAGGGAGTCCTGGAAAGCCTAAATGAACAATCAGTCCTTTGTGTTGCTGTCGAAGGAACAATGAAATATATCTGCTTCTGTTCAATAAATTACTAAAACATCAGTTATAAACCTGCTGCATGGCATGGAAAATTCCACTCATTAAACATCCAGGTAGCTTCATCCTGATGCAAATGGAAGACAGGCTCTGCAGCATCCCATTTTTGGGAATCATATTTACACTTACATCTCATATATTAATATATTTTAGTGCACCCTAACCAGAGGGCAACCAGGAAGAATTATTGTTCTGTGAGAAGGACAGGAGATGGGCTGGCTTCTCCTCTCTGCTCAGCAAAGCCTGGATCCATCCATGAACAAGTTTGGCAGGAGCATGTTTCCCTTTTCCAGGGAGCCAGACAGGTCTCCCACCATGGCTGGGTGGGTTTGGTTGCCAAGGTTTGGTAGCCAGGATTATTGTGGGCTAAAATCAAAAGCAGGTGAAATCACTCCACCACATCAACAAGGCTGCAGTGATTCCAAGGCCAAGAATTCCAGCCAAGCTTGGGTTTCTTGGTCCCTTTTCCTCCCTCTCCAGTCATTCCAGAGATCCCTCCAGAGATTCCAGAGGTGAGGAAGGTCTGACTGGGGAGGGCCTTGACCAGGCAGGACAGGGGGAGACTGGAGCTTCAGGAAAAGAACAGCACTGCAAAGTTTGGGAGACTGCCAGAAGGGCAGGCCCATATCCCAGATCATTCCCGAGGGGAACACATTTGGGATCTCCAAGAGAGGGAACAGCAGCACGTGGGTGATGGAGAGGGGGAATGGCAAATTCATTCAATGGCATTTGGATTGGTGATATCCATGATTAAGGGTTGGAAAGATCCCCGGGAGTTACCAGGGTGTGTTTTGCTCCTCCAAGATGCAGGAATGGGGCAAGAAAGGGAAAAGAGAGCAAGGACCCAGCAAAACACCACAAACTCAGCTCACCTGGGGCTTGGCAACCTTCTCCTTTCACAAGCTCCCAAGTTTTCATGCTTTCCAGGCAGGGATATCCACGGTGGATGGCCCTGATCCTGGGACAAACCTCCCCAGCCCTTTGGGAGAGCCTGGAGTTGTCTGGGAACACAATTCCCTGTCAGCACAACGCTCCCAAGGCTGCAGGAGCTCATCCCAATCATTCCAGCAGCAAGAAGTGGTACCTTTCCAGAAGAAAACAGCAGTTCTGACCCAATTCCACCCCGCTGGAATCAGCTGGGGGAGATTAAGGGACAATAAAAAGACACAAATGCCCATTTCCCCCATGTCCTCTCCCAGTAAAGCTCTGGTTTGACAGTTTGGCCTTTCCAAAGGAGTCCAGTTGGATCAGTCCAGTTCAGCCGTGTTGGAATCAGACTCTCCCGACTCTTCCACCTTCTACTTGATGAAATTTTTAATTGTCCACCTTTGCCCTGTGCAGCTGCGAAGGATCAGATCAATTCCAGCCATTCCCTTGTTTTCCACTTCCAGGCATCGCCCCGTTCCCTTGTTCAGGATGGCACCATTCTGGAATTAAAGGATATGGGGAAAATACTGGGAAAAATGAAGATATTGGGGTTTGTGTGACAAAGCAGGATGGTGCCCAGGGGTCCTTGGACTCTGCACAGCATTAGCAGGGGGGAAATGCAATTCAAACAATAAAATAATTCCTAAAATAAATAATTGGAATGGAATGAGCATCCATTAACACCAACAGCATGGTTTCCCAACACATCAGCACCCAAGGAATATCTGTAACCTTTAAATTCCCTGAGCTGGGAAGGTGGAACACTTGTGTAAAAAGTATATTATTTGTGACAAAAATGCTGTGTTTTCATGGATTTCACATTAAATTATCCCTGAGAAATTAGGGATTTCCATAAGAAATTATCCATTAGCCATAAGAATTATGGCTTAGCTATAAGAAATCTGGAAGTCATCCACCAGATGTGACCAGATCCACTTTTCTGGCATCAGACAGGAAAATTTCTACTGGAAATGGTCCTGGCCCTGATCCCTCTGAACCTTTTCCCTCTGCTCCAGGACCTGCCACCTGCTATTCCATGGGATCAGTTCCTACTTGTCCCACACCATCTCACACCCGTGATGTGCCACAGCCCAGGGATTGGGAAGCAGAACTGGAACACACCTGGATGAAACTCCAGCGTTTGTGGAGGCTGCTCTTGACCTTCTCACAATCCAGGAGCTGTGGGAAGCGGCTCTTCCCGTTATCCACCAGGCAACGGGTGTCTGGGAGAAGAGTCGTGGTGCCAAGGGCTCCCAGATGAAGGAATCCCTCCTTGGTGTAACGTGCCAGCTGTGGAGCAGGGAAGGAGAGGAAGGACCATCAGAACCTTTGGAGCATCATTGGAATGATACAGGAAAGGACAACAATGCAGGTCCCCTGGAAAAAACTGTGGGGATGGAGAATAGGGAAAGTAGATGAGAAGGGAAAAAAGCCAACTTTCTCCAGCCTTTTTGGCCTTGTTTTGGGTTTTTTTGCAGTTGCTGCTGAGCTGAGACAGAGGGAAGGGTAGGAATAACTCAGAGCCTTAAATCCATGGTCAGGGGCTTCACTCATTGCTGGGGTTGGTTTGTCCCTCTTGCTCTGCCACGTCCTGGAGCCACAGGGATCCCTAAAGATCCCAGTCTGAGGTGCCTCATGTTTGGCTCACACTCTTCTCTTGTGCCAAACTCTGCCCTGGGCAGGTGACATGGGCTGCTCTTGTCCCCTGGTGTGGCCACAAAGCCACCACCTGCCCCTTTGCAGTGATGCCCATGAGGGACCTCCAAAAAATCCCACCTTCTCCTGTGCTCCAGCAACTCTGGCAGCTGCTCCAGAGCTGCTCCCCTTTCCCAGGTGATCCCAGGAAGGTGCTGGTGCCCCTTGTCCCTGGGATTTGGGGCCTTTCCTCTTCATCCCAGGGCAGAGCTCGGGCAGAGCTCCCCCGTGACCATTGGGGGGAAACCCTTGGAGGTTCTGCCCATGGACGAGTTCTCCTGGTTTCTCCCTGGATCCAGCTGCCCATGGAGATCCAGCCCAGTGATCCAGCCTTGCCTGGGGCTGGATTGATGCCTCTGGTTGTGCCTGGCAAAATCTCCAGAGCTCCAACAGAGCTGGGAAGCACCCCCAGTCTAGGGGGGCTGGGAATATCCCCAGGGATGAGAGCCCAAATCTCCCCCATGGCTCAGCACGAGGGAAAAGCTCATCCCAGGGATATTCTCCAACCATCCAGTGCTCCCAGACACCCGACTCAGCTGCCAAGGGGATGCAGGTTGGGAAAAATAGGAAGGGATGGTTATGTGCTCTGGGCACAAAACAGCCCAACCACACCCAAAGGGCTCCTCTATTTGCAGTGTTGAAGGAATCCCACCCAAATATTTCCCTAAATATATTTAAATTCAGGAGTGAAAAGGACTAAGTGGCAGTGTCCTGCCTGTTATAGTTCAAGGAAAAGATATAAGAGCTGCTTATTGAAATCAGGACTCAGGCCTTTATGGAGCAGACAAATAACGAGCATTGAGCTCGTTAATTAACTGAGCATATCTGTGACCCAGATGCTTCAAGAGAGACAGGAAATCCCACTGGGAATTTGGGTTATCTGGGCCAGAATAATTAAACACTGAAAATCGAGTTAAAACAATGTAACAGGGGCCAACTCCAGCTCCCAACAGCAGATCCAGGGATGGTGCTGCCCATCTCCCTTGGGATGGAGCCTGACCCTGCTCCCACATCCTGGGGGATTCCTTGTGCAGAGCAAACCCTCTGCTCCTTCACATCCCACCGAGGTTTATAGGTCCACACCAGGATCACAGATCCATGGAATGGGTTGGGTTG
>WEIV01017829.1:377841-395026 GCA_013390005.1 Calyptomena viridis | reverse complement strand
GTTCAGAATACTGGCTAGCATGTCTGTGCTTTCTAAGAAGTGCCGTTTGAAGGATGATGAGAAAACTGTTTATAATTATTACTGTGGTAATCTGTTAGGTACTTAAGGATTTATGTGTTCATATCAAACAGTAATTAAAGTCTTCAAATTAAAGTGTTTATCTTCAGTGTTTTTTCTTGTATTGGGTCAGGAAAGACTGTGAACATTTGCAAATGGATGTTTTATTGTACCCTCACCCCTCAAATTGTGTTAGAAACATTTCAATTATTAGAAGCAGCTGTATTAAAAATGTGAATAGTGTACAGAGAATCAAGTAGCTTTCACTCAGTTAACATCCCAAAGAAGAAGATTAAATAAGAAAAGGAGCACCCCTTCCCTTTGGTAGCTTGTTGTGTCTTGTTATCTTGATAAGGAACCAAGGGGTTCCAGTGTAACTTTTCTGTTTAATACTGCACTTGAATCATTTAGATTTACCTGGCTTTGGTTTATGGTTTTACTTATTTTTGCTTATGCTTATTTCTATTATTATTTCTATTCTTATTTCTGCTTATGCTATTTGAGAATTAACTTACACAGAGACCACAAAAGTCGTCAAAACTTTATAATACAAGCCAATCTGGAGAAAGATTGTTGTCAACCTGAACAGCATTGTTCAAGAATATGATTCAAATACTGCATCTTTATATTAATACAGTTTATATAGAAGAAAAACAATATAGGTGAGAGAAGTTCTTGGAGGAACATGTCTAGCAAATAACTTTAGAATGTTTAACTCTCACTTTTTTACAAAGATAGGAAAATAGAATTCTGGGATAGAAGTGAATACTGCTTTAAAAAGGCATCTGAAAGTTGTTTGACTTGACTTCTCATGAAAGTCAAAGGAGCTAACTTATGATCCAAGATGTTTCATGAAGAAAGAATAATGGTTCTGAATTGTGAGGTGCCTTAATCAATTGAACAAATTGAGNGAACAGTTAAAAAAGAAATTGCTGGCTAAAGCAAGTATTTACTTAACCAGAGGAGGGATTTATTATGATGAGAAATTTAGTTTTCCTGCATATCTTCAGAGGCCCAGCACAACTAGTACAGAAATCAATCCCCAGCAAGGTGACTGTATCTATTTTGGATGGTATGAATACTCAGAAACATACAGAGTTAATAATACAGAAGGATCTAATCCCCATTTTCAAAGGTGTTAATAAAGTATCATTTAATAATTTGGAAAATATTACTTAGAGATTAAATAAGGACATTCAGAAACAGTAAGCATAATTAAAGGGTGGCTAGGAAGAAAAAATATATGCACTTCGATTAAACAACTTTGAAGTAAACAACCACATACAAGGAAACTAGGATGATACTTGTTTAACTTGACAGGAGAATCTATGATTGGAGGTAGAATTGGGAAAAACGTGATGTGCAGTTATTCTGAGTTATTCTGTTTTAGCAGATTTAATAGTGTAATCCTCATAATTAACGTGACCGCAGTTAAACTGAACAAAGTAGTACAAATTCTACATCA
This sequence comes from Calyptomena viridis, assembly GCA_013390005.1. NCBI lineage: Eukaryota > Metazoa > Chordata > Aves > Passeriformes > Eurylaimidae > Calyptomena > Calyptomena viridis. The sequence continues at coordinate 393,504 of WEIV01017829.1, read as the reverse complement.
GAAAGATACAGGTTGGAAAGGGTGTTAGTGTTTAGGAGTGTGGATAATTTTTAGCCAGTTTTGAGAAATAAATAAGAAACCATCAGAATTAAGAAAATATTTTATTTGGAGAACTAGAAATTGCATTTATATGCAGCTTTGGGCTCTCCAGACTAATAGTGTGAGGTACAGCAACAGTATAAAGTGATAGTTGCTTTATTAATGCAGTTTGTATGTGTGTTACTTGTACAGCCCAGTTTTCTACCCAAGTTGGCCAAAGCACAAGGTGTTATTTTAATTGCCCAGTTTTTATAAAGAACATGAATAGCTTATCTGGGATGCTTTTGGATGCTACTTTGAGTGGTTGTGTAGATGGATTTCATTGCTGGTATGCATGTGCCCCATGAATGCAAGGGCAAATTATTTAGACAAGCACAGTCCGTTAAATGGTATCAGCAGACTAGTGCTTGAAGCACCCTTGTGTTCACTGTCCTCAGGGCATTAAATAGCCACGTGAGTACAAACATTGGTGATTTCATTATTTCCGTCATATCACAGAGATGGAAATAATGCAGTACATGTTCTATGTGATTTACTTAACTTTATTTGTAACAGTGTAATTAATTTCATTCAATAAATTAAATCACCTTATGACCATTAACAAAATACAGTTTGACTTAACATACTAGATCTATCTCTTTATATGTAGATAAAGGAGTCATAGGTTACTGGGGTTTAAGATTTTCCCTAATGTGATTCTTCAGAAAGCAACATATCCCATAGTAACATTTCCTCTTTCCAAGAGGAAACATCAGCAGGGGATGGAGGGAGAAGACTTTCCTTAAACAGAAATCAATTTATTTCTAAATTCCACAAGTAAAGCTTAGTTATGGTTTAAGACACCCTGTTGTTCAGTGTCCTGAAAGCTGTGATTCTGATCTTCTGGGACATATTCAGTAGCAGGATCCACTTGTATTGGCAGGGAAGTCTGATGGAGACAGGAGGGATATGATTATCAGCACAAGTTTTTGCCCATGCGTGTAGCAAGGGATAAAAGATTCATCAGCAATATGGTATGTCTTTGATTCATGCATTTTAAAGTCCAGGTCCTGAAAAGACCAATTTTACTACTTGCATACTCCCTGCAGGGACCTTGATAGTGACTGGCTTTGTGTTAAGTGCTTTTTGTATTTGTAGCCTCGATAGTAGCAATTGTCTTTGTATTTCAGTACTATGTCATACATAGTGCTGAGTGACTTGTTGGCCTTGTGGCTTTTGTCTCTCTCACTCGCTAACAAGCTGTCCATCTTATTAGAAACAATAAACACCAGAAAGAGGTTCTCTTCTATGACTGATTGCAGAAGCAAATGTACCATTACAAATCAGTAACAGAGCCTTCTGTCTCTACAACTTTACAGAAAGGGTGAGGGGGCTAACAATTCATGTCAACTATCAGTGCCTTAGCGATTTCATTTGCTATTTCAAATTCAGACTGGAGTAGTATCCATAATCTCCTAACCAATCACTAATCCTCAGGGATTTTGAACTGCCAGCCTGCAAGATGTCTATTTTTACATAGGGATCCATGCAGCAGAAAAAAGACCTTAGATTCCTCATAGGAACTCTGGATTACATTACAGAATGCTACCCTTCAGTCTTTGTCGTGAACCAAGTGGGAATTTTCTGTTGACTTTGTGTTTGCACTGCCTCCTCTCAGAAAAAGTAGCCATCATCACAGCCTGCTTCAGAAGATAAAGGATTGAGGTGTAGTACCACAACAGATCATTGATTTGGTTCACACAGGTCTAAAATTACATGATCAAGAGTTCTCAGACTTACAAAAACAACATCTTTGGTTTAAAGCACTTGGTTATGATTTTGCTGTTATACATCGTATTATTAAGAGCATTTTGGTTCCCAGAGGAGAGATCCTAGACAGCAACGGGTCCCTTAAATCAGCCCCTAGGTCATCTTTTAAGATCAGTGAAGACATCTCAGCATTTATAGTCTCTCCCAAAATATTTTGTTCTTTATCTACATTGTACACAGAATTGACTAAAAGAACAGCCTTGCAACGATCTGATACACACTGCATCAGATGTCTGGGGTACACAAAGAAGTCCTCTTCTCCTTAAACTTTGAACAAATGATACTCATTACAGTGTTGCCTTCATATCTCAAGCTACCAAGAGTCTGGGTGACAGATCTATTCAGAGATATGGATTTGTTCCCATTCAAAATCTCTGTGATGTTCAGGAATGCTTTCTCTCCATATAAATATTTCAGGTACCCTCTGCCTTGAACAGAAAGTAAATCTGGATTTGTTTTTCAGGGACTTTCCTAACAAGTGCCAGTAGTCAATGCGATAATTAATTATATATTTTTTCAACAACCCAGTGAGGGGCAAGACCATCCTCGGAACTTTTATGTGATATATGGCTCTGAGTTAAGCCAGTCAAAACCAGGCAGCGTTTGGGGTTAGAGCTGTAATGTTCGAGGCTCTTAAGCCTTGCTAACCTCCAGCGTATCTAACTTTCATAGCAGGGAGTCAACAGCACTGACCTGTCTTCCAGAGTTATGATTTTCAAATGAGGTCTTCTAAATGTTCATAATGGATAGAAATAGGTGTCCTGTTCTAACTAGAGGGATATTGAGAGCTCCTGACAAAATGTTTTGTTTACCAGTTTAATACCATCAGCTTTTTTTTTTTTTTTTTAACCTTTCTTTGTCTTGTGGAACTTTCAGTGCATTCTCTTTACCTGCTTAGCCAAACATAGTCTTCCAAAATTATGATCAGATCCTGCAGCCAAACCCAGTATGATTATAGCCAATAGACTGGGCATTGCTTAGTTGAAATCTGCTGACAGAAACTATTTTACAACAGTACAGGTCATTTTGTGTTAAATAGAGTCACTTTAACTACAGTTACTCACAAACCTAAACGAAAAAGACTCTGAGTATCCTGGCATTGTCAGTTTTCCCTAACTTCCTCTACTTTCATAGCTTTGACACTAAATGGAGTTTGCATAATTTCTTTAGAAGTGCATTTTTCTGGACTAGCTCCTTATTTTCTTCCTTACAGGGATACAATGTATCTTACCTTATTGTTAGATTTCTGAAAGGCTTGTTTGTATTTTTACCTAAGAATGGAGACCTGTCTTATCTATCTGTATAATTTTTTTACTAATAGAAACTGAGCTTTCATGTCTGCTTAGCAAATATTTCTGTACCTTATAAAACACATAGTAGGGAAAATAGAAGTATATGCTGCATGGGTTATGACTCTCCTACTGAAATAATAGGAAATTGTCAAGAGCTTCTGCTGTTTTTATTGTGATGTTAACTGTGCCCAGTTAAGGTCTACCGCTGAACTTTAGAAACAATGCCCTCCTCCATTAGAGGAGGCTTGAACTATTTTATCTTCAGTTGTCTGCGTCATATTTTAGATAAAGTTTACATTGATTCCTTGAGCTTTAGTTATTAGCAAGTAATTTTCTTGGAATGGGTCTGATTTCTGTGGATTGGCAAATTTTTTTGTCTTTATTTCCACTCCCTACTATTCTTTTAGATTCTGCTTGCAGAAAGACCAGCAGGGTTTTAAGAGCACAATATGCATGACTGCATCTTTTCCTCTAATGCATCTTCCCTAAGAGTGTAAAATAATGGCTCTCTCAGAATGTGCTCATCTAAGCTTCCAGTTCCCCAGGATCTTGGAAGGACTTGTTTGCAATAGCAGCTTCAGCATCTGCCACAGATAGCAGGAAAACTGGCGGTTGATTGGCAGACCTAAGGAGAAATAGATTTCCAGCCCAAGGGCAATGGAGTCTTCTTTGGAGACTGTAATTAGAGCACCCCTCTAACAAACAGCAAAATTTGCGTCTTCAAAACAGCAGTAAGTATTTTAAAATCACAAACAAAAAGGATGGATAGGGATCAACTTTTCACCATCTTTATCAATAAAAAAATGAGGATGCATCAGAAGATATGCCTACCAGTAGGCATATTCCAAGTAAATAATACAATAAATTGTATTGATTTATACGGTCATGAACAATATACTCACAACATTCTTTGACTAAAGACAGTATGGATTAAAGAAGTCCACATCTGTCTAAGGAGAGACTGCATAAGACCTTGGAAGAGAGATCTAATAAAGGTCACTGACTAGACAAGCTCAAGAAATCCTCCAGGCTAAAACTGAGTTGGACGCTGGAGCCTATGGTCATTATCAAATGTGCTTGTTCTGGTCCTGCTGCTCACTGAGAGAATATTTGGGTAAGAATTGCCTTATGCCAGCTGTTGGAGATAGGTAAATGGGCCAAGTGTATGCCTGGCCTGAACCAGTCTGACCTCTCCCATATTCTTAAAATAGTTTATTTTCGAATCTTGACCTACTCACAGTCTTTGCAAAAATGAAACAAAATACTTTTAGGACCTTCCCATCTTTAAATTCAATCAACTAGAGTCAACCTAAGTAATTCTCATTCTTTTTACTGGACTCTCAACTTTGCTAACTTTGTAGTCTGTAGTATTTCAAAGATTAATGAAACACCTCTACCTCTCCTCTTTTTCCTCACTTAATCATGCCATTAGCTAAACCAAACTTAATTCGTCTTTATTTCTCTAGAAAATTGTTGCTATCATTGTGATTCTGAGTAGTGACTTCTCTTGTTCCTTATGTAGGCCTTCAGATTGTCTTTATTACAGAGAGGAAATCTTTGAGCCTGCCAAAGAAAAGAGCAAGAAAATGAACAGAAAATCCCTGGAATAGTGTTGTTTTCATCACAGTGACTTGGGAGGAGGAATTTCATTCTGATCCTTGTTAAGTGAATAAATCAAATCCACAGATCTGTGATATGATACCAAATCTGTAAATTGTGTTCCAAAATACAGCAAGCTGGGATCACAGCCTTTGGACATTCTCGGAAATAACTTTCCTTCTCTTCCTTTAAACTCGAGGAGTTGTCCTGACAGTAGGCTTATCCTCCTAAGTCACTTGGCAAGGACAAGGAAATTCAGTGGGAAGTCTATTTTTAGCAGAGATTAAGGTGGTCAGTGCTTATGTTCAGTTCCCTGGTTAGCCAGAAGTCCTTCCAATTTTCAGTAGATAAGAAGAGGTGCAGCTAGAGCTTGAGGAGGGGAAGAACGGATGGAGGAACAGGGAAGGATCTGGAGATCATCATAGCATCCTTTCACCCTTTGTCTCCTGCTGCTTGTAAATCTGCACCTGAGCAGTCAGTGCATTAAAGAAAAAGCCTACCCTGTTTGGTTTCTTACTTCTAACACCTCAGGTGTTGAGGAAATGAAGGCAAACCTCTGTGCCAGGGCTCTGTCTCTTTGACTTTGTATGTACACCAGCAGGCACAGTAGGAACCCGGTCTGGTTTGAACATTCTGTAGTGTAAATGGCTGATAAAAAAGAAAGGAAGGAATTCACATTTATGTTACTTGTGTGGCCTCCTGGAATAATTAATATGTGTTTAATGAGTTCTATATATACACTGTATTTAAATAAAATGTTGGGTTTTGAACAAGACCACTTAAAACTGATTATGAAAGTAGGGCAGCCAGTATTAAGGTTAAATTTACTATAGTATTTTAAAATAACACAATAAAAATACTGTGCTGCACATTTTTATGGTAGTTTTAGATAAAGTCAAACCACTGAAGGAGTGGAAGTCACTGGCAGAGCAGTTAGAACTATAACCTGCAGAATGTGGAACCTGCTTCTGATAGATCTTCCTTTTCTCTTTTAATGTAGATTTTATATTAATTACTAGTATGTTCAGAATTGAAAAATCCACTGGGAGATGCAAAAGCAGGTAGTGTCATTTATTCTCTTCATGAATGAATGAAATCTGTAAGGGAATGAGATATACTAGTTCTAAAGTCTTGAAGCTCATGCTAACCAGAAACAATCACTTAAGTTCACCAACTAGCAGTGATTAGTCCTTGTTGAATAAATAATTTTTCAATGTGGCATGTTCTGATAACTTTTTTTTCTTACATGTTATGTACATTTATGGTTATTTAATTTACCTGATAAAAAAATGAAGAGCTCTTTACTACATTTTAATTGAATTCCATTTTCTGTATACACACACACTTATATAAATTGTAGTTGGAAGACTAAGTTATGGTAAAGTCATTATATTTTCTATCATAAAATGTAAAAATTAAGAATCAGAAGTTTGTTATATAGATGGTTAAATAAAAATTGTGTAGGTATGAAATCACAGACTGGGTAGCAAGAAGAATCTTATTTTGTAAAGCAGGTGTATTTAGTTGAATAAGGGCTTTTAAAATTAAAAAAAAAAAAAAAAGAGGAAATGTAAAACTGGACCAGAATAGACTAACTAAGACAAAGCTCTTCTCTTTTCTGTTTTAAAAGGTAGCTAGAATTGATAATTGAACTCAGGGGCACAAACCAATTCACCCAGTCTGCTGATAACATGCACTTGTAGTTCTGGGTCCTAAACAAACACAATGTGGGCCTTGCAAGTGCTTTAGAAAGCCCTGGTTAATAATCAGTTGTCCAGGAGTCCCCTCTGACCCGCATGGACCCTCCTTCGTCTTGGAACAAAACCCCAGCAGCTGTTGCTTATATGAGCCATCGTGGTGCAGAAAGTGCAACCCTTGCTGCCGCCACCTCCCTCGGCTTCCTCGCTGCGTGTAGGGAGAGAAACCCACATCTGCAACTTACACGCAAAGCAAATCAAAGAAAGCTGGGCTGCTGAGTTACTGAGATCTGCTTCAGAACAAGGTAGAAAGAGATGACCTAGGGTTAGATGACCCTGACTATCAAGTGTGTTGCCTTGACAAACAGTAATTGCTTGACAATTGCTCTAGGCTTGGAAAACATACGTTATCGTGTTCATGCTGTATCCACTGATAGAGATTGTTTTCATTACACATACTGGGTATTTCTAACTCCACTGAACCTACTAATGTGTGAAAACATAGATAAGTTCAAACTAGAGGTCTCAAACTTGAAAGTCCAAAACTTGAAAGTCTCTCCTTTGTTCAAGTTACTCGTTTTGGCTGGTAGGTGTCTGTCTTTCTGTCTTTAGCTCAAGAATCGGTCTATGTCCAGCATCTACAGTGGTCTTTGGAATGCTTCTTTTTTTTTTTTGAATGCTGTCTTTGTTAGAGCTGGAGAAGTTTCAGTGAAAGAATATCTCAGTTTTGTGCTCTGTGAGTGCTATTGTAATAATTATTTCCTTGTATAGGTTTCAGCATTAAGGCTGTTGGACACTATAAAGAGAAGTCTGCACTCACAGTTCGGTATTTAAGACATATGCAGAAGTTCAGCATTAATGACGTATTTTACACACTGTAAGAACTTAATTTTTTTTGTTCTGTACTGTGACAGAACTTCCTTTTGAACTACTGCCTACAGTTACTGTTTCCTCCCCTTTGGGCAAAAGTTTTAGTGATAATGTAAACATGAGCCTCTTTCAGTTGAAAACAATTTTTTTTTTAATTTGAAATAAAGTACTCCTTTTTCTGAAAAGTTGCTGAGACTCTTCCTGAAATAATCTTTTTGTGCTTTTCCTTCTTCTTTAAGATATGTCTGCTTAAGTATAGAGTAACTTCTGAGTTCAAGTATCGAGTAACTTCTGAAAGGCTGTAGAGAGACACACAAGATTATAGGAAATTTTGAGTGGTATAGATTGTTAAAATAAAAGAAAGGAGGGGTAGGCAGTATGTAATATATAGCACTCATATGGGCTCAAGTGGTTGGAGAGGTGTATGCTTGCTCTATTAAAGGAAAGGTGGCAGGAGTCTGTCAGGTCAATACATGGTCACTTACGACCTCAGGGGCTTAGGGATGTAGAATCCCTGTGACATAATTTGCAAGAGAATGTGTGAGCTTTGATTCATTCATTTACACGGCATTAGAAAGTAAATAGGAGACTGCTTTCTTAATTGATGAAGACTTCAGTCATCAAACTCAGCATCTTCCATTTAACTTATCTTTCCCTCCATTTTCATGTGGCTCTTGCATATTTCCAGAAGGCTCTCTGTTTAGAGTGATGAGTCTTATGCATGAGAAAAGGACAGTTTTGCTACTGCTTGTAAATTTATCATATGACACAACCTTAATTCTTGCTTTCAACTGAAATATCTGCCAGTCTGTATGTTGAAACTGTGTATTATTAACAACTGAAATTGTAATACCTAGATATAATATACAGCTTTCTATCCATAGTTCTCAAGCTTCTTTCAAGCCTGGAATGAGATTTTGTTCCTTTTAAAACTCTCAGAGCTCAGGTAGAAGTGATTGAGGCGAGATTCAACAGGATTTGTACCATCTCACTGTTGGGCCACTTGAAAGATGATACAGCTTTTCTAGCCTCTGAGTGCTACTGACTCAACCCAGCATTTATGCAGTGCTTTGTGCAGGCTCTCCCGCTGCATTTGAAACTTCCCCTATTCCAACAGGAGGCAGCTCATGGCTTCCTTCCATAGTTCCTGCAGGAGGATCCCTGGGTGCGATATGAGGCTTCTAGTGCCCTTTCCCAGTCAGGTCTTCATATCTAACGTGAAGAGTGTGTAAGACTGGTGAGGATTTCAATCACTGTAATTTTGAGTTTATTTTTATGTGGAGATACGATATGACATGAGAACTCCAGTAAGAGAGATGTTCATAGCTGGATTAGCCTTTTGACATTCAGTAGTCACTGCTAACTAGGTGCCTTGTCTCAGGTTCTATGACATTTATATTTTGAAAAACACAAATACACAGGTAAAGTGTTGCTAAACACTTATTTCAGATCTTAGGTTATTTTAGACTTTTTTTAACTCTAGTATATGTAGCGTTGGTGCATCCTGTAAGCATTATTTTGTCTTTTAGATTCAGTGAGAGGTAGAACAGTTTTAATTGTCCTTATCTTAGAGTCAAAAAGCCAATGATTAAATTCTGAGTTGAGGATAGGATTATGGCCCTTGTTTGAACTCCCTTTCCAAACCTTGGCCAAAACATCCTCCATCTTCCACCTTGACTGAGATTTAACATCAGTGGTATGATTTAACTTGAAGTGTTTGTAGGCGCAATAATTAGCAATCTGCACTCAGGTGGTGGGATGAAAGAGAGAGTGATTATATTCTTTAATGTGTTAATCCAGTTTATTTAAGCATGTTCAGGAAATCAAGCTAAGTTGCTTAATTTCTTTTTTAATTTATTTACAGGTCTGCTTTACCTGTGGTGCTGAACTATTATGATAGTTTGTCTTTTATGACTTGCATCAGGTGTGAAGCTTTCAAAGCCATGTGTCAAAGGTAAGTTATTTCAATAATATTGTTATTTGTATACATCCCTAAAAATATCTTACATTTATGGGAGAAGTTTTCATCGGTCAGTTGAAGGCTCAGCTCGACTGATAAGTTGAGCTCAGTTGAAGGCTCAGTTGATAAGTCGCAGTCCTGACTAAAGGATGTTATGAAGGAGTATGAGCTCCTGCAGGGAGCTCTGAAAGAGATTTTCTCCCAGTGCTTGCCAATACACCGAGGAAGTGTGCGTACTGCACCAGCTTTTAAAATAGTGCAACCTGATCCTTTCTTTACAGCTCAGGGGGTGGGGGTGGGGAACAAATGTGAAAGAATAGTAGCCCAGATCTTCCTTCCTATTTTGGATCTGGTTTTCTCTTTTGAGTGAAGAGAACATTAATTGTGCATGACTATAATGAGAAGGGACCCTTCACTCTTCACCCTTCAAATTTCTTGTGATGTAGGCCAGGTTTAATCTAGTCAGTGTTAGGAGAAACTAAGTACACTTTACAGTGTCATAATGAGCTTCCTCCTCATTTTCATTTTCCTTCACTGGTATGTAAATCATTGCTTGTAAGGGATAAAAATCTGTGTAGGAGTTACAAAACCAAAGTTATTGCACTACTGTAGAAAATACTTCTAGTTAGTCTGCAGTGTTTATCACTCTGCTTAGTGTCATAAAACCAGTGAAATACACTTCGAATCAAAAGATACTATCTAATATTTCTCTGTCCAACTAATAAAAGTAAAATTGACAAACTAAAAAAATTACTAAACAAATCTTTAAAAGCAAAGATGAACAATGTGCAAGTCAGGAAATTGTTTTGTTGAGAGTTTCATTTGTGGATAGGGTTTTAAAAGTTATCTAGATATAGGAGTTTATAAATTTTACTTGGAAAGACTACCAAAACTAATATTTAGTCATTAGTTGTGATAGCCAATCAGTGCACTGTCATACAGTGGAATCTTTGTGAAATTTACTGTTTTAAAAGAAGGGATGTTCATGCACATACCACATTCAGCCAGAAATGAGGATACTAAGAGTCTTGAAAAAGTACAGTGGTCTCCCTATTCTCTTCTGCTAGCTAGTGTTGCCTAGTTTTTCAGCATAATTATTTTTAACTTCTTCATGCAGTTTAAAGGCATATTTCTCATCTGATGAATTACTACTGATTTCATAATTTCTGTTCATTTCTTACAAAGTATTCATTTGTACCTGTAATCCATGCTGAGAGCACTTTTTTAGTCTGTGCTGGGTGTATCTTGTGTACACATTGTGTACACATTTTGAAGTAATGCCCTGATTAGCTAATATAATCTATATTTATTCAGAATGTTAACTGTACTTGTAGAAAATATTAATGAAAACTACTACAGAGCTTAAAAGTACTCATTAAAATGTATTGCTTTTTATGAAGCGTTAATGCAAAACTTGAAACTGTTCTATTACACATTCATTAATGTAACTGGAGGATAAGACCCAGAATCCAGAAGTAGGTTTAAGAGAAGGAACTTAGGAAAACAATAATGCTCATTGCCAGATACTAGAAATGAAACCTGCACAAAAGTTTATCCAAGAATGCTATCAGTCTTCAGTTAGAAGGATCATCACTAGCTAGCTGCTGGAAGGAAGAGAGAGTTTTCTTTTCTTAACCACTTTCCATAAAAACACCAGTTACTATAAAAGGATAGCTGGAGCTCTGCTGCTTTCTTCCTGCGCCTCAGGCTCCATTTTTTAAAACTTTTTTTCTCCCCCTGTATCTTATCCATTGTAAATAACTACTGCACTTTCCTGCCACTAATAGTATTGTTATATGCCTTCAAAAATATAAAATGGACATTTTGGACAACATAAGAGCTGGGTAGAGGCCTCTAAAAAGCAGTAACTGGACTTGCAGTCTTGTTAGTTATGCATGGCTGCTGCTTGTTAAAGTGCTACTGTGCAAAAGCTGAAACACTGGAACTGCCTGCTTGCAGAACCAGGAAGACTGTGCTGTCTGAATCAGTCAAATTTCCAGATGCAAGTTAGTAACACCCTTTACAAATGAAAAAAGGGAAAGGTGTTTACAGTTTTAAATGAAAGCTGTAGAAATCCATAGCATTCGTGGTCACCAAAGAAAACTGCTTGTTATCCTTAGGAGTTATGGCACTGCTTTTTTTTTTAAGAACTGAGGAGTGAAGTACAGACTTAGATTACAAAAAAAAAAGTATCAGACACCAAATGATACGGTCAGAGTGGTCACAAATACAATACTACAGCAGAAGTTGACTGATAATATTTTTCAAATGTGAAAAAGGAAAGGAATGGTCATTCAGATGATCATGTGCTAAATTACTCATTTATGTACTTCAAGTATCAAATGAAAAGCAGACTTAGACAAATTAATAATAAACAAAAAAAAAGTCTTGATCGTGCAGACCTAAAGAGCCTTCATACTATAACATAAAATTAAATTAAAGCTACATACTGTATATATTAAAATCCACATTTCAACCTCCCAGTAAGTTAATACAAATTCACTTTTCTTTGAACTCTAGTAACCCAATTCTAATCTCCAATGCTTTCTGGTAGCTAAACCAGAAAGATACCAATGTTAGGAGGTGTGTATGTGTGTGTAAATATATGTTTATACACATAAACGTATGTATATATACACCTTGTTCGTTAATGGGTTAACTTAAGATATCTGCGATACAGAGAAAGTATGCTGATATTTTAATTGCTGAACACTAATACTTTTATATGTCGTGTATTGAGTTGATGTTTATCATTTCTGAGAGTATGACAGATCTGTAGAACAACTAATAACAATCCAAGGCCAGAATTCGAGGTCAAAGTAGGTTTGAGGTACACAGAAACTAAGCTTATGGTGATGAGAGTTGGCTCTAGTTTCTGTGCCTCAATCTGTAAATCATGTCCCTACCCAAGCTACTTTTCCAATCGATGTAATACATGTACCCACCTTTTGTTTTCAGAAAACAGGCAGTGTTGGGGCTTGCTTTCTACTGTGGCCACTTTGATTTCTCTCTGTGACAAGCTCCAGAGCCACAGAAGCAGCCTGGCAGCAGCACTCAAGCTCCCAGTGCAGCAGAAGTAGGGAGCCTGCAGGAGCCAGTCACAGTGCTTGGTCACTGGCCAACCCATTGCTTGTACAAGTTAGCATGCTTAAGCTGACATTGATCCCTCAAGGGACTAGCTACCAGCTAAACAAAACTGGAGCACAGGGCTAGCCAAGCATAGATTCTCTGTGACCCTGTGTCAGGACCTGTCATCCTGTTGTAAAAGCCAGCTATGTTACCTCCTTGGCCTCTGAGACTTCCAGGGAATCCCCAAGTAAAGGAGGAGTGGGGAGAGGATGGGAGGGGTGGGGGAAGTTATTTACATCTCATTTGTGTCTCCAGCCCAGTCTTCTTTTTTTAAAGAAAACCAAAAACCAAGAGATGATAGAATACTTTAAAAAGCCATATTTGTTTCCTTTAGGAAGGCTTACTACAACAAAGCAAGTATAATTTGCTCCATTAATTATAGATAATGGAAAATGTGGAAGTATCTGTGTGGTTAAAGAAGTGAGCGTACTGTCATTGATGATATCACAACTGTTGTATACAGCTGGGAAAAGCAGACACATTTGAATATTACTGGTAGGTTACAATATTTAGAAGCCAGGAGCTCTATAAAGTCTATTAAATATGCTGAGGGCAGAAATACTCATTTGCTTGTGCAGAGGAAATAGAGCAAAGATACACCACAGCAGAGAAAACTAGCAGGACAAAGGAGATACTATTGACTCATTCCAGACTGCCGACTTAGCAGCTCAACTTTGTTTCCTTTTAACTTTTGTAACAGTAGGAGCTCAAAGCTTCTCAGTCTATTTTCTGCACAAATAGAAACACCCAGACTTCAAAAAGTAATTCTCTTTGAAGAAACCCAAACCATTAACACATTAAAAACTGTGTGTACTATTAAACAGGGCTCCATGGTTACTTGAATTTTGCAGCAAGCAAATGCTGATGTTTTAGCAATAATTTTTACACTGCTGCATTCTGGCAGACAATTCTTGACAAATATCAGTTTGTAAAGCACTTTTTGTTGGTTTTAGTGTGATACAGTTTTACTGACTTTGCAGTGGGTAAGTACTGCTTCACCTTTTTCACAGACTGGGTAAACCCTACAGACACTTTTTACCAACATAGTAGCATATTGCAACAAGTTTCTAACCCTGCAACATTACACTTGTAACACTGAGAAAAGCGTACCATGTGTGACATTTAGTGTTTGTTCTCGGTACTAAGTCTGTATCACTTAAAAAAAAAAAAAAAATTTTTANTTAACTTTTGTAACAGTAGGAGCTCAAAGCTTCTCAGTCTATTTTCTGCACAAATAGAAACACCCAGACTTCAAAAAGTAATTCTCTTTGAAGAAACCCAAACCATTAACACATTAAAAACTGTGTGTACTATTAAACAGGGCTCCATGGTTACTTGAATTTTGCAGCAAGCAAATGCTGATGTTTTAGCAATAATTTTTACACTGCTGCATTCTGGCAGACAATTCTTGACAAATATCAGTTTGTAAAGCACTTTTTGTTGGTTTTAGTGTGATACAGTTTTACTGACTTTGCAGTGGGTAAGTACTGCTTCACCTTTTTCACAGACTGGGTAAACCCTACAGACACTTTTTACCAACATAGTAGCATATTGCAACAAGTTTCTAACCCTGCAACATTACACTTGTAACACTGAGAAAAGCGTACCATGTGTGACATTTAGTGTTTGTCCTCGGTACTTAAGTCTGTATCACTTAAAAAAAAAAAAAGATTTTTGTTGTCCACTCTGGACAATGGAGTATCCAGGGCCATCGATATGACAGCTTCTACACTGACGACTTCCCTGTGCCAAAGTCACTTTAGGTGCACGTTTCCCGGCAAGAGACCGGACCCGTGTCCCGGCTTGCTCCCGGAGGGGCGTCCCGGACTCGAGGCAGCGGTGTAATTTCACGGACACCCCACGATTACAAATACACCTCGTCTCTCCCACGAGAAATCCCTTCTCGAGCGTACAGAATGCGCTTATAGCGTCATAAATCGTCATAAAACATCATAAACGCAAACTAATCGGCATCGTGTAAAGCACGCTGGTACTGGAGCGTCTAAGTTGGGTTTAACTTTTGCAGTATTTAGTCTTGGGCTTGGCGGGGGTGCACACCCCGCTCTCCCCGCGGAGCCGCGCATGGCCGCGGTGCCCGNGTGTGTGTGTGTGTGTGTGAATGACGCGGGGGCGCGCTTCCCCGCCCCCCCAGTATCCCCCAGCCCAGTGTGGCACGGAGCCGGCGCGGGGCGGGGGGGTGTGAGGCGGGCCCCCGGTCGTTTCCCTGCGCGCATGGTAGCGGCACGAAAGGTAGCATCACTGGAGCAGGGGATGATGTAATTCTCCCTCCGGCCAGTGACTGCCTGCGCTTGCACCGATCCGACTTGCAAACCGGAGGGGGGTGGTTGTTTTACGCGTGATCGTATCAGCATCTCCTGACCGCGCACCCCCACCCCCCCTTTAAACCTCGCTCTGATCATCCCTCCCCTCTCCGGGGCACGGAGGAGAGATGGGGTTGTGGGGGAGGAGGGGAGCTCCGCGCCGTGTGTGCAGGGTAAACACGCCAGTGAGCGCCGCGCCGAGCGGTAAACAAGTCTAAGGTGCCCTCCCGCCGCACGGCAACTTGCAGCGGGCGGGGTGTCCCCCCCCCGCACGCACGCACACACAAAAGCCCGTTTTAATATCGGCGTCAGCTTTTGTTCGGCGGGCAGCGGCAGCCGTCCTCTCTCATGATCACCTCATTTCACCGGTCGGCTCCCCTGGCCAAATCCGCGGGGCCCCCACGCCCCGTCCCCCCTGCGCGCATCCCCGCTCGCTCCGTGGCGCTGTCCCCTCACCGCACTAAGCGCCTCCGAACCTTCGCCTCTCTCCCGGAGCTCCCGGACCCTGCTGCCTGCTCTCTGGGGCAGCAGGCAGGTAGGCGAGCAGGCACCCCCCCAGCCGCCCGAAAAGGCAGTAGCTAAATGGCACTTACTGTCAGAAGAGAGGCTGGGGGAGGAAGCTCTTCTCTCGGTGCAAAAACAAAATAGCCACTCGCAGGACGTTGCCAGCATAGGAGACAGCGAGGGAAAATAGAAAAAAAATAATCTTCCAGTAGAGGGGGGGACGGGGAGGAGGAAACAGGAGGAAGATTCGCCTTTTAATCGGAAAAAATAAAATAAAAAAAAAAACCGGGTGTGGTTTCCCCCCCCCCCCCGGTTGCCTTTTTTGTGCAGTTTCAGCAAAGCTGCGAGGAAGTTGGTCCTTTTGTTCCACTATTTATAGATTGCGTCAACATTGCGAAAAGGAGAAGGCGGAGCGGTGGCACTTACTCCTCGCCGAGGGGTGG
>WEIV01017829.1:341863-369760 GCA_013390005.1 Calyptomena viridis | reverse complement strand
GCCGTCCACCCCGCCCCGGCCCCGCCGCAGGGCCGTCCATGCGGGTCACCCGGAGCGGCGCCGCTGGCGATCCCCCCTCCGGATCGGTGCGATACTCATCTGTTGAATTTGCGGATGATTTGCACTCTCAAATGTCAGTGTAAAAAATGTCTTCTTCATTACTTTTGCTTAGAGATGTACAATGCAGTTCTTTCTTGGCCATGTGCATTTAGCGAACAACATTCATTAAAAATGTGTGCTTTGCACAATCCCACAGGACAGCTTTAATCGAGAGTGATATTTTATTTGGCTTGGCAGTTTAACAGTGGGGATTTGACTCATCAAGATGTAAATTAAGAGTAAATAGAGAAAAAATGTTTCTCTTCGTACATCTGAATGTGTATTTCCTCCTTTTAATAGATTAATTAATATTACTTCTCAGTCATAAATTAGTAAGTGCTCTTGAGAGAACTGAAGGAAGAGTAACCCAAACGATTATTGTATTAAATGACTAATGTATGGAGAAACTTTCAATATCTGTTGTGTATGTCTGCATAGATAGAAATGAAAGTAGTTTGGGTAATGAAATGTGTGTGTTTTTGGCTGGGCAGATTTGCAATGTGCAAATGTAATAATACTGCTCCTGCTGAAGTGCTCACTCGTGTTAGCAATGCTCAGTGCTTCAGGATGATGCTAGGTTCTGGCTTGGCATTCAAACTGGTTTTCAATTGTTGCTTCAAGGTATGCAAACTCCAGAGACAAATGAGATTTCAGAAGCTTCACATGCCTGGCCTGTTGTATTACCTAACTCTACATGGTTTAATGTTTTGCATATGTATAGTACATATAGTTCACTATTATGTGTCTGTTACTTCTCTGAGAGTCCAGATTTTCTCATGTATTTCACAGCAAATTGAAGCCCTTGATTTGGAACTTTGTATCCTACCTTAGAGTCTAGGTCCTTGAAGTCTGGATATGACAGTAACTAGCTAAAGGTAAAAATTATAAAATGTTATACGAAAAGGCAGTCTTGTTAGTATAAAATGAAATTCAGAAAGTATTTGCTAATCAAAAACTAGTTACCTTATTTCAGTAAATACAACTTGGCCTTTTTTTTACAGTTCAAGCGAGTGGCTCAGGTATGTGCGACACTACAGAACCTGTAATTGAACACTATCAACAAATCTTAGTATAGGCCCCTGCTTTCCATATGTAACACACACATTTCTAGTACACACTGACTATCTCTGATACAGATTTCAGAAAACAGACCCACAACAAGTAGTTCACTACTCAGAAGTGTGTTTAGGACAGAAATATTGGCAAAGTTTTTCTCATGAGACTTTCATCCACCTGAGACCATCTTGGATTATTTGGTCCTTGGGTAGCTCATATGGAACCATAACACCTGGGTCTCCAAATGTCACAGAATCAGAGAATATGCCAAGTTGGAAGGCACCCACAAGGGTCATCAAGTCCAACTCCTGGCCCTGCACAGGACCATCCCCAAGAGTCATACCATGTGCCCAAGTGTATTGTCCAAATGCTCCTTGAACTCTTGTTGGGTTTGGTGCTGACCACTTCTCTGGAGAGCCTGTTCCAGTACCCAACCATCCTCTGAGGGAAGAACATTTTCCTAATACCCAACCTAAACCTTCCCTGACACAACTTCAGTCCGTTCCCTCAGGTTCTGTCACTGGTCACCCCAGAGAAGAGATCTGTACCTGCCCCTCTTTTTCCCCCTCACAAGGAAGTTGTAACTGCAATGAGGTGTCCTCTCAGTTTTCTCTTTTCCAGGCTGAACAAATCAAGTGCCCTCAGCCACTTCTCACACGGCTTCCCCTCAAGACCCTTCACCATCTTTGTTGCCCTCCTTTGTCTGCTCTCTAAGAGCTTAATATCTTTCTTATTTTGTGGTGCTCAAAACTGCCACAATATTCAAGGTGAGGCCGCACCAGTGCAGAGCAGAGTGGTACAATCACCTCCCTCGACTGGTTGGTGATGCTCTGCCTGATGCTCCCCAGGACACGGATGGCCCTCCTGGCTGCCCGGGCACTGCTGAATCATATTCAACTTGCTATCAACCAGGACTTCCAGGTCCCTTTCTGTGGCCCTGCTTTCCAGCCTTTCATTCCCCAGTCTGTACATACATCCAGGGTTGCTCCATCGTGGGTGCAGGATCTGGCACTTTCCCTTGTTGAACTTCATATGGTTGGTGATTGCCCAGTTCTCTGATTTGTTGAGGTCTCTCTGCAGGGCCTCCCTGCCTCTGAGGGAATCAATTGTTCCTCCCAGTTTTGTGTCATCTGCAAACTTGATCAGTATCCCTTCCAGTCCTGTGTCCAAGTCACTTATGAAGATGTTGAAGAGCACAGGGCCTAAGATGGAGTCCTGCAGAACCCTGCTAGTGACAGGTCACCAGTCTGATGTCACCCCATTCACTATTACCCTCTATGCTTGACCCATGAGCCAATTTGCTCTCTCACCACATGATGTGTTTATCCAGCTGTGGGCTGGACATTTTGTCCAGAAGGATCCTGTGAGAGACAGTGTCAAAAACTTTACTGAAATCCAAAGAGATTACATCAACTGGCTTTCCTTGATGAACTAAGTGGGTTACCTTGAAATAAAAGGAAATAAAAATAGATAAAAGGTTTAATAAGCAGGACTTTCCTCTCATGGAGCCATGCTCTCATGGACCAATGACTGTGTTGTTTTTCAGGTGTTTTTCAATACCTCCTAGAATAATCTTCTTGTAACTTACCAAGCACTGAAGTGAAACTGACAGGCCTGTAGTTTCTGGGGTCCTCCTTCTTCCCCTTCTTGAAAAGTAGGACAACATTTGCCAGCTTCCAGTCGACTGGAAGCTCTCCGGATTCCCAAGACTGCTCAAAAATCATTGAGAGAGGTTTTTCAATGATATCAGCCATGTCTTTGAGGATTCTGGGATGAATCCTGTCAGGCTCCTTAGATGTAGGGATTCAGCTGGAGCAGCAGATCCGGCACAATTTCAGGGTCAACTGGGAGTTGATCATTCTTGCAGTCATGGTCCTCTCACCCAGGGCACTGAGACCCCCTTGGTACATCATCCATTTTGAAGACAGGAGACAAAGAAAGCATTAAACACCTCTGCCTTGTCTCTGTCCCTGTTTGTGAGGTGACCATCCTCATCCTGTAACAGGTTGATAATATTTTTATACTGCCTATTGCCACTAATATATTTGAAAGAACTCTTTTTATTGTCTCCCACATTTCTGGCCAGCTTCAACTCCAACTGAGGTTTGGCTGCACAAATTTTCTCCCTACAGCAGGAAGCAGCATCTCCATACTCTTCCCATGTCACTTGAACTTTCTTCCACTGGGCATACACCTTCCTTTTTTGCCTTATTTCCAAGAGAAGATCCCTGCCTAGCCAAACCAGCCTTCTGCCTTACCTGCTTGACTTCTGACATTTGAGAATTGCCTACTCCTGTACTCTAAGGAGGTGATGTTGCACTGGTTGACCCCAGGGCTTGCAAAAACATTTTCCCAGGGGACCTTACTTACTAATTCCCTGAGCATCCTAAATTCTGCTCTCCTCGTGTCCAGAGTTGACGTTTATTGACACTTTTCCTCCTGTCAACAGAGATTTTAGACTTTGTTCCTTTGTTTTCATGCAGGTTTTTTAGGAATCTTCTGGCCTAGGTTCTACCAAGCGTACCATGCTCCCAGTTTATTTCTGGCAAGTTAAAGTATGCCATAAAGACAGGGGCAGTTGGTTTGGAAGTGTCTCTTAGTTCCACAGAGAATAACTAATCAGTGTCATCATCCTGGCTGGGAGGTCTATAGCAGATTCCCACAATAACAACCACATTATTTGTTTGCCCTTTGACTCTTACCCAGAGGCTCTCAACCGTGCCATTCCCAACTGTGAGCTCTACGTGTTCTATCCCTTCTATTACATACAGTGCCACTTCTGCCCTGCCTATCCCTCCCGAAGAGCCTGTAACCTTGCAACAGGGCACTCCAGTCACAGGACTCATTACACTAGGTTTTACTTAGCCAGTAATGTCAAACTTCTGGGACTGGGCCAAAGCTTCGAGCTCTTCTTGTTTGTTTCTCATGCTGTGTGCGTTAGTGTAGAAACATTTCAGGTGTGGTACATTGTAGCCAAAACCTTGTGAGGCAAATTGAGGGATCCCATTAGTGTTCATTTCTTCAAGTTTTGGCACACCATCCCATTGCCCATCACTGGCAAGCCTGGTTTTGTCCCTTTCCCACTTCCAAGCTAGTTTAAAGCTCTCTCAACTAGCCCTGCTAGCTCCTGTGCTAGAACTCTTTTTTCCCGCTGAGATAGGTGCATCCCGTCAGGTGTCAGTAGACCAGATGTTGAGTAGGTCATCTCATGGTCAAAAAAACTAAAACTTTTCTGATTACACCAGCCTTGAAGCCACTCATTGACCTGACGGATCTGCCTATTCCTGTCAGTATTATTCCTCGTTACTAGAAGAATCAAGGAAATCACTACCTGTGCTCCTGATCCCTCTATCAATCATCCCAGGGCCCTGAAGTCTCTTTGATTGCCCTCAGACATCTCTTTGTTGTTTCATTCCTGCCAGGTTGAATAACCAATAGTGGATAGTAATCAGGGTGCCTTATTACACTGGAGAGTTTTCCACTAATGTTCCTTATCCAGGCTCCTGAGAGACAGCAGACTTCCCTACGGGGTAAGTCCAATCTGCATATCAGGCCCTCCATTCTTCTTAGGAGAGAGTCTCCTACTACAACTACCCTTCTTTTCCTCCTAACAGAGGATGTCTTGATGAAGAGTACAGGTGGTGTTGTTTTAGAAGGCCCCACTACCTCAGAAGGACCTTTGCCCACCTCATCAGTTGTCCGGCCTTCTACATCCAGAGCCTCATGTTTGTTGTAGAAGGTATGCTCCTACTTGTCAAATTCTGAGAAGGAGGATGAACCTTCCTCCTGGTACGTGTAGTAACCAGCTTCCAGCCTTTGTCTTTAGCAGACCCTTGACTAACATTCCTTTGACTAATTACCTTGTAGGGTTCTGAATCCACCTGCTTCTCCACTACAGTGTAGGTTTGAAACTCCCAAGAGTCTTGAGACTGTAGCTTCTCTAAAAACAGTCTGTCTCTCTTGTCATTTGGGATCCTTGAGCATTTGACTCCTATTTAAATATTTCTTGTTGGGCAGTAGGAGGCAGGTGTCTGAGTAGCTTTACATTCTAAGCCTCATTATTTTTCTTAGGCATTACATCAAAGATCTCTCATTGCACCTGTAAATGTTCATTTGCTAGAAAGTAACCCTGGAGAAGAATATCTTGCTTTTGATGAACAAATTTCAGCTGTTCTGATACAGTTTCCTGCATTGCGCTGCTAGAGAAATGAGCTCTGTTTTGTAATTGGCAGGAGTTGAGAGTTTTGCAGCAGTAAATCTCTTTGATCTTGAGAACAGGAGAGAAGCATGAGTCTGTTGAAAAGTAGCCTCTAAGATTAATTCTATACATTTTCATTTGGAAGGAAAAAGAAGAAATCTCAGAAACAGTGGAAGAAAGCATGTGGGGAAAGTAGGAACAAGAACAGTGAGAGAGCACAGCAAGAATGAGAAGTATGAGGCATGTGCCTAAGATATTTAGGGTCATATATAAATCAGTATATAACTAGGCAACTTATACAATACTCTCAAAACTCATTATAAATATGACAATAGAAAGAATCATAATTGAGGGATAGTATCCTGAGTATGCATAGGTGGAAGTTTTGTGCTTGTCTTTAATAGAAACTAATTTCAGCTTCTGTAGAACCATTCACTAATGCAGTGCCACTCAGAAGGACTTATCTGAGAGCAGTTATTATGTCTTTATAATAATTATTTCAAGGAAGTCAATTTCTTCAAGGAAGAAATGACTTTTCATTGCTGGAATTAAAATAGCTATTTTCATTATATTTATTAATTTTTTTCTGAATTTAGATGGCTACTGCAGGAGCAGGTATGGTATGTAACATATGTCTGACTGATTGGCCTATCTCCACATCCCAGTTGCTTGCCCATCTCATGCCAAGTTTGAGTGAAGAAATGTGCCTTATGTGGTCTCCCAAAGCTCAACAGATTGTGGGTCAGTCAAGGGCTTCCTATCAGACAGGAAGCAATCTGCACAGGATAACAATGAATGCCTTCCCAGAAACTCTCACTGAAGAACTGTAATGCATAGTACTCTGCCTGAATGTATTTTATCATGCACAAGGCAATTACCTGGAGATAGTATAAAATATATGAGTTATTGATATCACATGGGTATGCAAGCTAATTGTATTGGATGACTGAAGAAGCAAGACAAAGCTAATTAGTAGAATTTGCTTTTTTTAACACTAGCCCTGAATGTTCTCCTGCCATGATCATTGCCCTCAAAGAGCTTTCTAGAACACATACGTGCACTTCCCAACTTACTACGAAAGTTGTCTACTGGGAAAGTTTGTGATTGTCTCTACTCCTTCCTTTTGGAGCCCTAGATCTCAGAGTAAGGAAAATAAGCATGTCATATGAAAACCCCTTGAAGTTTGTGCTTGATATTTTAACTTCCACTTACAAGACAGCTGCTGCATCTGCACGTGTGGGAATCTGGTGAGCCATACAATCTTAGACTGAGGATTTCTATTCACTAGGGATTAGCTGAACTGTTTTCCTAAATCAGTCACCAGATCTGGATTCCAAATTAACAAAGTGGTGCTGAGGAATAATGCAGACTCTAGGTAGCAGCTGTGCAAATTTATTCAATGAAAGCATTATAAAAGCAGGCTGTCTAACTTTCTTAGCTTTAGGACAGTGAACTCTGAGAAGTAGTGGACCTACTGAATTTATAACAAGTAAAAAGCTCAGGTTCATTCAGCTCCAAGGAAATGCTGAATGAGAAATGCTGGTCTTTGCACAATTACTCTAAACACAATTATTCACAACAAAAAGTTTAGAAGATGCAGAATGACTGTATCCTAGAAAATAGTGGTAGAAGGGACCTCAGAGATCATTGAACCTCTCCCTTTTCAGCAGGTCCTGATGACCTGCTATCCCTCTGTCTTTTCCATTTGCCTAGCCTATTCCTAAACACATCCAGAGATGGAGATTTCACACACCCCTCAGGCAATCTATACCAGCGTTTAACCATTCCTCATGTTGGAAGTATTTTCTTGATGTGTCTTCTGTAGTCATCTGTAGACTAAATTATGCCAGTCCTTTTGCTTTTTCTTTGTAGGTGTATTTTTTTTTACCTCTGACAATTCTTCTCTCTCTTTTCCTAACTCTATCCAATTTCTCTTTTGCCATACCTCAAATTATAATTGGTATTCTAGCTAAGACCTTCATGCAACTCAAGTCTTCTAAAGGCTGTCTTGCTCTTTATGTATCCAACTCTGGGGCTTGCTTGGTTTTAATTACTGCTTTTAATTGCAGCAGTACAGTTTATTATATCCTGGCTGTGCTCCCCTAGCTTCTTTCTATGGGGCTGCTGTCTTACCACTTCTTGCCCAGCCTGTATTTGTGCAGTGTGAAAGTGCAGGACTTTGCATGTGTCCTTATATAGGTTTGCCACCTATTTTTAAGACTATTTTTCCAGCTGGTCAAGATGATCTGAATTTCAGTCCTATTTTCCAGTCAGCTGGCAGTCTCTATGGGAATGTCTGCAGTAACAAATAAGCATATTTTATCTTCATTCATTCAGGTTGTTAATGGAAATATTGAGAAGCCCCAGATTTCACATGGATTCCTGAGGAATCCCGCTCTGTACATCCTTCCATTTCAGTAACTAACCATTGATGAATGCTTCTAATGAATGACTTCCCAGCCAGTTTGTATTTGTCCTATACTAGTTTACTCTAGACTGTGTTTCTCTGTCTTAGGTAGAAGAATAATACATACCAGTGTCAAAATCAGTTAAGATATGACACCTCCTGCTTCTCCCATCTGTTATCCTGTTGCAGAAGGAAACTAGATTACTATGTCACCACCTAGTCTTATCCAGAAAATACCATATATGCTTAATTCAAGCCTTTATGAGTCCTGGAGCAGCAGTTCCCAAACTGTGTCCTCAAGTGAAGGCTGGGCCTATGAAGGGGTGCACCAACCTGACTGAAGTCACACTGGGAGAATCAGGGCTCACAGGCTGAAGTACATCTACTAGGATTAATTTGGTGTCACAGTCTCAGCAGCAGGACTGCTAGAACAATCTGATGTGAGACACTGCCCCAGAGAATTGTCCATCTGTCTTTTCTATAGGTTATTATGGTGTCTTGAAGCAGTGGTGTTTTAGCCAAGTGACATTCAGATGCTATTTGTAGCAAAACAGTTGGATCACTGGAACGCACCAAAATAAAAATAAACCATTAAAATATGACTTTCATTCAGGTGTATGATGAAAATGCACAGGTGACCTGCAGAGGGACAGGGAAGATGCAACTTGCAGCCAGAGATCTGAAACCTACAGTCATTAACTTGATGATTCTTAGTAGGACATGACAAGATGAAACAAACATTAGGGAAAATTTGGTATGTATTAATGTAATTTATCTTTAGAAGTGTACAGCTTGTACCATGTCACATCACACTTCTTTATGGTGAGTAGAGAGAAGTAGGTACTTCAAGTATGTAATTCATCTAGTCTGTTTTAGAGGGGAGGTGCACCCATAAATACCCATTTGTTTAGAGCATAATCTGACAGGTCAGATATAGACGTCTGCATTTTATGTGTCTAATGTTATGCATTTTTTGCTTTTCTTTGTGTCAGGTGCATAACAAATGACTTGTGTTCTCTCAAGTCTTATGGAAAGAGGGCAATATCTCCACATTTGGAATGCACTGTTAATTTGAATTTTAGGAAAGCTTGATACCAACAGGGCACTGTTTAAATATATAGTGTCTAAGTGCTCCAATTGTAACACCAGATAAAAGCATAAGCCTCTAATCTGCTTGATAGAACACTTCTCTCACAGATGCCATAATTTCTCTTGCTTCCTAGTTAAGAACTGAAGGTTTAGATGGAGTTGAAGAAGTTTAAAGAAAGAGGATGGCTTTATGGCTCACATTAGGGAGTTTCTGTTAAGAAAGTTACTGAGCACAAAACACTCCTACCTGTGAGACATGGAAGTTAATCTAGATAAATTTCTAATGCAGATTTACTAAATAGTATGAAACACCTGTGCAGATACTTAGTCAGAGTGAAAATCCAATATTATAGTTTACTTCATTTGGTTGATCCAGATTAGTTTTCTCAAAGTGCCTTGTCTGTACAAATTCTGAGCATGTTTTTGACCTTATAACAGAGCTAAACTGTGTCACTGTTGGAGTTTCAAAAGGCAGTGCCTGTCCCAGAGCCACTGGCTTCTATGTTGCTACTTGAGGGATTATAGAAGCAGAAAAAAAATGGCATTGGAAATTTATTGTAATCTGATAGATCTAATGACCTTGTTAATATATAGAGTGACATTATTTAAATCTTGGTAGCGTGCTTACTACTCTTTTAAGCTTGGCACATAAAAGCCCAACAATTTTTAAGAAAGTTTTTGCCAAGGCACAGAGAATCACCATTGTTTCCATCCAACTACAGCAGTATGCAGAGCATTAGGCATCATTTATGCTTGACTTTTCCCTCAGAGTTCTGTGATGCAAGTAAGGATGTTAGTCCTGAAACTGAACTGGGAAATTCAATTGAATTCTAAAATTTGGTAAAAACTCCTAGGAAACAAATAGCAGTAACATGATAATTCATTTCAGGAAGGAAGAAGCATAGGCAGGCAAAGCCACAAATGTAATAGAACACGTGGCTTTACAGTGCTAATTGCATGTTAATTGCGTGCTCATTGCCATACTTCTCCTCCTCCCAAACATCGATTTGCTGGAAGGCTCTGTAGATATTGTCATAGGATCTCACAGGAGTGGTGGGTATATGCTTGTTCCATCTAGAACAAATTACAAAGTATTTTTTCAGCCCTGGACACAAGGTCATTAAAATATAATACAGAAAATTGCCTTAACTCAGTGCAAATGATCAGCATAGTTTCTGAGAGGTACAGAGTTTTAACAGTTACGTTAGAAGATTATGAAGTTGGAATTTTCATGGATGATTCTCCAATCCATCTGTTTTGAAAAGGTCATATTTGAATGAGGTCATATTTCTGGGTCTGTGATAACATTATTCTGCAGGGAAGTTGCTGAATAAAAAGAAAGTGATATTTATATATGACAGAGTCTCCAGGGTTTTCTTTGGTGTCTTTGTTTCAGAGATTTACAGGCAATGTAAAAAGATGCAAAAGTACTGCATGAAATTGCATGCACAGTTTGGTATCCGCTATGTGATATATTTACTGTACTATGTAATTGATGTGGCTGTAACTGCAAGTAGGATTTTTAGACATGAAAATTACAAAATTGCTCAGTTTGTATATAAAGATTCAACAATAATGTAAGTTATTAATTTTTTAAAATTTTGCAAGGGGTACAACAACACCCCCTGCTCTGATAAATGGGAAGACTAGTGACATAGAACATGGAGAAGTCTGAGTTACTCATCTTTCTTGGGGGAGTCAGTTTTCAATGGTAATGTCCCTTCCCACATCTCTCAAACCCCTGAACTTCAAGACAGGGAGTGGGGGAGAAAAGTCCTTCCCACAGTAAGTGAAGAGCAGGTTCAAGACCTCCTGAGGAACCTGAACATAAGTATATGGGACCTGATGACATACGCCCCAGACTCCTGAGGGAATTGACTGACGTAGTTGTCAAACCACTCCCCATCATATTTGAAAAGTCATGACAGTCATGTGGAGTCCCCAGTGACTGGAAAAAGGGAAACACTACATCTATTTTTTGGAGGAGTACAAAGGAGGATGCTGGGAATTAGCGACTAGTCAGTCTCGTCTCCAGCCAAGTAAGATCATGGAGCAGATCCTCTTGGAGGATATGTCAAAACACATGGAAGACAGAGAGGTGATAGGGGGGTAGGGGAGATAGCCAACATGGTTACACCAAGGGCAAGTGATGCCTGACCAACTTAGTGGCATAGTACAACACGATGACTGCATCAATGGACGAGGAAAAAACTATGGATGTAGTTTAGCTGGGCTTTTGCTACTCCTTTGGTACAATACCCTCCAACATTCTTATCTCTAAATTGGAGAGATACGGGTTTGATGGATGGAGTGTTAGATGGATAAGAAATTGACTGGATGGCACTCTCCAAAAAGTTACAGTCAATGCTCAAAGTCCAAGTGGAAACCAGCAATGAGTGGTATCCGTGAAGTATCCATACTGGGACCAGTACTATTTAATGTCTTCATCAAGGACATAGATAGTGGGATCAAATACACCCTCAGCAAATTTGCAGATGACAACAAGCTAAGTGGTGCAGTTCATTTGCTAAAGGAAAAGGATGCCATCCACAGGGACCTTAACAGACTTGAGGACTGGCTGCATGGGAACCTCATGAAGTTCAACAAGGTTCAAGGCTCTGCACCAGAACTGGGGCACTCACCAGTACCAATACAGGCTGGGGGATGAATGAAATGAGAGCAGACTCCTGGAGAAGGACTTTGGGGTACTTGTTGATGAAAAATTGGAATGAGCTGTCAATGTGCACTTGCAGAC
Source organism: Calyptomena viridis (assembly GCA_013390005.1). Taxonomy (NCBI): domain Eukaryota; kingdom Metazoa; phylum Chordata; class Aves; order Passeriformes; family Eurylaimidae; genus Calyptomena; species Calyptomena viridis. The sequence continues at coordinate 358,156 of WEIV01017829.1, read as the reverse complement.
CAGAAATCCAGTTGTATCCTGAACTGGATCAAAGAAGCATAGCCAAGTTTGAGGGAGGTGATTCTACACCTCTACTCATCTCTGGAGAGATTCTACTTGGATTACTGCATTAAGTTCTGGATTTCCCCATGCAAGGCAAGATCTGTTTGAGTCTTGGGCCAGAGAAGGGTCTCTAAAATGGTCAGAGGGCTGGAACACCTCTCCTATGAGAAAAGACTGAGAGAGTTGGGGTTGTTCAGTCTGAAGGAGAGAAGGGTCTGAAAAGACCTAATTGTGGCCTTTCAATATAAAAGGAGACTTGTAAGAAAGACAGAGAGACTGTAGTGACAAGGAGAAGGGACAATGGTTTTAAACTGACAGAGGGCAGGTTTAGATTGTATATTAGAAAGAAATTTTTTATTATGAGAGTGGTGAGACACTGGCATAGGTTTCCCTGAGAAGCTGTGGATGTACCATCATTGGAAGTGTTTGAGGTCATATTTTNGAAGGAGAGAAGGGTCTGAAAAGACCTAATTGTGGCCTTTCAATATAAAAGGAGACTTGTAAGAAAGACAGAGAGACTGTAGTGACAAGGAGAAGGGACAATGGTTTTAAACTGACAGAGGGCAGGTTTAGATTGTATATTAGAAAGAAATTTTTTATTATGAGAGTGGTGAGACACTGGCATAGGTTTCCCTGAGAAGCTGTGGATGTACCATCATTGGAAGTGTTTGAGGTCATATTTTATGGGGCTTTGAGCAACCTGACCCAGTAAAAGAAGTCCCCACCCACGACATCTCACTCTTATTTAGACATCTGCATTTGCTCAGCTGAACAGATCATTCATTAATATTAATTCAGTGTAAACATATCAGAGGAGGCCTCTAGGCCTACTCTAGCTTGCAAGACAGAATGAAATAACATAAAGCTCACTGAGAAAGACATTACAGCAATTTTATACCTTGTGCAGTAGGAAATGGAAGTAGGAGCCACAATTATGCCTTTCTTTCTTATTTCTTTGTGCACATGGAACAGCTCTGCCTCTCACCTGCCTACCCCTGGTTTTTAATTATGAAAATATTATGGAGAAATCTTGTTATAAAGCAAGATAAAAAGCTTATTTTTCTTTGTGTCTGTTAAATCACAGAATGTACACTTTCTGCACAGGACTCTATCTGAGGGTGAAAAGCAGCCTCAAACTTTACAGATCTCTACCTTTTGCTTCCTTGGCAAAGTAGTAGATCCATCCTAATGTTTGCTCAGATATATTAATTAGGGATAGTTCATTATTACTGTACTTCATAATTGCTGTATGTTTTGCCAGTGTAGTTGTTTCTCTGTGGCACATAAGTAAAATAATAGTTAATAGATGTGTGATTTCTTTTAATAGTCAGCTTTGTGAAATTCTCAGGATTTGAGACACCCATATATGAAAGAGGTTTGACATGATGGATGTAATCTATGTTCTCCTCTCAAGAAATAGGCCACATTCCTTCCAAATGTGCAGTTTGAAATTCTTTATGAATGACCAGAGAAGACTTGGGAGTCGAAATTTTAGTCTTTGTGATGTGTAACACTATGATAATAATATCACCTCTTAGGTGCATCTGTGCCCTAAAGCACCAATGTTTTCCTCTTCTGAAATGCAGATGCACATGTTTATGGTGGGGTTCTTCTAATGTAATTGTAAATGTCTGCAATATGGATATTTGTGTCTACCCATGTCACCTTAGGTAATATTTTTGGTTAATGGAGACGAGTAGGTAATCCTGGGGAATTATTCATCTTACTCTGTTTTTGACATTTCCCTTATGGTGAGAAGAACCGCATGTTAGAAGTGTGTGTTTCTCTCCTCTAGTGTCCTGTTAATGAGAGGGCTGAGGCTACCCGCTGTCATCAGCTGCGGCCAAGACCAATGTTTCCAGAAGTCCAGTACTGTAGCAGCAGTCAGCTGTCACCAAGGCCTGTCAGAGTCCAGGATATCTGGACTACACCTCAAATTGCCCTGGAGGGTCTGGCACCCTCGCAGAGACCCCAGGAGGACACAGTCTTTGATCTGTGCCCCTGGGAAAAGCTTCCAACATTAATGGAAGAAGCAAAAGCAGTAAAAACATAAGTTAGATTATAGTTTAGTTTGTCACAGAAGTGAAACTTATAGTTTTGGGTTTTGTAGTATGGAAATAAAAGAAGACAAGATGGAGGATTTTGGGTGTTGCCCTAAGTTCTCTTTTCTTCTTCTTCTTGCTCCTTGTACTGCAGTAGAGGTGGCACATAGGCATTGGTAGAAAAGATTTGAGGTAGAAGAAATGTGTTACCAACAAGTTATGATTACTGGTACAGAATTGTAAATATGGTACGTAGTGTCATGTTATTGGTTATCAGAGTCCTTAAAATCTAGCAGCAGCCACCATTCCATAGCTTTTGCAGCACATGTTTCGGTGTGTTAAATCCAGGTTCAGGATGGCGTGCTCAAGTTGTGATAAGAACTTAATAAACAACAAGAGAAACTGAGAAGCTGCGCGTCCAATCTTTTTTATCTGGTACGGGACTTTGATAATTCGAAGAAAAGCTCCAATTTAGGAGCCAGGGCAGCGACAAAGGCCCACAGAGAAAGGGAGCACAGCTCTTGGCTACCCTTTCAGTCATCTGCCTTGATACCAAACATGAAGAGGATGCAAAACATTGAGGTTGACTGAGGCCGACTCTTAGAAGCAAAAGAATAAATAATTTTAGTTTTTAGATTTTTAGTATCTTTTCAATCACTGAATAAACTCTCATCCTCAATGAACATAATGTCCCAATATTTGGGACATTTTTACATCTACATCTCCTTCCTTTGGCCCTGATGGTATTAGTGTTCTCAGATGATATCTCTGGACTAGATTCACTCTAGAGATGCAAACAAACCTGCATTTCCAGGAAGAAAGTGCTCTCCTTGTCTTTCCATTTGGCTACAGGAAGTATTTTTCATCGTAGGTTGTAGTGAAGAATTACAATCCAGCCAATCCCTCTGGTGCCTTTGTTGTCAGGAAAAAATGATATATCAAAGCCCATTTAGTGCGAATTTCAGCCAGACACTTATGAGTGCTGATTTTTTGTTACTTTCTCATTATGTGGTTCATAAGTTTTTAAAGGTCTTGACATACATTCTCTACCAATAAGAAAAAAATCCCTCCTCATGAGATTTAAGTACGTTGCTTTTATCTTTAATGGACCCATGTTTAAGCATCTGTCATCATGTTGGGTAAATCATCTGTCAATGAAATCCGCATTTTTAGTAGCCATTACCTCAGCTCAGGAATAAATGAAGTTCTAGCTTTTATGTCTAATCCTCCATATTATTTTCGGGTGGATAGGGTAACACTGAGGCCACATGTCAAATTTATTTTAAAGGTGGTTTCAGATTTCTTATTAATCCATATATCCACTTACCAATATTTTTTTCCTCTGACCCAGTTCACCAGTAGAAGGATCAAAATGTTGATCCTTTGTGAGAGTACTGACCATATTCAGATAAACCTCTTCTGCAAATATGTGATGTTCTTTGGTCTCAAACAGCCTTCATTGGTCTGGATCGAATCTAAGAGGATGTAGCATCACCTTCGAACTCACTCAAAATGAGTTAACAGACTTTTTCAGAGCCACATTTGACACTATCAGATTAGATCCACCAACCCATCCCAAGGCATATACAACTAGAGCACAAAAAGAAAAAAAAACTAGAGCATGCGCTGGTAGAGTTCCAGTAGCTGAGGGGTGTAGAGAGACCATGAAATGGTTGATACTCACATTTATGAAGCTATATGTGTGCTGGTAGCCCAAAGGCTTGAAGGACACAAATTCTTCAGTCTTTGTTGCAATGAACAACTTGAATTTACTGGTGTGACTGCACTCCTAACAAAACACCCAGAAAGAGTTTCACAGGTGCTAGAACTTGAAGAAAGAAGAGGGGTTGCTTCCATCACAGTTCTTCGATATGTTCTTTGTCTGTAGCTCCTATAACTGGCTTTTCTGTTCTAGGGGAGGAAGGCTTGCCATGTGGACTGAGAGCCACTGAAGAACTGGGTGATGATCTGTTTACAGGCTTGTGGGATGAAAAGCAGAGGTGAGCTGGTGCCTAAAATCAGAGAAAAATACTTCCGAACAAATTAGTAGAGGTGAAAGAAAAGGTGCAGTTCTTTAAAGGGAGTTTCCAGGTCCAAAAAGAGAGAGAAACATCATCTCACATTTATGATATCATCTTACATTTATAATATTCATCAATCCCTGTGCCCCTCAACATATCCAACCAGAACTCATCTAACCCCTGTGCCTTCCCCTAGGTCTACGCCCCCTGGAGCTTCTCCAGGATCTCTGGGCTTTCTATTTCGTCTTGCTACCCTTGCTATCTTCAGAAGGAATGTAAACATAGCTTCACAATTAATGAGAAAGGCCTAGTAGAAACGCTTCTAAGTGAACCTATATAGCCAAACTAAAATCCTCGAGATAGAAGGAAAAAACCTTAAGGCATCAGAGCAGGTTATGCACACACCTTGCTGGGACACATAACAATGTTAGAAACATTTGAATTTTTATGCAGAAGAGACATGTCCGTTTAGAATGAGTCTTACCTGCATAAAGCATCCTGAAGTATCATAAATATTACAAGGTGTGAAGGAAAGATAATACAGGTATCCCCCCAAAATGCCAGGAGTGGCAGGATTTAGAAAAAATTATTTCCAAAGGCGAGAACACTAAAGAACATGAAACCTAACAGTGTTACAAACACTGGGCCTTGGGCAAAGACATGCCTCTGTTCTCCTCAAGGCTTTTATCGTGCCCAGCCTCCCTTGCTGTGTGTGGGGGCCTTCAAACATATCTGCAAGGAGCTTATCTTCTTCCCATAGCAGGAAGAGCTTCTCTGGAATGCAGTGGCACAAAAACATTTAACTATCTCTGGGAAAGGTGCCTCTTCTAGGCAGGAGAGACTTCCTAAGTGGCATAAACTCTAAAACTCCTCGAAATAATCTTATGGGAAGGCTCTTCTACACTTACAGAAGGTTAGTGACTCTCTGTATTATTCCGTGTAAAACACTTGATGTGAAACTGTGCTATATCTTTGCCAGGTATTCTCATTGTTATTATTACAAATAGCAAAGAATGTATGGTTGCTAGCACTATTACTATGATTTTTTTTCATAGGAATTAGTCCTCATTAGAAATCAGAAACAGGATTTGTTTCGTGTGCTGCTAGATTTTCTTTATTAAACCCAGTAATATATAGCAAGATTACATGCCAACCCACAAAAATCCTTCAGAGCTGTTACTTAAAACCTGTATCAATGAACGGTTTATTCTGAAGCCTTTCAAATGAGTATGCTTATGCATTATATACATAGATACTATATATATATATGTAGTGACAAAGCAAGCAGTTTAATACATTTTATGGATCCAGCCTGGAGTTCTGCATATATGAACTTGTGTGTGGTCAAGAAGGCTTGCATACTTTTGAACTCTAAGTTGGCCTAATAAAAGATAACATACTACAGTGCTTGCTTTGTCAATCCTGTTTTGCTGGTTCAAAATGACTTGCGAGATTAATTTTCAATTTTTAACATAAAGCCTAAGAAAAGTAAGTGTTTACTTACTGCAAAGAGTTGATTCCATGTTAATGACCCCAAAGGTACAAGATTGTTGCCAATTTGATGTATATTCATGTTATAGAATATGAAAATGTGAAGTTATAACATCTTGAGGATTTTGTTTTTATAAGTAGGATTGGTTAATAAAAACCTTTAAGTAATCATACTGTGTGTTTGATGGTGGAAATTAGTATGAATGTTTTTGGCAGTGGAACGATGTGATGTGGTTATGCATTTCTGTTTTCACTGCCTGCTCAATATTGGCCTTTTACAAATACAGATTATTAGGTTGATGGAAGGAATTTACAGGTTTGGCCCCCTTGTCTCACACAGTGTTACAGCACCTTTTTTGTACTTTATGTTACATATCCTCCTACCTGTATTTTTCTGACAGAAAAAGGAAATGTCTGTGGACTGAGATCCTGAAAATGTGTGAGCTTTACTATTTTATTCAATGAAATGAGTATTATTTCCCACTTAACTTGATTTCCTGTGGGGTGAAATCTTGCTCCTCCGAAATCAGTAGAAAACTTTCTGCTAAGTATGACAGGATGGAGAGTCCATCATTGATACCTTACCAGCTATTGACATTGCATAGTGGAAGCTCAGAAAAAAAAACCTCCTTAATAATGATGGTAGAAGGAATAGTCTTAAAAAAATCAGGATTTAGGACTGTCAAATAGAATCCAAGCTGAATACAAAAGCTATATGTATGATGTGTTTAATATTGCTAGTTTTGGGGCCTCACAGCCCAGATAGAGCTGCAAGATCCGTTTATGTTCTGTAGGCTGTTACACTACATCCCTTACTTACCTCATCCTGTGGGCAAGGAGCTGCTTGCTCTGACTTCATGGAATTGCAGCTGTATTTGTGGAGTGCTCTCGTCCTTTGGCCCTCTCTCCCCTGTGCATTAATATGGTTTGAATGCACCAGCATTTTCTCTGGAAGCAAACTTCAAAATTTGTCTTTAATCCTGATGCAATGCATATTCAGAATTTTTTATTTTCCTGGTGTTTAGTTCCAGAGGAAAACATACTTGACTGGTGCTCCCACCAGCCAGTTGTGGTTTATAACAATAGTTAACAGTAAGGTACTGCAGCAGAAATGGGGAGCAGAGAAATACAGTCTAGAAGCTTCAGTGATGTGGTTCTGTTCACTTCTAAGGATTCCAAAGTGCTTAACAAACAATATTACAGGCAGGATGGGCAGCTCTGGCCATGATGAAGGTCTCCTAGTGCTTCCTGTTACAATATTCTGGTTTAGTTATTTTTTTTTCCAAAATTAACATTTTGCCAATGTTAATATATTTAGGCTAAAATTATTTTTATCCCATGTCAGTCTCTAGGTTTATAAATCTTTGAATTGAAAAGTGATTGAACTATTTATAAGAAGAAGGCTAATTTTTCTGCTTATGTAAAAAAATAATCTGACCCCTGTATTTTATGAGCAAAGACAGACATTTCTCTGTCTTTGAATCAGGTATATGCCTTTTGCCATCCTCACAAAGCCTTTCAAGTTTGGTTGACTGTTTCAAGACATGGAAAAAAACACAGTTACCAAATATCCCATGGAGATTTACTAAAGCCTAGCAGCAAATATTTCCAGAGATTTCATCTTCTCCGCTTTGCACAGCTCCTTCCCATGATCAGACTTTCCATACGCTGTCCAGAATGACTGAGCAGTCACCAGCTGGGTGCACCAGAGGCCAAAACAGAGGCAACTCCTGTAGTATTGGTGTTACTTTGAGCTGCAGTGATGCTACTCAGTGGAACCAGGGGTATGGAGCCTGTCTCTCCTGAGCTGGAATGTATCTTAGAGTTCCCAAATTTTAGTCTGTGTGCTGTTGGCAAGCCTCCAGTGTAGTTTCTCTTTGCCACTAGCCTGAGAGTTGGACAACATCAACAGGGCGCTTAGCAACCCCATCTAATGCATAAATTAGTCCTACTTGAAGCAGAGGCTGAGACCACGTGATCTTCTGAGGTCCTTCCCAACCTAAGTTAGTCCATGGTTCTGTGATTCTTTACTGTCCATTTCTCTATTAGTGTGTGTGGGCCTGAAGGCACCATCCTAGTTGATGTGGGTATGATGCACATAATGGAAATAGCCTTTTATTAGTTTATTTTTAAAAACAACTATATTCAAAACACCTCAGTAAGATAACATTCAAGCTGTACAGGCAAGTGTCCTCAAATTAAGATTAATAGAATGATCTCTCAGTATTCTTTCAACATGTATTTGGATTGAAACACTGAGTAGTTTTGAGATTGCACTGTGTTTTCTCTCATCCCTATATTTAGCATGTATCTGGAGACGAAGCAGCACTGAGGAGGATTGGTGGATACTAACTGCAGTTGTTGAGAAGGTGCAAGGTATTTTCTGAATGAGGCAGGGCATGGTAGAAAAAGAGAGCAAGATCTGCAGGTTTAGGTACTTGAGGTCTGCTCTGGAGAGCTGGACAGTATCCTTGCCTCTTCTACTGTCCTGCTGTGTGGTAATGGGCATTTCCCAAGTGGTTATTAATTGCCAAAAGACCCTTCCTGCTTGTTCCAGTAATATTTGGAACAAGATGGTTGTGCAAATGTCATCCAGCCAACACAACTCTTTGGTAATGTCATCTATGACATTCCATCTAATAAAGCCTGTATCAAATCAGGTTAGGTAATTGTTAGTTCCTTGTATCTGTTTATCATCTAGTGTTCGCTTTCTATTTATATTTACACTTTATAATTATTTTTAAATTATTATTTGGCAATGAATTAGGCAAACTATCTTGAAAATCTCTGATATTCATTGAAATGTTCAGGCAGCGTATGAGATTGTTTTTCAAACCTCAGGAGGCTTAATTAGATTCTGCAGTTCATTCATTTGCACTGAAGTCAGTTGGAGTTTTACATGTGGAAAGTCTGTGAGATCAAAAATTATGCCCAATGGGCACATAGCTCTATAGAAGAAAATGTCAGCTCTGGATGGTAGTATTTCTGACTTCTCCTCAGTTAAACTCTCTCTCCTCACACGCTTTTCTTCTTTCTCAGTTAGCTTTTCTTGCATTTTTGTGTGAATGGTTTTGAAGTGTTCTTGGAAAAAAACCCCTTGCTGCATATACTGTATTTTTTTTCATTTACAGATTACTGAAATGGATAGGCAGATAGAGAAATAAATAGGTAGGGTTTTCTGAGCTTATGAAATATGTCTCATAATACAAACCCCTCTTCTAAGTCTGTTTTGTCAAATGTATCAAATGATATTTTTAAAATTATACTTCTGGAATATTTTTTTAGCATTTCTTATGGCTGTTCTTGATCTACACACCCATGTTTGACAGTCCCTTAATCTGTCTGACATAAACTGAATGAATAGCAGCATTTAAAAATATGGCTTCAGGGACTCCTTAGGAGGTTTCTTTGTAAGTGTACATTTACTAGTTCATCTGTAAATTTATTTTATGAGGTGTTTAAACCTCAAGAAAATTGAAAAGCATAATATTAAAGCCTGGTTTACATCTACTGAAGTCAATGAGAACTTTGCAATTGACTGTAATGGTAGCCTATGTCCTCTAATTATGAAAGTAGCAAGCAAGGATGATATACACAAAACCACAAGGAAGATTTTCTGTTTCATCATATCCTATTCTGTTTGCAGACGCATAAGAGAAGTACAATGTGGTTTGTTCTTGAATTAAACAATTCGGTGTTTGGACCTAATTCTGAATCCCATCAATACTTTAGATTGTGTTTTCCTTCTCAAAAGATCACCATGGCTTCTGAAGGTGACAGGGTACAAAATCCAGCCAAATTTTAAAAAGATTTTGAAAATTATGCTTTTTGTTCTGATCTTACATCTGCCCTATGGTATGAGTAATGGAAGAAGTTGAAGCAGTTTTCTTTCTAATTGTCTTTTTTTTTTTCATGTGATCAGTTTTGACAAGGTTCCTGGAAATGCACATAATATCTGTAGCACATGTGTACCTGTTTTCCCTTAAGGTTCGCTGAAGTGTAGTAGAAAGTTTCCATCACACTATTGTAATCCCAGGCATAATTTTTGTCATGTTAGTGAAAGTGATTGGCAGTACACCACAACAAAAAAAAAGACTCCTGGAATTCAGCTTTTTTTCCTGTTAGTGTAACAAGCACAGCAGTCTGAACAGGCTAGATCTGGTAACTAATTTGTAGTAGTAAATAACGCTAGACAAAAATTCCCACAAGCTTCTCGTTGAGTTTGTTTCAGATATTACTCATTTGGTGCCTGAAATACTGTTCTTGCTTCACACTTTTAATGCATGTGAAAGATCGAAATATTTTGTTGGTAACTGGAGTTGATAGAGCTGCAGACAAGAGTATGTCACAAGTTTTTGGTTGAGGCCGTGCTCAGTTGGAAAAATGTCACTGTGCAGGATGGAAATGCAGTCCCTGGGGTGCATCAGCTCCACTGAAGCCTCAAGGGGAGCTGAGCTGAGGGGCTGCTGCCTTGCCCCCACTGCTCCCACAAGCCAGCCCTTGGGTTTCTGCTGGGCTGATAAGACTGCCGGAGTGGTAGTAAATAATGAAATGGATGAAGTCACCTCTTACAAGAGACAAAAGTCATCAAAATTAGCAGGGAGTAAATTCTATTCCCTCCTTCTCCTAAGTCTCCCCTATCAGCATAGCTAGCTCCCACCTTGTCTGTGCAGTGGACTAGCAGCTCCCTGGCTTCCTGGTGGTGGATCAGACATTTCTGGTCTGCCTTCCCAAGCTTACTGATTCCTTAGGCTGCTGCCCCTTCAGATTATCCTTCCCTAAAGCTTCACAGGAGACTGTTTTTTTTTGAGGTATCCCAGTGTTAGGGCAGTCAGGAATTCAGCAGCCTGGGGGTTTGTGCTGTCCAGTGATGCAATTGCTTTGGGAGTGACCTGGAAATATTGTACACTGTCTTTCTCAAAAAAACCAGTGTGTCATAAATTCTTCTTCAGAAAAAAAAGAAAAAAAAGTGATTATTAGTGTTTATTGCTGGCCTAAGACAAAATTTGTATGTGTCAAAAGTACTCTGGGAAAAGTTAGTAAAAGAGAACCTGTACAAATCATTCCAGATGGCTGCTGTAGCCCTTAGTTCATCTTTATAGTCTAGACATGGACAGAGATTTCTGTAGTATAGTTAGAGAAATAAATAACAACTGGAAATTATGTGTCTATGTTAGACTTAGACTTGCTAGATGTAGGTTGAAGGAAGGTGTGCAGAAGTAGGGATCTATTTCTCAAGGTACCTGTAAACATCGTAGATTAAATGCTTTTTCACCAAATGACTTCTCAGCCAATCCTGTTTAAGACTTAGTTTTGAGGACCAACATGGCTTCTGTAGAAGAAGAAAAAAATGAAAGAACCTCAGAACAAGTACTAACAAGTCAACTATGTTTACACTAAATATAAGAATAAATAAAACCAGGACTGTAACTAAGGTTCCTGATTTTGAAGAGGAAAATTTTCATAAACTATATGAACTAATTACTCAAGTCATCCAAACTGAGGAGCCATAGGGTTGAAATCTGGAGGAGATGTAGAGTTTTTAAAGTTTCAGATGTGAAAACTACCTAGAACTTATATCCTAAACAAAAGAAAAAAGACATTTGTCAAAAGCACCATGTCTAATTTGATGGGTAATCATCACAGAAAAGATGTTGGTAGGTAATTCAAGGGCAGAGGAAATCAAGTTTACCTTCTAGTTTGGGTCGCGTAATTATGCTTTTTTTCCCCATGGATTGACATTATATCCTGTGCAGTCTGCAGTGTTTAGCAGTCCTGCGCAGATGCAGAAGGCACTGACAGTGTGAGTTCTCTCTTGCTTTGCTCTTATCAGAGTAAAAAAATATATAACATTTTGACTGAAACTATATGTCTTTAAATAGAGCACTGTGTCATTCTGGTGTTCAGGGTAGGATTGTAAAATGACAAATGACTTGGAGAAAGTGAAACAGTGTGGAAAGCTAAAAAAAGACAATGCAAAAAGTAGAAATACAAAAATATGCGGAACTCAGGAACCTTCTTACTTCCACTGCACAGGGGAACTGCTATGGTTCTGGATACCAGAACCATATGGTTCTGGATTTGTGTCACTGTGGGCAGTCAAACTCCCATATAGCTCTGACAATTCCCAAAGGGAAGGAATAGGGGTGTACACCTCCTCTGCTGCCCTGTGGTTTGGTCAGGGAGACTCTCTGCCCAGGAAGGAGCACAGTGAGCTTTCCTCAAGGGTGGTGAGAGTAGCACACACTTGTGTCTACAATCAGATCTGTCCCACAAACAGAAGTGCAGACTGATGGGTTGGTTCAGGTTTTCAGGAGCTCTGGTTCCCTACGTAGCATTTCACTTTCTAATGTTGTCCTTGCACGTGTTCCCTTTGCACACAGGAGACTCCCAGCACTCACTGGCCTTTAGTACTCCGAAGAAATGGACACGCTTCCCAGTGGTAAATCTAGGTCTTCCAGATCTCTTTAGGCCATTATAAAGTGACATTTCCAAAACTTATAAAAGTTACCTGGTATTCATCCTTGTGGGACAAATACTTGGTCACTGAGAAGTGGCTGCACGGTGTCCGTGCAGCCCAAAGAAGTTACTGTGCCCTAGGGATAAGCAGTTCCCTCTGACTTTACTGCAAAGTACTGTGGTTGGAAGGAAATGTATTTCTCTGAGAGAGGCAAATGAAAAGGTACATAAGGTCCCATACAAATACAGAAATTATGTGGGTAAGACAAATAAAGAAAGCTTGAGACAAAGAGAGGAAGGTAAGGACTTATTTTTTGGGAGGAGGAAAGTACTCTGAGAAGTACAGAATCAACCAAACTTGGAGGAAGCTGGTTCGAGGAGGAAGAAAAGCTACATGCAAAAGTAGTGAAAAAAATTAAACCATGGTATCATATATGGTTATTTCTTGTTCTATGTGGATCAGTTTAAAGTAATGTTTACTTTGATGTTAGAGGTCACTTCTGCAGAGCCTGTGTCTGTCCCCAGGGAGCTCGGCTGAAGCCAGAATGCCTTTGAGGAAGAGCTTCTTGGTCACAGTTTGGTTTAGCAGCTAAGGGAGTTTGGATGAGCTGTGACTTGTCAAGGGGCATATGTTGCTTGGTGGGGGAAGGGATGGGAGGACTTCTGGCGGGAATTATGCTGGAAACACATCACGAGAAGTGATGAGAGCACTTAAAAACATTACAGCTGCAGTGCTTTCGTCCAAACCAGTTTCCTAATAGCTGCCAAATAAGAAGCAGGATGCGTCTATGGCAATCACACACCTCTCATGTTTCAGTGAGCAAGGCTTAAAACGTTGAAGTTAAGAATGTCCTAGGTGAAATAAAAAGAATGGGACATCAAAAGTATTCCCAACACCAGGTTTATTTCATACAATGGGAGTTCAATAAGTAGAGTGGAGAGAGAAGAAAAATGTGGCCAAATTCAGAGCTCTCATCCTTGTGCAGAGGTTTATTTGAATCCCAGGCTGTTTCTATCCCCTGCATGCATTACACTCACCACATACAGCATTAACAACTGGAATGACTACTTAAGGGTGAGCAGTAACCTGAGATCAAAACTCAAGCTGACCTCTAATCTGACAAGAAGAGCAGTGGGATTAGAAGTGTCTTTTTGCTGGATTTTAGCACAGAACTGAGACATAGTCAATTGTTGATAATGATGTGCTCAAGGAGACACTCCTTGAGCTAAGTGCAAGCAGCTTGAAAAACTGTTTCTGTAAAGTTCCTCAGGTTCCAGCACTATAAAGTAGGAACATATTTGCACGAGGATTTTTTCTGCAATATACTCTTTGCTTTTCAGCTAGCTCATACCTTGTGGGGATGTCCAGGCTATCATAGCTTCGGGGGTTAGGTCAGTCTTTCTGCTTCCAGCCTGATGCTGTTCTTACCAAAGTGCTTATCTTGGACTACTCAGAAGGCATCAGGATGCAGCTTTGTTGAGAAGGATAAATTGCAATTACATTGTTTCCAAGTTTTGATAGTCAGAGTTACGTGTGTGACAAACAAGGACACCATAAGCAGAAGTATGTACAACCATAGGTAAGACTGAAACTCTGATCAACTTTGCAGTAAATAGGTTTAGGAAAACTCTCCAGGTCTAAACTATCTTTTGAAGCAGTCACATGTATCTTATATTTATGAGTGAGTTTACAGAAAGGTACCCCTTTTTCATGTGTTTACGAAAATGAAAACAATTTTTGGAAGTCAATCTTTTAACCATCAGAATAATGTAATGTTATCTTCTTCTCACAGATGGGAGAACTGAAAGAACAGAGTCAAGAAGTTACCTGCTCAAAGTCATAAAGGAGGCCAATGATAAATCCAGGAATAGAAGCTAAGTCTCCCAAGTTGCAGCCAAATGCCATCAACAAGCCAATGTAATCAACAAGCAAGTGTGCCTTCTGATCTTACAATGAGGTATGCCACAGCAATACCTATATATTAATAATTTACCCAAGGGGAACATATTTGAATGTGTATATTTTCCTATGCTCTTGTAAATAATTAAAAAGATTTCTTTGAACTCTAATTCTGAATTTAGAATCTAATAGCTTTCTTTGTAGCTGGGCATTTTATCCACAACAAATCCCTCATAAGTCATGTTTAAAACAGTTTAGAGTCGAACTTCAGGGCCTTCTTCAGAGTTTTGAGCACCTTATACTTCATCTCGCCTTTATAGAAGACAGTAGATAGTCTGCAGCTTGGAAAAATGAAATAAAGTTGTATATTGTTCTTAGCATTGGAAATTACTTTTAAAAATATTGCTGTAAATGTGTTGGAAGTCTCGAAAGTTCAGGTCTGACTCCAGTTTAGCTGTAGGGGGGCTATGGCAACAGACCCAGGCAGCAGAGGAGCTATGAATGTGGAAGCCCATTACAGAGCCTAATTCTGCCTAGTCTCTTGGGCAGTATCTGTCACAGTTTTGGCAAAGGTACAATTTGCTTTCTGTCTCTTGTAGCTGTGTCCTCCTATACTGAGTCAGGAACATGTGCACAATACTTCTCTTTGAGATGCTAATGTTTTGGGATGTTAAGCACCAATAGTTGCATTAGCAGTTCGTTTTACATACAGTCTAGGGTTTGAAGCAGTGCAGCAGCTTTTTGCATAGGATAGGGAGGATTTCCTTCTGGCTTTCACTTCAATCTGACATTTTAATGCTGTGGTCTTCCCAAAATAGGGCTAGTGTCCAACGCTGAAACACCATGGAAACATTGTCTTAGTAGTAGGTAGCTTTGTGGTTTATTAAGAGCAAATATCAAATCAGATTGGAAAACTGTATTACTTTTACAATACACTCCTTAAAGGACCTTTGCAGTTTTCAAATCTTTATTTTCAGTAGTTGGCCTGAACACAGGTGATGAGCATGCTCAGAGAATATGTCAGATTAGCTACAATCAAACCTATAAATATCTGCAATTCATCCATGCTTCTCCCACCAGCAGGTGTCATTCTGGAAAAAGGAAAATATTGTAAATTCCTGAACTGGAGAATTTGGCTGTGACAAAGAAAAAGAAAAAAGTTTACTTCAAATATAGCTTTTGAAGGATACTTTACTCCAAATTAAAACCAAGAGAAAGCTGGGTGCTCTGCATTTTTTCGTAATCTTTGTGCAGCGTGTTCCCCTGACCTATAAACAACAAAGGACAGGTGATTGGTAAGGCAAATCAATATCTACTTAAAGCTATCTTTTGCTTTTTACTGTTCTGTGACATGTTTACCACTTCTTACTTATCACCCACCATTGCTGTAAAATCAGTGAAATTCATCAATCTTCCCAAAGGGAACAAAGAATTAAGGTGTTAAATTCAGATGTCATTTACTTCCAGGTAAACTTGAAGTAATCTCGTTGAAGCAACCAAAATCAGTAGAAATGTTTGGAATTTAGTCTGAAGTAACTAAAAGTAGTATTTAACTTCCTACTCCATAAATGAGCCCCAAGCATAAAATAATCTCATAGTAATTTTAATGTCTCCTATAATATTTATATTTTCCTTCAAGTGTTCATCTGGGTATTAGCTGCAACTTTCTTTAATATGTAGAAACTCTTTTTGATTTCTCATAACCACAGTGAGAAAGCTGTGGCTGAGTTGTAAAGAACCAAGACCTTGGTAGTTCATTGCCGAGGGCTCCTACTAAGTCTAGTCTTCTGGCTGTTAAAAACAAACTTACTGCAAAATCCATGCAGGAGGTGCTTTGCCCACCCTATATGCTACTGAAAGTTTGTTCCAATTCATCACATCTCTGATGATTATAAATATTTTTCTGTCTTTCTGTGTTTTAAATTTATCCAAATCTCTTGTATCTATACCGTCCTTTTGCATTAAATAGTTTTTTTCCCTACCATTTGCACCAATGTGTAGCTGAGAGATTTGGGCTCGAGCATCTGAGACTGAACAAATACAATTTGCATGGTTTTCTTCCAGAAGCTCATTTTCCATCCCCCAGCATTATTTTAAGTTAAATTGATCAACTTTAAACAAAGGCAAGGAGAAGTATGTATCCTTCTTTGTTGCCTCGCATACAACATCAATGCAACAGCTTCCACACCCTGCTAGAAATACTTCACCCAATACATCTTAGCCCTGTATCTAATTTATTTCAGGTAACTTCATCACGATCATCTCCCATTTGATTAGTTCAGCCAGGTTTATCTTCTCTTTAGCCATTTCTGGAAGTGTTACTACAAAGGGCTGTTTG
>WEIV01017829.1:147735-340013 GCA_013390005.1 Calyptomena viridis | reverse complement strand
TTGCTTATCAGTCTTTTTCAGGATGAATCCCCAAAGCATGGTTGTTTGAAACAAGAAACAGATACCTTCTTGGTGTCATTTGTTTCACCGACCCCTGGGAATCTGAGCTTGAATGAAGGTGGAAGAAATCTCCTACAAAGAACTGGGAGTGGTTTGTCCCTTAAAAAGGTTATAATGGCATTTTTAATGCTTTTACCAAATACCAGGACATGTGATAAAACTTTATGGATTGGGAATTAATTGAAAGATTGTAAAATGGGAAAGACTGCACAAGTTGGGAAGCCTTGAAGAGCTACAACCTAAGCACCCTGAAATCTGCGACCAAGACCCCAAAATATCTCTGGAGTTGATGGAACCATCTCGGATGACTGGGTTTTTTTAAATATAATTTGCCAGCCCATGTAGCCTTCTCCAGACAGACTGGGGAAATATATTTCCTTTATTAATATCAGTCCAAGGGACTGAAGTGTATTCTAGGCAATGAAACATATAGTTTTTGGAATTTGCTACAGAATTAAGATTTAAAAAAGGAAAAAAAAATGCAGTGCAAATTTGTACCTGGGAATTGGTATATGTTTTAAAAAATCCTTTTATAAAGATAATGTGCTTATATCTAAACTCTGTTATTTGCAACATAAAGGTTTTATATGTGTTAAATACCACATCTACATGATGAAATATGAAATGCTTAATCCAAACACTAAGTATAGGACTATTGTAAATATTACCTAAATCATGTGTAAATATTGTAAATATTACCTAAATCATATGTGTAAACTTTAAATAAATGGTTTCATTTCTAGAGGCTACAGAAAACACTAAAATTTTATACAGTCTTTCCACACCCCTGTAGTTTTAATCTGTCCATTAGTTTTTTAATATTTGCAGTTGTGTTAAAATTTACTGAGGAACAATTTAGTTTGGGGAAACCGTTGAATCTGTGGTTCATGTTGTTTGAACAAGAAGTCCCTAAGTATTTGTCCCAAATACCAATATTTTTACTACACTGGTAACTGTATATTTGTGGTCACTCGATGGCAACATATGCAAAGACTGTATACAGTAGCAGTGCCTCTTACAGAGAATACCAGGAGGGAAACTGGATGTGGTCAGTGCACACATGATTTGCTCTTCTTGGTGGAGGTCTCTTGTAGACAGCACTTAAATGCCACTTTTTGTTTCTGATGAAGATGAAGGTAAGAGATAGAAACCATTTGAAAGCCATTGCTCATGTCCCCTGAAACGGGCTGAAAAGAACAGCTCTTCTAAGACACAGCTTTACACTGAACACAGAGCTGTGTCATTAGTAATTCTGAAAATGTGTTTACAATGGTTAGATTAAAATATTTAATCACCATTTAAATATTTTAGCTCATACACAAATTTTAGATGTCTACAGCACTTAACATTTCCAATAAATAGTTTCACTAAGATTTTTAGTGATACAAATTAATAACAAAAAGCAGTAATACAGAGTGCAGTTATGAGACCAAAGTACATGTGGTTTAAATTTGAAGAATTAAATGTTAGCATATCCCTATAGAGAAAGGTTATTTGGGCAGTGGTGTACTGACATTATCACCACCCACAGAGAAGGGGAACTGTTGATCCTATTGGTTAAGCAGAAATTCAAAAAAGGAAAAATGTAGGTCTAGAGGGTTTGCTTGGTGTAAGTGAATCACACAGAAAAAATGCTGATACCCAGAGTTGTCGTAGTGATCTTCTTTGATGGTTAGAAAGAGAAATAAGCATGGGATATTTTTGTCAAGTTAGAGGGTTTAGATTGCTTGCTAGGTAAAATCAGTCTTGGTTATTAATATAGTGGAAAGTTAAATGATGATCATGGAAATATGATAATAAGTGCTGTTGTAAATCAGACAGAAATGATTTTTTGAGGTCATTAAGAATAATCCAATGTATTAACCATTTGGCTGAAGGGCTGCTATGAAAATAGATGTGGAAAGTAAATAAAATAAAGGAAAGCTTCCTTCAGGAAGGTGTAAGTAAGTGCAGGTAAGCAACCAGCATTCATTCAGCAGAAAATAGTGTTATCAGTATCTCTGGATTTCTGTTTAAACAAGCCTTTATAATGATCTTATTGGACCTATCTAGAAACAAATCTATTAAATATAACAACTACTAATTTGTTATTATTTAACGTTAGTTTAATCTGACAACTCTGGGATAGCTTTGTCTGTTATTCCTGGAAGAAAACTACATAAAATTGGGTGAGTTTGAGTAGTTTCATACAGATATGGGACTGCATAGAAAAGCCAGGTATCAACATCACTTCATCTAGGGAGATCTTGTCTCTGGCCCTCAGTCTGACAGCTTGAACATGGGCTGAGCTACCCCAGGCTACCAGTACTCTGCACTTTGGCTTTTGAAACCTTTCGTGTGAGATATAGTTTCAACATGAAAGGCCAAAATACAGTGGTTTACAATCAGTTTTGCTTTGTTTGAAGCTAAAACTCAAAGCAAAAGTCCTGGAGTATAGAACTGTACGAAGCAAAACATAAGAAAGTTAACACAAAAACTCTGCAAACTGAGCAAGCTAGTTTCACTCAGTTCTTGAAATAACCCCTTTCTGCAAGTTCACTTTTCAATTGCACATGTGTGCGATGTCAGAAATGAGTTGGTTTCATAACCCTGCAGCACAGATGAATGCCACAGCTCTAAAGCTTCACGCTGTCCTTGAGCAAGGTCTCGCTCTCATTCTCTGTCTTGGCTGATACTTTAGACTTCTGCCACGAGATGAAATTTTCTCTGTTCTAGGTTAATTACATTTAGGTTTTGTTCATCTGTAAAACAAGGTATTTGAGGCAAGACCCAAATTCCAGTCTGTATGTTCTTTATAGTTGTATTCAGCACTGAGAAATCATTTCCCAAATCTCTTAATAGTGCTGTACATGGCTCCTAGTCCCAAAATGACAGGAGCCACTTCACCACTTGGAGCACAATGATTCATGTGCTTTAAGTTCGAAACCTGGTATGTCAGATGCTAAACACCTGCTGACCTTCCTAGCTGTAATGAGAGCTGCAGGAGCTCATGCCCCTGTGAAGATCAGACTCCTCATCCCGAAGTGCTCTTATTAACAGTGAGGCAATGAACAGTCCTCTGCTCTGCTTTCAGTTTTTGTCAAATTTAAGTGTAGCTGGCTTGAAACAAAATGATGAACTGTACTGAGATTGTCGTGGTTGCAGCTGGGATAGAATTAATTTTAGTAGCTGGTACAGTGCTGTGTTTTGGATTTCATCTGAGAATAATGTTGATAACTCACTCCGAATCAAGGACTTTTCAGTGTCTCATGTTCTGCCAATGAGTAGGTGCGCAAGAAGCTGAGAGGGAACATAGCCAGGACAGGTGACCCAAATTGGCATTCCATACCATAGAACATCATTCCCAGTATATAAAATGGGGGGATTTGGCTGGGGGTTGCTCTTTGCTGCTTGGGGCTGGGCTGGGCATCAGTCAGTGCATGGTGAGCAAATGTATTGAGCATTGCTCGTTTCTCTTGGGTTTTATACTCTCCCCCCCACCTGCCCCTCACCCCCCCATCTTCTCATTACAATTATTATCTTAATCCTTTCTTTTGTTTTGATCATTAAACTTCCCATTGCTCACCTCAAACCACGAAGTTTACTTTTCTTTCCGATTCTCCTCCCCACTGGGGTGGGTGGGGAAGTGAGCAAGAGACTGTGTGGTACTTAGTTGCTGTCTGGAGTTATTACATGGCAGAGGCAGAGGTACTTTTAGCAGAGGATTGCTGAGTGTGTATGAGTTCAGGCTCCTTTGTTTGCTGGGCAGCTGATCCATTTTATTTCCCCAAAAATACTGAGGGACTGAACTCCTGAGCTTTCTAAATTACCAGATGGAGAAGCAAGACCTCAACAACAGCAAGACCTCAACCTCAACACAGGGCTAAGTGAGTCAGCTTCTAGATGTAGCTCTCACACTTTGGCAACTTAGTTGAGAAGAACTAGAGTGATGTTGAGGAAAGAAAAAATGAAATAATCAGTGATCTTTTGTGCATGTATTTTGGTTATTCATATGTCAAATTTTCATGGTGAACTGGTAACTAGAGAAGTGCAAGAGGAGTGTCTGAGTTTGAAGTTCTAAGGGTATCTTAAAATACAGCTCATGAACTGAGTCACATTAGTTACACAAGAATCATTGTGAGTGGAATTTACAATATAAAGAAATATAAATTACTTTATATAAATCTAAAGTAATATAAAGGCTCACCTTTGCAAAAGAATGAATTTTATACGGTATGAGCATATTTTATCAAGAAAAAGAAACATTGGGCTTGTGCTGGTACACAAACATTATGTGACTCTGAATTTCACTTGGTATTTTAAACCATGAGAGTTTAGATTTGAGTCATCTTAACTTGTAAGTAGGATATATATATGTATATATAGCATGAAAGCTGTAAGCAAGGCTTCTGTCTTGCGGTTTTTTCCCCCTCAAATTGCTGATTTGGGTCTCTGTTACTGTAAATCATTATAGCCTCAATGAAAAATCAGAAGTCAGATGAGTTGCTTCCAAAATTTGAAAAGAAATCTGAACTAGAAACCTTTACAGTCTTCTATTTCTTTTTTTTCTGTTTGACTACTTTGATTCAGAGCCCTTGGGCCACTAGACTATGTTTCACTTTTCTTACATCCCTGCTTTTCCACAGTGCTTCCTGCACAGAGCTGGCATTAGAATTTGCCTAACCTCTAACTTGTCCTGTCAGACCACTCAGTAGCATCTGATCTTTCAATAGAGGCAGTAACTTTGTTAGCACTGCTCAAAGAGCATCTTTAGACCAAGATCTTTATTGGAAAACTCCACTAGTAAGAGCAAGAGCTGGAGAAGATGGCACACAAGTGCCTGCTAAGAGCCCCAGAGGCATATATGGAGAAAAGGGTTTTTTTCTCCATTTTTTCCTTTTAATTCAGCACTTGACTTAAAACATGCGTCTAGTCAAGCTATGCAGAGAGTGACTTGCTCAACAGAAGACTGTAAGGTAGGATTAGAGGCTCCACTTAAAAGAAAATTTGTTTCAGCCTAGAAAACAACCCCACCACAAAATAAAATTAACTTTAAAAGTAATGAGATTTTCCACTGTTAACTTAATAGCAGCAAACCACATGTTCTAAACAATGTTCTAATTTTTTTTTTTTAAATAAGGACTCATTTTTAGTAACAAACCCCAGACCATTAGTCCTGCCATTTTTCCACTGCTGGAGGAAAATGTGGACTCTTGCTGAGCTGTACGGTGAATATCTCAGAGATATTTGAATCTACCACCAATAAAAAGGCCTCTAAAATGCTAGTGTAGAGGAACCCATTTGAGGTAGAGGAAATGGAAAAAATAGGAAAAAGAAGAAATACCTCTTTGGATCTTTAGCTCTGTTATTTTTTAGATTATATTTCTTCTGGACTCCCAAAATCTTCAGTAACAAACAAGTTTTCTTTTAAAAAGTATTAAGTTATCAAAACATTTGCCAGGTCCTAATATTAAATCCTAGCAGTCAGCAGTGTTTAAGTTCAGCCATATCATTTTGCTGAGTAAGTCATGCTAAAACTTAAGGTTTTCCCCTCAAAATGATCTTTCCAAATGAGATTGATATTGTGAGAAAAAAAAAAAAAAGAAAAAAAGAGAAGGATGCCTTCATCATGAGGAATTATGGAATTAATTTTCTTTATGTACTCTGTTTGCACAAGACATTTTTGTTAACTCTTAATAAAAATACCATTCAGCTGCTACTTTCATTGTTTTTATCCTGGGACCAATACAACATTGTCATTATTGGATATAAAGTGCTGTAAAAACAAATCTAATTTGTTAAGTTTATTTTGATAAGAAATAAATATAAAGGTAGTGCATAGTTTTTACAGTGCTGCTATCATAGGACTCCTGGGTATAATTTATATAAAGAAAATAAAAAAGCATACATAACTTTCTAGTTGATTTCCTTTAACAGGGCTAATTGAAAACAGTTTCTGTTATTTAAAAGTAATTTATTTTAAATATACTTTTTAAAACAAAGTTCTTATTGATATCCATTTTAAGTATAATATTATCTCAGTGTGGGATACAAGTAAAAGGTCAAATCTTGTAGGAGTATTTTCTGTATGACTCAGTTCTGATCATAGATAAACTTATCGGGGAAACCAAATTAGTTAACCTTTTAAGTACCGAAAGCTTTTTTATCAGGCTACTATGGTTTCTTTCCCAAATATAGCAGTTCAAAGCTTATGCTTTTGTTCTGAAACATGAAAATGAGAGTGCTAATTTCCCTTTTCTCTCTCTGATAAAATGCAAAGGCTCATGATTTTAACATGAGATTAGACTTGTTGAGATTCAGTGTATATGCACAATAAGCAATACACTTAATTTTTAGTCAAGAGCTGCTGTACATAATAGTACAGAAACAGATGCATTTTTAAACTTTGATTTATGATGTCAATTTATGGACATTGTTAAAGGATATGTTTTTTCTTGCCCAGTAGCATAATCCTTATGTATGGATCTGTTTACTGGAGCACTGAAAGACAAAATGGCTCTAGGCAGCATATCTCTAGAAAGCAGCCC
This sequence comes from Calyptomena viridis, assembly GCA_013390005.1. NCBI lineage: Eukaryota > Metazoa > Chordata > Aves > Passeriformes > Eurylaimidae > Calyptomena > Calyptomena viridis. Next base: position 333,426 of record WEIV01017829.1, on the reverse strand, counting down.
CTTTCCACATGGCTTGATAGGTTGTTCAGTTCCTGTCCAGTTAACTGGCTTGTGATGTTTCTCAGAAGTCCCGTCAGCTCTGCTTCCTCCTCTGTTTCCATCGCAGCAGGAGCAACTGTTCAGTGACTTGGGTTGTTTCAATACATGCCATCGAACTCAACACCAGAAACTGCCCTTCTTTCTTAAAGCCAAATCTGGAGTGATTGAAAGGCTTTAATAAACTTCAGATCTGGGACCACACTTATGTCTGAGAAAAACTCTTTCGTATGTTAATAAACCAAAGTCCTCTTCATGGCATTCGTGCAATCTCATCTCTATCAGCATGATTTAATGTGGTAGCTGGGACACAGTTTGACTTATGGAGGATTTTGCCTGCAAACTCACTCTTACCACCTTTACTTTTCTTGCATATTATTTGCACTCACTGACTTATGTGAAGAAGTTAGACTGAAAGGGATTAAAAATGGTGAAGTCTCTCTCCAAATAGCTCCCAAAGAGCTACATTTGAGACAGTATCTGGTGGAAACTTTTGAGACACAGATATTAATGATATTTCTAATATTCAGTGAAGTAGACACATTAGATTATCCAAGAGTGAAGACATCTAGAAATCTGGTTTTGAAGGTCAAAGCATGTAGAGTGTTAGCTGAGCTGTAGGAGTATACTGATTCTGCACAGCAAAAATTTAAAAAAAAAAAAAAAAGTCTGTAAGGCATGTCCCAGATTGAACTCTCATGGGCTTAGGGTGGAAATTTTTTCAACCCTGGTCATATGCAGTAAAACATTTGTCTCCTGCTGGTAGTGGCAATGAACATTTTTTTTCTTTCATAATTTAGAAAATATGAGCAAGTAAGTAGTTAAAACATTTAAATTCTTCCATGAATTGAATAACTTTTACATGGTCTTTTCTAAGAAGAGAAATAACTGTCACTTGGGGAATTACTTTGTCACTCTCACAAAATGTAATTTCATCCAAATGGGCAATATAATGCAATTATCTGGGCAGTAAGGCAGCGCACTTGGCATACATGGGCAGCGAAGATAATCTTTTATTTCATGAACAACAGACGATTGCTTTGGAAAACTTGTTGGATCACTTTTAATTATTAAAAAAGCAAATTCATGGTTTCTTTGTGGACTAGTCATACTGTATAGTATTTTCTTTTTTGTTCTATTTAAATTTAGATTGGTTATTCACACTTCCTGGCAGTGGTTAGAAGAGGAGGATGACTGAGAATTTAGTAGGTGAGTTAATCTCATTTTTACTGTGTCTCTAGAGCCACCCACTTTCCCTTCATTCTTACAAGTTCTACAGAGTGAGACCAAAGTTTTGTCCCTCTGCATCCCTCCATCTTCTCTTCTGCCCTGTTTCTGCTGCTTCCCTTTATTCTGCTGCATTTTTCTAATTTTTTAGCCCCTCTCACCAGCCCAACACTTGGGTCACCTCCACATGTCTTCTGCCTGCAGATGCCGGTGGGATGGACCAGTGGTTGGTTGAGGTCAGGGAGTCAGTAGAGAGTGATTAGGTGGCTGCCAACTCAATGGGGTGAAGCCACGAGGTCCCCACAACTGTAGCCCCATACCTGAAAATGAGTGTGCTCTTAATGTCCAGAAGGGATCCCTCAAACATTGGGACTACTGAAACTTAGTGGATTTGTATAACAGGTGAGCACTGAGTGGTGTTGAAGCCATTCTCCCTGTTGAAGTGTTACAGTTTCTTCCCCCTGCAGTAGATGTCAGAGGACATAACATGGAGGTTCATACCACAGCTGCACTTTCAGCCTGAGTGCTTGTAGAGGTTGGTATGAGTCTCCACTCTTCTATTTGGCCAATTATTTTCACGTGGCTTTTAGAAATGCTGTTAACTTTGAGACCTTTGTCTCATTTGGCTTCCTTGCCCAAGGAGTTCAGCAGCTTTTCAAAGGGGAAAGACAAACATGTGCCCATGCAGACACTGAAACAGCCTTATAAAATGGGGATTAGTTATAGACAACAGAGAAATCTTTTTAGTGTTCTTGCACTAGTGGTTACACTAGCCCTTGGTGAGGATTTTCAGTGGGACATTTGCTCTAGCTGTGGTGTCTCTACTCTTTCTGACCTTCACTTGAAAAATGATTGAAACAGGCCTGGGATGTGCTATCGATCTCATTATCTGAGAATGAGAATAAGGGAGATTGCAGATGGCTCAAGGCATATTTTAGCAGGTATATTAAAAATTTGTCTTGATGTCAGAAACGTACACAAACCTTCTGTGGCAGATCTTCCTGGTGCACTTCACGGCTTCTGTATTTTCCTGTGCACTCTCCAGTGCCTGCAGTCTTAAAAAAATCCTCAATGTCCCAAGCCTTTTAAGTAAAGCACTGCCAAAATGTGACATCTCTAAAGTCCCCATTTAGCAAGGAGCTGGAGAAACCATTCCTTTCTCCACTGCCACTCTGGGTTGTGGGTGTTCAACGTGCCCAGGACTCCCTCTGATCATGAAGCAACAGAACAGCCCCATGCTGTTCTCAGCATCTGAGCATATGCTCCTTTTCTACTGTAAGCCTATGATGATCATGGCAGTGAGACAGTCGTGCTTGGGGAAATAGTTTCTAGGTTTTAGCAGTGAAACTTGTAGGATTTTAAAGCCCAGAAGTGACAGTTTTGAGCTAGAGGAAGGTTATCTTGTTTTTTCCCCAAATACATCTGTTGGTCTTGGGAAAGATACTGCCTCTTTCCACAAACCTCACCACACTTACAGCCCTAGACTATCTTGGCTGCAACAAAAGTAAAAACTACCTTCAGCTTTTATTTTCTTTTCCATTTCAAGCCCTCTAAATTATATGTTGACATTCTCATTGTAAGCTGAAGAGCAGTATATCTCACAATATCACTGTCTTCATGTGGGACACGTGGCATGATGTGGAGGAATATGCCCTGAGCAGTGTGATATGGACTTCACCTGCACCTAGGTACAAGGAGAGAAAGTTACAGCAGCTGCCAAAGGAAGGTTTCATAAAAGAACTGAACATTTTGAATCAAAAAAGGGGAGCTATGAGTATTTTGAAGGATCAGGCTTGGAGCTTGGCTTCAGCTTCGTGCAAAGCTGGAGCATCTCTCGCTGACAAAGAAATCAGCTTTTTTGATTGAAGTGATAAACAATTGAATGAGGGTTTCTGCTTCCCTGCTTCCCAGTGCCTCAGAGGCCTGAGTATGTGTGCCTATCATTAGTGATTATGGACCTGAAACCTTTCCACAATTACTTTGGTTGCAATTCTGCAAATAGGAAGCAATAGTAAGATACAATCACTGAGCGTGGTCTTGTTTTGTCTGTGGGTTGTGTGGTCTTCTCTAAAGGTTGACTGAACACAGCGTCCCTCCACGGCTGATTTTCCCCTGCAATATAATATCTCTAAGAAAGCTGAAGCCATACAACTCACCCATTGCCCTACCACTACATTTTTATGTTCTGAGAGCAAAAAGTAAATCAGCTTTTTTTTCTTTTTCTTTTTTTTTTTTTTTTTTAACCTGGGGTGACAATATATATGCCTCTAATTTGCTCTTTGACTCATTACCCAGCTGCAGAAAGTGCTCCAGTATGCAAGTACAGGAGATGTGTTTGTGTCTGATCATCTCTGGAATGCGTAGCCGACGAGTGAAAGGCTGGGAAACTCTTGTGGACGGCTGTGCTAATGGTGACCTGCCAGCACCAGCAGCCTGATCTCTGGTGGTGGAAAGGGAACATGGGTGCCTCCACATTGCGGAGGGTCTGCGGAATGCTGGGAGCATGAAACTGGAAGGATACTCTATACCAAGATCTTCTGGTATTTGCTCGAGTCTCTTAGTGCCTTACAACAGGCAATCAGCAGTTCGTAGGATTGGGCTTCTGCTGGCTGGAGAGAAAAAACCCTCATTTGTGCAGGATTTCTGTGTGTGCAAAAGGCCTGCTAGAAAACTGGCAAAATTAAAATGATCACACATGTCCTTCAGCCTAGGAAAAGAGAGCTCTAAGTGAGAGCATGTGTGCTCCAGCTCTGGGGCTGAGAAATGTCAGTCTGATGTGCTTGGGAAGTTCATATTGATACAAACACGGAGGCTCCCTGCTGCCCACAGATTTCCCACATAAAAGTCCTACTGGTAGCCGTGGGAACTTAACAGCAGCCACGCTGTGGCTAAAGTCACCACTCTAAAAATGTAGTGAAATTAGTGTTCATAAAAGTGAAAAACATGCCACAAAAATGAAGATGATCTGATTCACAGCCATGAAAATTACATGAGTTCTGGCATTAAAAAAAAAAAAAAGAGGCAGCTAAATTTTGCAGTTGCTTTCGCTTTGGAAAGACACTGCTGGTGAATTTTTAAGAAGTTCCTTTGAGCAAAAAATCTTGGCTTCTCTTAAGTCAATTTGTTGCACCAAAACATACCCGCCTCTACTGAGTGGTGCCCATGGTGTGATGCCGGTCCTTCTCACCAGCCCTGTGGAAAGGGACGATCCTGTGCTGCACAGTGGCCCCTAGTGAAACTGAGCAGTTTGCTCTGGAGTCTGCAAAATAATTTCCAGCAGCTGAGTTGTTACTAATTTCAGTTCTGCCTTATGATTTAGCTCTCCTTTTTTGACTTTTTCTGCTATGTCTACCATAAGGAGAGGCAACAGCTATGCTGGCTGCCACTCTTGCTACTAGAATTTGGGTTTGTATGTTCCAATTACAAAGACTTGTCCTCAAACAGGTACTCTTGTCCTTTGCAGCTTTTTTTCTTTTCTTGTATCACAAGGATCTCAAAAAACAAGTCTGTAGACAAAGCATTGAATGAGGTTCTTTCGCTGTGCCCTACCAAGCCTGTTTTCCTTGATTTTTCTTTTTTTGTGAGAGATGCTACAAAGCGAGAAGCATCACTCTCCTTTTGCTCCTCATGGTGCTCCCCCTGCCACCGTGCTGTCTTGCAGAGCAACAACAGTAAAAACCACCTTGGGAAGGAGGTGACAGCTGGCTGTTGTGCTCACTGGGCAGACATCACCTTCCCATCCCCACCACTATGCCAGCAACAGCTTATGACAGCAGCAATCTTAAAACAGGAAATTATTTCAATAGGGGATGTGGTGGCTGACAGAGAAAAGTGGGGTAGGTCTGAAGTGCAGTTTTTCTTTCATGTGAGCACCGGGGCCCTGCAGAAAGGTTGCAGGGGAATGAATGTTTGTGCAGCCTTTCTTGTGGCAGAGGGACCTGTGCTTGTTTCTGTTGTTGCTGCTGCTGAGACCTATTGTGGTGGCTGTCCTTGTGTCCTGGGTCTGAATGCTGCTGGTCGTCATACAGCACCATCTTGCTGGGGCTGCAAGGTCCCGAGGTTCTGCTGGCACACACTTACTGACTGTGCGGGCATTGCCCAGTGGTCTGGCCTGCCTTTGGGCCACTGTGATAACCCTTTGACTTCAACATTTTAACTACTTCCTTGCATTAACTGCAGCTGGGATAGTTGTGCTCTGGCTGGTAAGTAATTCACTTGCCCACCACATTCTAGTATGAGATACTGTTTTGATTTGATGCCTGAAGGGAACACGTATGTAACCTGATATTTCTCTCTGAGAAGAACCTTTAGTGTTTGACTGAATTATTGAATGAGGCTTCAGTTGCCCCAGCCCTACATGTTCCTAATTGCTCCTCATCCTCCCTGTTTTCTCCTGTAGGATCAGCTGGAAGGAAGAAGAGGACTGAGTGAGAGCTGCTCCAGAAAGACTGAGCAGTCAGAGCCTCTCAGGCTAAAAGGTGCTTCTTAGCCTCAGAAAGCCAAGTATTTTCTTGGAGATAATGTCTTGGGATTTGAAATGCACTTTTGGTCTGCTCCCACTAGCTTTGTATTTATAGTGGACATTTATTCCTCTCGCCATCTCGGTTAAGTGCTTTTTTCCTGTAGCATTCAAATGCTTGGAATAGAGGTTCAAATCCTTCTCTGCCTTCAAACACAAACACACCATATCTGGGTCAGGAAGTTCCTGACCTCCAAATCGCTGGAGGTTGACAGAGTATACCATGGTAGTTTTAACTATAGGCTTGCCCTTGTCCTGTACTCTTCCCATCTGCTATTGTCAACTTTAGAGATGGGATATTGGGCTAAAGGGACCTTTGGTCTGACCTCCTATGGATATTTTTATGGTCTTTTGTCTTTATCTGGGGCCTCTGGAGGCTAATAAAGATTTTGTAAATGTAAAGAAGTCATTGTGATCCAGGAAGATGTTGCGAGTATAGGAGGGCTCTCCCAGCCCAGTGCTCCCTGGGAGTAAAGGTCTGAAAAGAGAAGTGGGTGTCTGGCAAGCACTGATGAAAAAACTTTCAAAGTCTATCAGCTGCTAGATAGATGGTCCTCAAATGGTAATGAAAATAACTGTTTCTGGACACTTCCTAACATAGAGTTTAGGATTTTATAATTTCATACAGTATAAAATTTATAATTTGATTTTCTTCTAGTGTTGACATTGGAAAAATAAATCTACCTCTCTCCTTTGGCCTCTTAGTTGGCTTCTTCAAGGGATAAAGGGGTCCCTAAATGTACCTGTGTCTCCTTTGCCAAGCCCTGAAGGCCTGCTGAAAGGCAGGGTATTGGTACTGGTGCTTGTTGTTTGCTGTTATTTAAGTGGAGCTACTGCAGTATCACAAAGCTGTGCACAGATGCCAGGCTCTCTGAGACACATGGTGTCTGTGCTGCCACTGGGTATGAGCTCTGAGATATCTTCGATGCACCAGGAAATGCCAAGAGGGTTTTGAGACAGCAGAAAAGCATCTGCTGAGACTCCTCTGAGCTCTGTTTTCTCTTTTTCCTGCATGTCCCCTCTGTTAGGTCAGATGGAGCAAGTGGGACAGAAATCCTTTGTGTACCTACGTTTTCCTTTCCCCTTTTCAGTTTGCTTTTGAAAGTCCTTTCTATGTAAAGTAGAGCAGCTTCATGGCTGAGAAAAGACCTCAGCCACACAATCAAGAAATCTTGTGCAACTGGCCCCAACTCCTAACCTGTGCCTACCTCTCTTTGGGGGCAGCAGAGCTGCTTTGCCACATGAAGAGAGAGGAAAGAAGAAGGATGAATATTTTGATGCGAAAAAACACAAAAAAAATCAGACAAGATTTTAAAAAATCCTGTCCATTTTTCCATCTTCCCTTTCTCTTCCAAGCCTAGAAAAATCCCCTTCAGTATGTCATTGAGCCTGTAAGAAATCCTATCCTCTTTTTAATCAGATGTTGGGAAAGGTTTTAGAGCTATGGTCTCCCAGTCCTGCACTGAAGCTGCTTAACCTTCACTTCCATCATTGTGATTCCCATGTCCTGAGCTGGAGTTTCAGTACTGATAGTTGTAAGAAGATCCTATTTTTAAAATCAGACTGCACATTCATGTTTTGTGCACTCCCAAAATAGTCCTGAAGATTCAGATCTCTGTGTGCCCAACCCTGCCACCCCCTGTTCCCTACAGGCCACAGCCCTGCCTCTGCGGCCAGAGCACATCATCAGCATGGAAAATTCAGTAGAGTTCACCAGTTATCCTGAGAAGGAAAAAGGTTTCACTTGCACAGTGGGTGTTTTCCTGCATGTTGTGCAGCTTTAAAAAAACCCAATATTTTAATCAGAATGAGCAAAGTGTATGATCCTGCTTAAAGGCTTTCTAAGAGACAAATTACAAATTAAGAGGAGTCAACAGTTTGCTTAATGTTATTCAAGTGTCAATGCAATACACAGCCTGAAAAAAACACTTCACAGTGAAAATCGCTCGCTGCTCACAGGATAGTGTGAAATGGCTGGTGGGGATTGTGCCGCGAAACCAGAAAACATCCCAGAAGCCAACCCATGACAACTCATGGAGAGCGTCAGACTCTTGTAGAAAGTTAAAGAGATCTAAATATAAGTAAGCCCTTTTAAAACTGCTATGGCTGGCTGTTCGTGCATCTCACTTCCCTAATCTGTGAGGATCCTTGTTACTCATTCAGGAAGGGAGGCAAAGATCACTGAAGTCAATAGAAAGGTGCAGAGTGATTTTAAGTGGTTTTGGGTGAGGTCATACACTTTGCCTTCTCTGACTGCCAGTATCCTTGGGGCTCATTACCATCCAAACCTTTGGTGGCTTCTACAACTGCTACAGCAGTTTCTGAATTGCAGTGAGAAGATGCAGTTCTGAAGGTTCATGTTTCTGAGATGCCCACCTGCCCCAGGCCCCTCATATGGCAAGCCAGGGACTTCTACAGATGTGGCTGGGAGAATGTCCCCACTGATGGAAGACCAAGTAGGCATGGAAATTAAGGCTTTTGAACTTTTTTTGGTAACAAAAACTAAAGGCTGCTATTCTCACACAGTGACATAAGGTAAGAAGGTTTATGAAGGGATTAAGAGCATCCTTTACAAATGCTGAAGTTATGAACATGCGTATGACTTTAGTGCAACCAGGGTCCAGACACAGGATTTGCTGAAAGGCAATAAATGTGCAGTCTCACCAAAACAAGCAGATTTGACTGAGGAATAAAAAGCCCAAAACTCCAAAGCTGTAGTTTACTGCCTGGTATTTTTTAACACAAATACGTCCACAAAAGAGTTGGTGTCATTTTTTGTGAAGATGGCTGTGGCAGCTGATCAAGTTACCCAGAGCTGAACCCTGCACCTGGGATGATCAGGCTCTCCCCATGACTGAAGGTGGTGGAGATAGCCACATCCTACAAAACCCCACTGAAGAGGATGGGTGTGAGCAGCAGCACTGCTCTCTTGGGGTGCTCCAAAATTTGACTCTGGCTGAGCAAACCAGGCCTCTCCCTGGGGAGGCCGGGTGCTGTCTTGACGTGGCAGCAGGGACAGCTGTTGAGCACGCAGACAGCCACCCACCCACAATGTCTGCAATGCACACAGCTGCTGCCTGGCTGCATTACAAAGGTGCCTCGCAGCAGCACATGTGCCAGCTGCGATACCGGTGGCTGCAAGCCGTGCTCGGGCTATATTTTACAAGTTCGTTTTCTATGGTGCTGCAAGCACAGGCACGCTTTTATGGCATCTAGAGCATTTCACTGAATGATCTGGTAGTGTGCTACTGACCAGACAGCACATTTCCAGATTTAGATTATAAGAGGAAAACAGCAAGTGGTAGGTTCAAGTGCAGGTCAGTGGATATGTTATACCAGAGCTCCTCCACTGAGCACAGGAGTACTCACGCTCCCTCAGGACCACTGCTGTAAGCTGTGCTCAGTGGAGATAGCCTAAGGTGTTTGCTTTTATGATTGCCAGTACCATTCACACTGGGAAAACACTGTTATCATATTGTAAACATAATTCTTAATATTGCAGAATCTTTTTGGTTAGTATTTGGGCTTCAAACACGGTCGTATGATGTTGATTTCTTCCTGTTCTGTAGATGTATTAAGCACCATTTTAGCAAGTGATTTTCAGAAAAGAAAAGAGGATACAGAGCTGAGAGTATGCTCTGAGTGTGCTGATAGCCTTGTTTTTAAATAGCCAGTACCAATGAGCACAGTTTGGAGGATGAAAGCAAAGACAAGGTGTAACCCAGACCACGAAAACCACGATTGATGCTGATGGCCACACTATGGATACACATGAAAAAACAACTACAATGTCATTGACATTCAGCATGAATGAGTGGCATTTAAACATCTCACCTGTAACAAAACCTGAGTTTACAGACTATGTAAACCAACTTACTGACCTGACTTATTTCCACCAGTGGAAAGTTGGTTGGAAGAGTATATCCTTATGTCTTACCGACTAAATTTTGTTTAACTAAACTTTAGACCACTTTTTAAGGTCAATATTCCCATTAAATATAGGCTCAGGGCTGCACGAGACCCCTCTCCCTGCTCTCCCAGTGTAAATGACAATTGCTGAAAGCATGATAGGTATGATAACACCTGAGAAAGCTGTGTACTGTTTCATTTCCACAAGGAGTAAAGCACCCTTTCTCACTCTCGGTGAGCTGAACTGGTTGTGAAAGCACAGCCTGGGCCCCCGCCCTGTGTTTGCTGAGTAAGATCTGGACCATGTAGGAGTTAGTCATGAATAACCTGCCCAGAGGTGTGGTTCAGGTTGCTCATGGCTCTCCCATAGCTTCTGACACAACAGTACTTTTAATGCCAAAGTGCATCATATCCCTGGAGATTGAGAATTGTGGTTTTTGGGAACCTGGTCCCTGTCCCTGGGCAGAAAGGAGATGTGAGAGTTGGGTGCAAGGGATGGGGAGTATGCCCACACTGGCAGGGGAATTGCCTGCCTCCAGCTCAATGTGCTAACTTGCTCATTATTTTAATTATTTGTTATTATGACAAGGAGGCTTGAAGAGGTTAGAAAGGTGGGGCATCAGCAGCTTTATGGCTTGAGGTTCTGATGCATCCTTTGGGAAGGCTGGCTTCAGTGGGACAGCTAAAAACACAATAAAACACACCCAGAGAGTAACACTTTTAGACTGGTAAGGCTTATTTTTCAGGATGGTGTCTTTTTCCCTCACAGCAGCCTGTTCAAATCCCAATTTCCTTCTTTAGCTCTTACTCAGACAAACCTCCTACAGACCTACTCTTACCCATACCAAAATGGATAAAAACCTTCAGGTCTCGACCCAGAGTGTACAAAACAATGTTGAAATTAGGGTTCACAGAGCTATATCCCTTGCATTTAACCTAGTTTCTATATGACACAGACACATCCGACTGTGTGACAATGTGATGCAACTAGAGTACATGCTGTTCATTGAGAAGACATTTGTGTTGTACCCGTGCTTGCAGTGTGTCCCACTGAACAGAAATGCCTCTGCTCTGAGGATGCTGAGGGGGGAGAGAAGAAAAAAAATATTTAGATTTGCCTTTCTGAAATAAATGGAGGGCTTTTTTTGCTTTTGCCTCTATGTGTCTGCTTGACCTCTGCCCTGCCTGGAGACTTCTGCATTATGCCCAACCCTGGGACAAGGTCTGGCCTCACAGAGAGGCTGCAGCCCCACACTGTGTGTGAGAGAGCAGTGCTTTGCATTGGCATCTTGGATGCTGCTGTGGAGACAACCTCAGCGTGTGTAACCAGACAACTCCCTACTGACAGCACAGCCTGCATTCCCGAGCAGTGCTAATTACTCAAAGCAAAGCTGGCAAAAATTCAAACTCCCAAGCCTTTCCCGAGAAATGCCGTTTCCCTTTTCCCTTAACATCATACTCCTCTGGCACATCTGTCCAGACTTTATGTCTGAACATTCCCTTAGGAGGGTGCTCCCAGCTGCAGAATGCCATGGGACATGGCAACCTGCTGGCACATGTGGGCTGCAGCCACAGGTCACACAGGCAGTTTTGTGCCTATGTCTGTTAATGAAGAATTAAATGAATCCTAAAAGAGGCAAGATCAGAGAGTAAGAACCAAGGCAATGCTAAGTTACTCAACTGTTTTGTTTGCTGTAGTTGCCCCAGTTTTAGAGCAAAACAGAAAGCTGTGTTTACTAAATTGTGCTACCATAATGTGCCCTACAGTTAATAAAGGGTGATAATATAATAAATGGGCTGTACAACTTTGCAGAAGGCTACTCAAAGGCAAAAGGGTGGCACTGCTTGGAGCAGGTGTCAGAGTTACTGCAGATGCAGCTGCAATTGCAAGCAGCCTTGTTTTGAATATGAAAACTTTGAGCTGGGAGGCACAAGACCTGCCTAAAAAGGGGAAGGAAGAGGATGAACGCCTGTGCTGGGTGTTCTCAAAGCAGTGGAGCTGAGTTAACATCTCATTGTCTGAACATAGCCTGGTTATGCCAAGCAGCCAAACAGCCTCCCTGTCATCTTCCCTGCTCCAGTGCTTCAGGTGGTGCTTAAAAACCACTGCTATTGCTGCAAAAGCATCACACTTCCAGAAGAGTCCAAGGAAAAGTAATATGAAAAAGTCTCCCACTATAAATGAATGCATTTGAGCAAATGCCTCCTGTCCAAAACCAACAGGCATAGGTAGACCTGGTTGTCCATATTGTGGCATACTCTGGTCTTTCCATGCCCCCTATTTGCTGCTCATCAATCAGTGATTCATGAATTTTGTTGGTTTTTTTTAGAACGTGCTGTTTCATAAGGTCCCATGTCTCAACTTATCATGAGGAAACTCTTACTCTGTAAAAACTGAATATTTTGGTCTGCTTGACAATTTCAAATCAATTGTGGAATGATTAAGTAAGAATTGAATATAAGACTGATGGAATTCCCAATCCTTTCCAAATCTGAAGATAATGGGCTTCTTTCAATCAGAACTTTGTTCCCTTATGTCTTTGTAAATTATTCTTTATCTCAGTATTATAGAGAATTTTCAGCCTTCCTCAGAATATGCAGGACTTACAGAAGTAGATATGTTGTCTTTAAGAGGATGATATGATATGTCTGAAAGTGGCAAAATCTGTCCAAAAATATTTTTCAATAATAATCAGTATTGCTGTTAAATATGCACAAGTAACTTGAATAATGTATTCTAGTCTCATTAATGAAATACTAGAATTGTTTCAATTTTATTTAAATACTCTATTACTTTAATACATAATAAACATATGCAATAAATAGTACATCTGTTGTTTACTGCTGCTTCTTATTACTATGACTTTTATGTCTGATTCTGTTATTAGTACAAGGTCTGTTTTCGGTGAAAATTCTTCAAATGTCAAAACATGACTAAAATGCAGTAAACTGCAAGTAAAACAACCACATTTGAAAGAATGCAAAAAGCACTTTGGGAAATTGTTATCTTTGCAGTGGTATCTTTGCTCTATATATTTACACAAATACTCAGAAAGATATTATATATTAATTACACAGGAAAATCTTACTCATCTCTGTAGAAAAACAGGATAGAGATTTCACATGTGGCTCAGCTCTAGGACGATGTGATATTGGTGTCTGTGCTGTTTTCTTGATGCAATTTATCTAACACTGGGAAAGGGTATGGTTTGGCTGACTAAACTCTGGAGTGATGCTGAATGATAAAAGTGCTAAGGGGAATTTTTGGGGCGTCTAAAAGACAACATATAAGACTCTGTAGGTGTAAAAAAGAAACCAAAAAGACTTTTTCTGGTGGTTGTATAAAAAGCTTACTGACATTTTATGACACAGACTACCCTCCTCCCATGCCTTTAACCCCCTCTTGCAAAACTGAATGCAAACTTGCTCCCATAGAGGTGTTATTTTGGAACTTTGACTTACATCACCCCTCTTTGAGAGTTTTGTTGTACATTCAGTGTTCTGAACTGGAGCAGGCAGTAGCTTACATAGGCATGACCAGTGAGAAGGGCAAGCAGACAAATCCAACAGCTTGTCTTGGATACACACAACTAGTCATCTGCAAAACAGTCAGACATCACAGACCTTTGAGAGCTGAGGCAAAACCGACACTAGTTTCAAATTCTGGGGAGGGAGACCTTTGCTCACCTGCCTTGCCTTGGGGTCTGTCCCAGGCAAGCGGTGCCTTCTTGGCTGCAGGAACATGCTGAGCCAGGCAGCTTCTGGGAAAAGATCTGCCATGAGCTAAGAAAGCCTTAATACTTTCAGGCATGGTGTGAAAATAAAGGACTGACTGGGATGCTTGTGAATGTGGTGTGTCCCAGGATGAATTTACATCAGGAGAAGCACATTGGCATAGTGGTGATGGATGGGTCTAGATAGAGATGGATGGTCTTCTCCAGCATTTGCTCCTGCATATACGCTGGCTTCTTTCCACAGTGAAGCTGAGGTATAGTGACACTGTTGTTAATGCAGAAGTTTGAGCTAGCTCTCAGTCATAGGATTTCCAGAAGTCCACCACCTTGCCTCATCTGCATCCTGGAGTTTCTATGAAGCCCAGGGAGAGCCCAGACTTCCTCCTGGGCTGCCTAGTCTGGCCCTTGCAGAGTCTCGCACCCTGGGGAAGCTCTGGTCAGGATTCAACCCAGCAAACTTGGAGGCCTGTTGGTAGGGAGAAGGACATGTTCATAGAGGTAGATTTGAATCTTCAAGGGGCCATTGAAGTTATTCTTCACAAGGACCTTTTGACTTTGGCTAGAGAGAGAGTCTGATGTGATAAGGGCTTGCTGTTCTTACCTCCCCAAAGCTCCCTAGGTGGAAATACCCACTTTGACCTAAGCCACCCCTTGTTATAGATGCGCAGACAGATGGTGGCCATAGATCCTGGTGGAGGTAAGCATAACCCGAGGTCTGCTCCTTTCTGCTACTGTTTCAGGGCCTTGGTTTGTGGGAAATGGGGAAATCCAGGTCCATACTGTGTTATGGAGAAAAAGGGATTTTCATTTCTGTTGTAAAGGGGCTGGGCTTCCTGTTGTCTGATGCTGGGCCTTCATTTCAGGTCACCAGAGCAAAGATGTTATTGCTGCTGATTTTTGTGGAGTCTCAGGTCTGTGCTAACAGCTTTTTAAAAAAGCTTTACTGCTTTCTCTTGTATTCCTAGACCCTGATTACACAGTAATCCCAGCTGTTAATATTTTTGGAAAAATAGCTTGGCTCCAGCAGGGTAAATAAAAGCTTGAAAAGTCCTCTTTCCATCCCCACTAGGTTCATAGACAGCACTTTGGGAACCAAAAAAGAGCACAATTACAGTTGAATCTTGGGATTTCTTTAACAAGAGGACTTCAGGAGTCCAACAAACACCAACTTGGATGTAGCAGACTTAGTGGATTTTCTCCTTAATATTAAAATCTCATTGAACTGGAAAGGTTGATTTCCAGGTGTGATTGGCAAAGCTCTCAGATATTGATTTTTAGTCTGTTGGTAGTAAAAGCAAAACTCCTTCTTTCATGTCACCAGGCACTGTATCAGAGCCCAAGTGGCTTGCAGGGTATTTCTGTGCATCGTGGCAGTGAAGACAATAGAACATCCTGTGAAGTAACAGACTTAGCAAAACACCAAAGAGAAAATTTTGAAACACACACTTCTCTGTTTCTTTTTTTTAAACACAAACTTTTGCTTAGAAACACAAATATACTGGATCTGAAATGGCTTTCTCTTGTGATTTGGCTTCTTTTTAATCCTCAAACCATATAAAGCCCCACTCCCCTCCCTCAAACACTGTTGAAGCTTGATGTGGGAGTTCTGTGTTCCTACTGCTTTCAGTCACTGTCTGACATATTCTGAATGTGCCTTGATGTGTCCGCTGCTTTTAATATTGCTGGCTAACAATAAGCACTAGATTTGTTCCCTCCTACTGACACACATATTTTGTATTTCTGTAGCAAAATGTTGCTGTATTTTGCAGGGGGATGACATGGGAGAGCTATGTAAAAACTTCCATAAAGTCAGTGCTTGGTGCTGGCTTGTTCAATCAGTTTTCCTACGGCATTACGTACTTATGGACTGGGGCATACTTGCATGCTAAGTATTATATTAGTAGACCTTGATGCTTGCAAGCAAAAGGCTTGTTCTTGCAGTTGTGGCTTTGAAGTTGGTGGAAACTTTATTTATTCTCTTAAATTTATTAGTGCCTGTCTTCAGTGCTCTTTGAGACACTGCACTGTTGGAAGTGTAACCTCAGAAATGGGACCTGGTATTGAAGTGCTGCAGCCTGCATAAACAAAATGGCATTTTTTGTCTTTCTTTTTTGTGAGAGACATCATGAAATGAAATGATTGTCTACCAACATACCTCTCCTCTGTGTTTTCAGGCACACGCAACTTTCTTTGCTACTCACTGGCCTAGGTCCATGTCCAGTCTGGCTATGTTTAAAGTTTATTGCATCTCCCCCAAAGCTTGCTGAACTCTGTTGGTGGGGTGAAATGATTCCTCGAATCTCTACTAAATTTGTGGCTGCAGGATCAACATTTTAATATCTTTTTGAATGGATGATGGTCTATGAAGAGAATGATCTGCCAGCAGTTTAAGGTAGGTATTGATCAGCTATATTGCCCACTCATGCAGACCTTTGCTGGGGTATGAGTATCAAAACAGGAAACGATGTGGGAAATGTTAATAAAACTTGACAACAACAGCTCAAAAGATGTTTGATCCACTGTTTAAGTGTACATGACTATTACAGGATGAGGAAACAGGAAACACGCTGAGGGGGAGGAGATAAGAACAGAGAACTGTAAAAAGAATAAAATACTGAACTTGAAAAATTCCAAGTCACCTTTTTTAAGTCAGCTGGCATGCATGAGGCATTTGTCACAGCACACAGCTCCTCATTTAGGCCCATAAAACCCAAGGAGTCAGAACTGCTTCTTCAGTTCTGAGATCCTTCAGCAATAATTTTTATCATGGCATTGATTGTGAGACCAAGTTAATGCTAAAAAGAAAAACTCCAGATGAGCCCCCCCTCCAACTTATTTGAAAGCAAGGGTTTTAAAATTTTCAAGACCAAATCAGCTCTCTGTTGTTCTTGTTTCTTCTGAATCTGCATTTGCTTACAGCCTCGAATAAATGAAATACAGTAGTGCTACTCCTGCTCAGAAGTATTGTCATTTCAAGATCACTTTTTTCTTTCCTCGGATACTCAGTGCACCACCCCTCATTCATCCAAAAGTAACTGAGTCAGAAAAAAAATAAAGAGGGCACACATTCTCCTTTTCCTGCTGTGTTTTATCTCAGTGGGTTCTCTGTTTTCTTCTTGTTGAGACTTGCATGATGAGTTCTCTTGTAACCCAGTCCAAATTGTTACTCAATGAAATCTAGAAAATGTGTTAATTTGAAAGAAATGTTCATGGAAAAAAAATTGATTTGGATATAAGAACAGCAAATGCTTTTCTTATGTCACTTTTTGTTAACAGCATTTAAAGCATTTTAAACACCTAAAGTGGTGAGTCACAACCTATAAACAAAGAAACTGGGCTCCAGAATTGATGTCTGATAATTAGTAAACTAACTGTGGAGTTCAGGTCTGCTGATTTTTAGCCTCCAGTCCAGGTCCATTGGATGATACCATTTCCTATTTCAAACACACAAAAAGGAACTATTTTCTAATGTGCAGGAAACCCCCTGTGTTCCCTAAAATGTCCTTTGGACCTTTGAAAACAGGGAGCAGTAGTTACAGGTCACATGCTTCCTTCTAGTTCTGCAAAAACTGAAGGGAATTTGTATCTTCAAGATGGGACAGAAAGGAGATGCCTCTGTGTCATGGAGGCAAGGAAAGAAGAACTGCTCTGTGGACCAAGAACAAGAGCTTCCAAAGTGTGGAAGCAAAGGAGATTGCCAAGTGTCTTCTTGTTCTTGAGGCTTTGTGTAGGATTCATCTGCCCAAACTTTAATATTCCTCTAACTGCCAAAGTCATATCTAAGACAAGTCACATACATCACCCTGTAGCAATAATCAGTTATTGGGGCACCCGCTGCAAAGGACACCAATCTAGGGCTTCAATGTTTACCTTCCAAATTTTGAAGAGCAGACCCTTACCCTTTGTCTTTCCCCTTGAGGAGAAGCCTGCTTAGAAAGAGTTAGAGGTGTGAGAAGGCTTCCCTGGAGGCAGAGCTGCCCTGTGACACAACTATTCTCACTGTTCTTTGTTTAAAATTGTACTTTGCCTTCTTCTAATTTGGCGGGCACGGGGGGGCTCTGGCAGCAGCTGACTGTCTTTGGGTTTTAGTATGGGCTGCACTTCCTTCAGGAGGGTAAGTAGATAGATGTGAAGTTACTATTTGGCAACTTGGACAAGGCATGAGGCCACCAGTTGGACACTTCTATGTACTTGTTTCATTCCCTGTGATTTCTGTGTTCTGGATTTATGGGCAATGGGTTAGTACTGGCCTTGTATAAGCATCTGACCCACATGTCGTATGAACTCTGCCGTGTTGTTTCGTGGAGACAACTCCTTTTAAAGGCAGCTTCTTGTTGATATGGCTATGACAGCCAGACATGTAAAGATTTAATGAAGCCAACTATTAAACTACTCCTACAAAACTTTCTAAGTATCTTGAAGTGCTTTTTTGTTGTTTTTTGAAACTATTTTAGTGAAAGTTGGGCAAAATGCAGTGCTACAACTCTTGATAGATATGTTAAGCTAAGCACACACTTGTCCCATTGAGACTGTGTGTTTATGTGTTAACATACATATTCATATATACACACAATCGTACCTATCCTTCATCTGATGTTGAAGGTTTGCTTCATTTTAGGTACACAAGTCTATTGTTTTTAGTCTTAAAAATGCCCCTCCTTCGAGGCCATGATATCATTGCCTGGCATCCTATAAACTTCCTCCAAAGTTCTTTCATGTCCTTCTATGTTAGAAAATATAAATTGGCTCGTAAGTGGAGTGAAACATCACCTGTACATTGGCCTGTCATGCTGGAGACAGTGTGGCTGGTGATGAGCTCTTTTCATCATCTCCCAAAGGCAGGAAAGACAATACAGTCACCTATTACGAAATAGGCTTTTTACAGAACATGATTTCTCTGTTACACAGTCTTCTTGTGTGTGTTTAACTCTTCTTTGGGTAGTGATAATGAAAACAAAGTAAGCTTGTGGCTGATGCAATGACATGATGCCCTTATTTGACTGTGTGAGAGCACTTCCACTAGTCTTTTTTTTTTTTTTTTTTAAAGGCAAGAAAAACTATATCCAGTTTGACTAATGACTAATCTTTTACCTCCTTGGTCCAGGTCATGAGTTTCCAGCTTACTCCAGGATTTCTAAACCCTTATGACCATTTGCTCACTGTGAACCTGGGCAGATATTTTTTGCAGGTACATTGGGAAGGCACTGGGAGCTGAGAAATGTGCCTCACACTGTGTGTCCTCGTGGGCTCTTAGGGGGCAGCCTTGTTTTGATGTAGGAAAATATAAAAAAGTCAAGTGTGGGTGAGTGCCATATCAGCAGTATGACTGAGGCTGTCACTTGTGCTGGGAGCAAGAGGAAAAGGTTGGTGTGGAGACAGTAACAAGAAGTGAGGTGTGGAGAGGGATGACACATGCAGGATAGACGAGATAATTCTTTCCAGTTGTCCTTGGTCCTCATTTTTTGTCTTAGTACTTTCCCAGTAGCAGTCTCATTTTTGAAACTCTTTTGTTCCCTTTTTCAGATGGAAAACAGTGGTGGAGGGCAGCAGTATAAGGAGGTCTTTGTACTGTTTTCCTTTTAGACAGAGAGACTTACTACCTTGGAATAATGATTTAAGAAAGAAACACAAACACCATCAAAGAAAGCTGTGAAAAACTCTGAATGTAAATTGGATTTTTCTGAATGGGAGCAATAAGGAATGTTTAGCTAGAGGGTACTTCTGTGATCACTTTCCTCTTTCTGTTCATCTATTCATTAGAAAATGAGAGTGGATGTAAATGAATCCAGTGAGCTCTGGTTGAGGTAAAGGCAGGGCACAGATAAGCAATTGGCTGAGATAAAAATGCCGGGGGAGTTGAATGACCTGCAAGGCTTTGAGGGACACAGACTATGTTTGTGGAGATGCAGAAGTTAACTTATGGCCAGCCAATTGCCATGGTCATCTGAAGAGATGGCAGTGGAATACAATTTTCAACAGTGTGAAGAAAAACCCAACTCTACAGAAGAACAAGAAGGAAAACCTGCTGACTGATGGAGAAATTGACCTCACCCATCCCCTTTCATGTCAAAAACCACATAGCAATGAACCCTTGGCTGTGCTGGCTTGGTGCAAACCTCCAGAGATAGTGCATGGCTCTAGTGAAGAGACCCCAGAATTAAGGCAATCCATCCCTGCCAGGCACAGAATGCTACTGCTCAGGCACAGAATGCAAAAAGGGACAAGGTGCAGGTTAAGGCTAAGAAAAATTCTGTGTAAGTATGACATTCCTCGCCAGAGAACAGTGATGACGCAGTCTTGTCAGAGGCTTTAGTCCTGCAGTTAGGGAGGAGCAAGCTGGTGGCACCTGGCAGTCTCTCCTCAGGTACCAGTGCCCTCCATATACTGCAAATACAATTTTTTCCCTTCTTTCAGAGCCAGCACTGCCTGGATTGCACTGTCTGCGATGGCAGTGTGTCACCTTGCTGGTGTGGTTGGTGGCCTGGTGTGAGACGGCAGCTCTTTGTTCCTGTGTAGAAACAGGTCACTGTGGTTAACCATGCTGACTCCTTTAGGTGCAAACAGTTCTTCCTGAGCTTATATGTATTGATCTTCTCTGTGGCATCAACAGGACGGTACGTAGGAGGAGAGATATGCTGACTTCAGTCATTTAAACTTGTGACAGAATCCCACATAAAGAAGATCTGTGGGTACAGGAGTGAGAAGTTGCTAGAGGCAGGCATTGACCTGTGAAAATACATGGCCACTTGACAGCCAGCAAACGATGGGGCTCAAGAAGTGCCCTGTTCTGTGTAGGGAATGGCTTGGCTTGGGGGCAAAATAAACCAGGAAAATGAAGGAAATATTTTTGAGATGTTATTTTACTACCAAACATTTTCAAGAGTTCCTGGAGATCTCTGTGCTGCCCCATGTCATACTGAATGGTGTGTTTTAACCAGAAGAGCCATAAACAAACTGTGCAGTGACCCTAGGCTCTGTAGATAAACCTGAGTGGTATGGTACAAGGCACTTCTGGTAACTGAGCTCCAGCAACCTGTGTGCCTCGTGACCACAGAAAATACCTGGTGATCAGAAGGACAAGAGGAGGCCCTGGGATATGCAGCCATCTTGATGAAGCTCCAGACAGCTGTGAGAAAAGAGGAGAGGTGCCTGTGAAGCAGAGTATGGTCACCGTGGTCGAGGAGTTCCAAGAGGCTCCGCAGTTCATGCTGCCAGTGGCCATGTGGAGATAGGAAAGGAAAGCATGGTGAGAGCACTCTGAAGGCTTTATGTTATATATCAATACAGAAATGTCACCAAGATGAGTATAGGACCTTGTCACACTCAGCAAAAGTGTAATAACTGATGTAGTAGAATTGTCTTTCTCAGCAGTTATATTAATCTTGCAAGAAAACACCATAGAGGTAAGTACTCCCACTATTTACTACTAGAATAAAGGCACTTAAAATTTTTGTTTTCATACTTACGAACTGCCAGTTTTATGCCAATAATTAAATTGTGAAATACTCTAATGATTTAGGAAATTCTAACAGACACAAACGCTGTACATTTTGTCCTGGTTTTAAAATGAAATGGTTTTTTTCTATTTTTCCTGGTATAAAGCAGTTTTATACTGATATAGCCATTTGATCACTTCTGTATGATGTCACTTGCATCTCTGACTCAGTAGTGAAGGTATCTGGCTAAAGTTTCTGAAAAGTTATTGATATCTGTGTAAAAATCCATGGACTGGAAAAGCAGGAAATTGATAGATGAAATTCATGGAACTAGTGTTGTGCCTGTGACCCTTATGATATGTGGCATATATTTTTCCAAAGACTAAGGTATCCTGCAAGATAGCTGCATTTTTTAATGCTTTCTGGAGATTATCTGTTCATTTTACCTGACTAGGTCTGTGTCACACCCTTCCCAGAAGTTGCATCTCTCCCAAATTAGGGACAAGACCTGGTCATTGAAGTTCAGTAATTTTCAGTTGAGTTGGAATATAAGAACCCATCTGTCCATTCTGGTCTGCTTCCAGCCACTTTTTTTCTAAACTTGTTGTTTTCTCATGCTATTTGATAAATGTGAAGCTTTACTTCCCTGTGTCAGTGCAGCTTTCAAACAAGCACACGTGGTCAATGGCTTAGAGATTCATAGAAGAGGTAACTGACTCACCTGTTTGGTGTTTCCTTCATTCAGTTCTACAGAGAAACTCTAGAGAGATTGGCCCCCTGATTCTGATATGCAAGTTAGGTTTGAAAGGTGGGAACAAACCTTTTCCTTTGTTGTGACGGAGAGAGGACAGGAGAGTGCAGTACATACAGACACACTGCAGCCTTGATCAGCCAGCCAGCAGCCAGCTGTAGGGCTTGCAGGTGTCCATTGCAGGATATCTGTGCAATATTAACTTCACAGTTTATTAGCCTGGGAATATGTTGTTCACCCTGATATATTCTGTATTATCTGTTGTTCTATTGTTTACATTGCATTGTATAACACCCTCCATAGGATTCTGGAAGAAAAACAGTGGTGCAATAGTAAATGAAAATGTGGGAAACTCACTTTTTTGATGTGTACAGGAAATGAGTGAAGTCAGCATTGCAAAAATGGTGAGTGGATGAACTATACTTACCCCCATCTATGGTGGGCCACTAGACAGAGTGTTACTGTGTAGGCAGAAGCAAAGAAGGGAGGGAATGAAGCGAAGACTGCAGAAAACTCAGGGCCAGACCCCTACTTTCCTCTGCTCTAGCACCAGAGCATCTTTTCATAGTTCATGCAGCAGTGTGAATAGCGTCTGTTGCAGAGTTTAATCTCACGGCCTCTGCCCAGGGGAGAAGTGTGTGCACTGGAGTGTGCTGTTTTGCTGGAGAGAAGGATAGCTGTTGATGGTAGATGTGCTAAGCGTGACCATATTAGAGGGAGAGAGAGCCAAGATATGGGCTGTGTTGGTGCAGATGGTGGTGGTGTGAACAGTGATGGTGCCCAGACCCTGGGAAAGCCCTGACAGATGCAGGGAATTTCAGGATCTGTCACAGACAAACTTCATCCTCCCTCCTAGTGGACCCTCTGAAGATGCTGAAGCAACTGCCTGCCTGTGAGACAGTTCTCCTGGCTTGTTTGGTGCTATTCACACCACTGAACTGTCCCTATGGAGAAGCACAACTCTCTTAGGCCTGATGTTCTTAAGTGTTTCAAGTCACAGGTTGAGGACATCCCATATCTGCTTGAAAAGTGGCAAATCCCACCAGAGTCTCCCTACCTTATCTGTATGCAAGATCTCTCCTTCCAGGCCCTAAAAGTCTTACCTTTTCTCCTCACAAAAGAGTAAAATAAAGTAATTTTGAGAACTCAGATGACTTAAAATGCATTTATTTTTGAAATTTTCTGCTCATAATCAACAGAGAATTTTGCTGTGTAACCATCTCCTATGAAATAGCAGCTGGGTGTTTGTTCGTCATATGGCTGGGCTGTATAATTATAGAACATGTTACGGTTTGATGGATGAAGTCATTAAGAGCACAGTAATTAGTACCAGCCTGCTACTTTGAACTGCTGTGTGGTGTCACATATTCCTTACAGTGAATTACATCTGTGCACACACACAGAATACAGCTTTCTAACCATCTGATGCCTCAGGCTTACATATTGTTACTCTGTATCCATCCGGAACATTTTTTATTCTGTTTAAAAGTATAGACACAGCACACCAGACATCAGTCTGCAGCTTCCTACCTCCTAGAAACGGCACTTTTTTCTTTCCTTTTCTTTTTTCTTTTTTTTTTCTTTTTTTTTTTAAGGAAAACTCCAAAAGGAGGATTTAGAGGCTTGATGTGATGTCTGACATGGGCTTGGCACAGGAAATGAAATCTTGCAGTGGAAAGGTAAAACTTTCTGCTGCCATGTGTAGGACCTAGGGCCAGAAATGGTCCTGATGTTCTGCCTTTTGACTTGGCAGGGTGTGCTCTGAAAAACAGTGAGTGGCATGCAGCCTTTTTACCCTTGAGCTGAGCTGCACATTGGGATTTCAGTGATGGTCTGTATGAAAATCCAAAGTGGATGACGGAAATTTTCACTGGGAGAGTAGGATGCCTGCAGGAGTACAGAGAGGATAGGAAAAGCAGCCTTGCAACAGGGAGAATTCTGATGGTTCATCATGGGGGTTGTGTTCTGGTGGCCACATCTTCATCGTGTGAGGTGCTCCACTGCAGCCTCCCCCAACTAGTATCCATTTCCTGCCCATTTCTCACTCTAAGCCCCTGCAGCTGACCTGGGATGATCTCTACTGTGAGCAGATATGTTTCCCTCTCCTCCTTTGCCCCACCACCAATGACCTTAAATAAGCCTGTGTTACTGGGCACTCTGGTGGGACCACCTCAAATATTTCACAGTATTACACAGGGCAGACATGTCTTTGCATTCAACTGCATCATATTCCCCTCTAGAGGATCTCACTAGGTGTGAAAAATCAAAATGTGACTATTTTCAGCTGCAAATGATAGCTCTGGTTTGTGGCACAGCATGTTGGTGCCTCCTGGGAATTATGGTGTGGTTAAAGATACACTGCTGAAGCTATGATGTCTCATTTTTGCATTAGGAGTCAGACAACCCTGCCATACCACAGCTCTCAGGGTGCCTTGGTGTCTCCCTACATAGAAGGTCACCTTACATTGGGGAAGAGGTAGCTTGAAATAGGTTAGTCCAACTAAGAGAGGATAGTATTCAAAGTATACTGAATTTGAGCTGGATTTGGACCAAACCCACCAAAATGCTTTGGGTTTCTAAGGATTTTTTTTAAATGAAAAGTTGAAATTTAGCCTGGGAAACAATCGCTTTTAGAGGAAAAATAGAACTGAACAACCACAACTAAAAATTCCATTTCCTGCTGAAAAACTATCTGACAAGAATTGCACTTAATCCTGCTGACAAAAAAAGAAGACATAGGAAAGTAAAAAAACCCATAGCTTGCACAAAGACACTGGGGAGTATTGGTTTGTTTATCATATATGATGATTGCATCAATCTCAGATTTCCATTCTCTGACCCATCTTCGCAAGGGGCAGAGCTCCCTGCTTTAGAAATTGCTACTATTGCTGCATCAGCTTTAGAGCTCATTTGTGGGGGTGGCAGGAGAAAAAAATGGCCTTTCAAAGTGACATTCATTCTATCTGTCATCCCTTTTCTCAGTTTGATGAGCTATTTTTTCAGCTTTTCCATTCTTTTTGAATGTGATATTTCTCTGCAGACGGCACTGAACTGTGCTGTACACATAACAGTGCCCCTGAGTCTGATCTGCCCTGTGCTCATTTTGTTATCATCTGCCAAACTATCTTGTTGCTAGTTGCCACAGGAAGCTTGAGGAGGATAAATGTCTTGTTTATACACACTGTTCCCATGGACGTGAACAGGCACAGTCAAAATGTTTCTCATTTCATCCTTTTCACACTTTCTTGCCAAATGTGCTGGGATGTAAGATTAAGTCTGCCCATGTTGCTCTCACCTCCACCACCACTGCTGAGTGGGAGAAGACCCTCTGTAGAGATATCTGTCCAAGATGAGTGGTGGGTAGACACGGATTTTTGGAATGGCCTTTTCAATTCTGATTCAGTCCTGTGGGTTGAGGGATAAGGCAATACTAGGAGTCTATTTTGAAATGTGGCTTGAGATAATAACGAAGTGTCTTTATTTGAGGCTTGTGCCAGTGTGACTTTCTGCACAGTGTGAATGCTTGGGGGCAGTGCTCTGCTGTGAAGATGTGGGGTTCCCCTTGACCAAATATAGGGTCCAAATCCAAGGTCTCTTTGAAGTCAGTGGAGGGAAACTGGCTCTTCTGGGCCAGTGTCTCTTGTCCTGCACTAGTTATTGAAGGTGGGGTTTTAATAGTATCTCAGTACCTTGTCTTGAGTAAAAAAAGTGCTTTTTCCTTTGAAACAGCTGACTTCCCCACTGGCCAGCGACCGCTGTCATCCATCTCCGGAGTCTTTCTCACCACCAGGCTGGAGGATTGACATGCTGGAACTGATTTATTAAAGTGCCTGATTTAAAACAGAGCTAATCCACATGGTTTCATCTAGGTGCATCTTAAGAAGAGAAAAATTACTCCCTTTTTCCAAAGCAGCTGACTACATCACCTGTATCAAATGTTCCCTGTAGGGTCTGCTCTCGTTTCTGCTTTGGTTTATGTGATTATTTCCAACCTCCTGAAAGGGACCGGGTACTGAACACCAAGTAGATGGTGGGACTGTGTGAGCAGTGAGCTGGAACAATTCCCACACCTGTGTCCCACAGTGTGCACCAGAACAGCAAGCTGATTTGCAACCCTCACACTAAAAATTAACTGGAATAGCAGGTATCTTAATTTGCTTTTTGAAATACAGTTTTTGTCCATTACATTCTGTTCCGACCTGTACATTACATGATACTGAATGAGAGAGAAGTTATACATCAGGTTTTCTCTATATCTGCTTGGACTGTCAATTTGGAGGTCATTGGAGTGACCTTAAAAAGACTGTGAATGAGGCAGGAGAGTGTGCACGGTTTTCCTGACCCAGAATCAACACCTTGATCTACTCAATATCAGTTCTTGAAGTGGAGCCGTGTATAGGTTTGAATGGTGTTTGTTTTCTTCTTCCATACCGTGGCCAGTGAATGGATGTCATGGGAGGTGCAGGGTGTTGTTTGGGGATGGGTAAAGGAGGTCTATGTCTGACTGGGAAAGGGCAGAACCACCTCTGGGCTTGCTCTGGCTTGTTTTGTGCTTGTCAGAGGTCTCCAAGTCCACATCTGTTTCCCACACCTGACCCCCCCATTGGGACTCTCTTTGCAGAACTTCTGGCCATACGCACCTACTCTGCTGAATCTGTTATCAGACATAACTTTATAGTTGTGACTTATATAGCTTGTGGCTTAAACCATATGGTCATTCTTTTATGTAGTATTTCTACTTGCTTATTTTTCGTTTTCCCACACCCACTCCATTTATTGTTGGCTGCTTTCCCAGCACCTTTCCTCCAGAGAGGGAGTTACATAAATAGATCTCTGTAGGCTTTAGAAGGCAGATGCTGATGGATAGATCTTCCTAGATAGACTGCAGAGCAGTGTGAAATGCACATCACCTACATATCTACAGACACAGGAGTCGCAAACCATGGTGCCCTGTGGCACCGTGAGCTTGATCAAGGCGACAGTGCCACCGTGTTGACAGTGCCAACATGGGGCCAACGGCAAACTCTGAGTTTCAGCTGCTGCATCTTATTAAATGGTGTCCTGCTTTGAGTGATTAGTCTGTCTGCAATCACTGGGAATGAATGTAGGGCTCAGGGGGAATTAGGAATAATTGAGGAAATTAAAATCTCCATAATGTTTGCATTTTCCTCTTCATATGCCTTTTATAATGATTTAATATTTATGTACCCAGTATCTGGAAACATGTGGTTGATTTGTTTTCTTCACTTAATTTGCTACCGAAACACTTAATTACATTTAAGACTAAATACACAAATATATTTGCTTTGTATGGTTCATTAAAACTTAAGAGTTGCACTGCAGCGGTCCTATCTTGATTCCTCACACACCCAGGACTCCCCTTGGTTTTAATACAGCCTATGATAGGAATGGTTACTGTGCCCTCTCTGTAGGATTAGCAGCTGGGTTTTAGTGAGGCTTCTTTATAATTAAATGTGTTTTAATCAGAGCTAATAAAACCAAAATCAAGGTACGGGTCCCTCTAGAGGAAAACTGTGAAAAGATTATATCTCTGCAGCTGAATACTTGAGCAAACAGTCATAACTGGGAAGGGGGAGGGTGATGATAATTTGAAGTTTTGTGGTCATTTATGTGTCTTGCTGGGGCAAGTAGCAGGAGGAAGTACCCTGAAAATACATCATTGTCCCAGGAGTTGAAGAGCTGAGCCATTGGTGCCATATCTCTCTCCAGGGAGGGCCAGATAACCCAGAGAGTGTGATGGGGGACTTGCTGCCACCACATAGTTCTGCATCAAGAAGGGAGGACAGCTGATCTTGTGCTTGACAGTGTGAGAGGAAGGTGCAGCAGGAAAGGTAGTTATTGGCCTTGAGGCATGTGTAAATAGGCAAAATAAACTAATACAGCTGCCTTTGGGTCCCACACCCTGAAGGTCTCTCATGCAGCATCTGATGGCTCCAGCTATTCCATCCAGTTCTCAGTACACCAGGGCTCTGCTGCCCTGTGAGCTGAGTCCACAGCCTTGGTCCTGGTGGGGAAGACAGCCTATTTCTAAGTTTATATCAGTACATCCATGGGCAGATAATTGCAAGAAATGACCCCTAATCAAATCCCAAATGTGGACATTTCCAAGTTGAAAGAAGTCTGCATCTGGCCTGAGCTTTCCAGCTCATGCTGCTTCCCACAAAACAGGGAACTGACTTCCCCAGAACTATTGAAAGGACTCTACTTCCACAGTGCATGGGAAAGAGCCATGAACAACTGGAGTCCAAGCTACACACCTGAGCCCCCAAAGGGCATGGGGAGTTTGCACGGAAGGGCCAATGTCTCTGAAGAACGGCATAAGCTATCCTGAGCTAGGCCAAAGCACAGTATCTCCTGTCCAGTTCCCTTCCATGGAGACCTAATTGTCCTAATTGTTGATGTTTTTGTACTCCAGTCAATGGACCATTAACACCATCCACAACAGAAACAGTGCTGAGGGTCTGGAGATAGCAGTGTGATGCTGATGAGGGAGAAATACAGAGCTTTGGACTTCAGTCACGAAATGCCCCAGTGCACCTTGAAGACATGAGGAAAAAGAGGCCAAACTGTCTGTGTAAGGTCCTTGCTGAGAGCCTGGGATATTTCACCCATTTGAAAAGGGAGCTGCACCAGCAATAAAGTCCCTCTCCATGCTTTGAAGTAGATGCCTAAGTGCACAAGAGACTTGCCTGGGTGTGCATCTTTCCTGTCTGTCTTCATGGTGCAGTCTGGAGATGTGCCAAATTCATTAGCTTTTGGCCAAGGGAATGGCTCCATGTGTGAAGAGAAAAGTTCCCTAGGGAACCCACTATACAAACCACTGTCTGGTAGATAAGACTGGACCTCAAAGAAGAAATTGATCTTCTCAGACCATATTATGTCTACATGTCTGAGAGCAGACAAGCGTTGAGACCAGGAAAAGCTGCAGGCAGGAGGTTTTCATCAGGCAGAGAATTCCGTGGGCAGATAGAGCAAGTTGGCTAAAGAGATAAAGGCACAAGAGCAGGAGGAACTGGAGAAACACAGTAAGGGAGGATGGGAGGCATGAAGCTGGATCAGGGTGCTGAGGCAGAGAGGATATCTGATACAGAAGTGGCAGTGCTAGATATCCCAAGAAAAAAACTCCTGGATAACACTCAACTTGTGGGAAAAAAAGTGGGTTGGGTGCTGGCATGCCACACACAAAGATGTATTACTCTCTTGAAAAATGTGCACTCCAAGGGACTGACTAGAATATTAATGGAACTTTTCCTGTGCACAGATTTTTTTTAAAAAGTACTAAAATTATTCTGACTGGCCATGGACACCTTCTATTTCGAATTCTGTTCCTTTTGTATGTGGAAGTGGTACACTTTTGATGTAGCCACGGGAAAGCTTGTGTACCACTGGCCTTTAATAGTTAACCTTCAAGAGAATTTTGTCGTGACTTACTAAATTCTCACTCTTTACAGTTCACCCTTCTAACACTTTCTGTGTGTAAAAATTGCTCTGCTTAATCCATTGTGGGATCATGTTTTCTGTTTCTCAAGACCCCTCTCTGTTGGGTTTGGCTATAAATACACTCATCCTTCTCCACACCTCACTTCCCACAAACACATACTTTTCAAAACCGGTGGTCCATGAAACATCCTGAAATTGTAAAATAAGACTGCAAGGCTCTTTTTAATATTTTTTTTTACCTTCCTTTACACCATCTACTGTATCAAGATGAATTGACTTTTTACTGGCAGAACTGTGCCACTTTGAGACTGTGACCTCAGTGACGCTCATCCAATGCATGATTCTGTATATGCTGATGCGGTGTTTCATCAACATATTTGAATCTGCTTCACCCTTGGCTATTATTTTCACCCTTGGCTATTATTTTCACCCTTGGCTATTATTTTCCTTGGCTGTATAGGACCAGAGTTTTAAAAATCAGGTTACCTTCCAGTAGTAGCATGTAGAGACTCCAAGGATGTCATGGAGGAGGTCTGGTAGCTGTTGTGATGCCAAAAAGGTTCTCACTTTAGTCTGTTACTTCTTGACCTACTCTGTTTTCTAACTAGAGAAAAAGGTTGTTTCAAACCCCATCAAGTAGCACACCCTTTGTAGGTGTGAGGGAAACCTAGGTTAGGGTTAGGGGAAGGGAAAATTGTAGGTGGAAAGAAAAATCTTTGGATCATATTCAGAGAGATATTCTGCAATCTTACTGTCTGTCTTTCTTATTTTGAGATCTTGCCACTCTAAGTCATCAAGAAGCTGTTTTCTGGACTTGACTTTTGCCGCTGGCATGTAGGCAGTGATATGAGAGGGAAAAGAAATGTCTTTTTTTTCCCTGCCATAACTCACCTGATGTTCAGAGAGGAGCAAATCAAGAAGCAAGCTCATTTTTCACTGAGCTGGGCATAATTCCACGTCAGTGGAAAGAACTGTGCTATCTTATAGCAGGAGAAGGGCCCCTGGGAACCCTCACAGTAACAGGGGCCTGGAAGGAAAGCTTGAGTCACTCAGTCCTGTCTCCTTCTGCTGTCGTCACCACATCATATGGACCTTTCACACACCGATCACGTTCCATCGTAAAAGTAGATAGTGGTTTTGCCCCTGTTACTTGTATTATGTAGCTATTTGAAAGCCTTGGTTCTGACAGTGGAGAGAATAGAAGTTTCACTGTGCAAACACTGGAGAGAGTTTTTTAAAGGAAAATTCTCACATGCCATAACTGGGTGGCTACAGCCATAGGATTTATGACCTATTTGACAGCACTGTGCACATAAGCAGGGTAGGTGATGTATGCACACCACAACATCCAAGTTGAACTGGAAAACAGGGTTAAATTATGTTTTATGGATGGCATGGATAAATTGTGCCCCTCAAAATACTTTCAGGCTTGAAGATGTGGAATCTGAGTTAAGTTACTGAGGCATGACTAAGTTTTGGTCATGCTAGAAATGTTCCACTGTTTGGTAACCACATCAGAGAAAAGTGGAGTTCTAAAGGCCCTGGCGGGTTGGATCCCAAATGTGAAGGCAACCACTTAACAGAGCTTGAATGAAGTAAGTTAGACTATTTTTCAATCCTATTCTAATTATTAGTGTGAATGAGATCTTAATTGCAACACTCTGATTCCAGACATATTTTGTTGTTCCTGAAGGCTCCATTTTTTAAAGCTTTGAAAGCGAACTGCTGTTTTGCTCTACTGAGGTGTTTGCAGTGTGACAGGTATGACCTATGTGATGTGTATGTCATTTCCCTCTTTATTCTGGGGCTAAAAAAGTGTAATTAAATCTATTTAAATTCTCACATTTAATGCAGGCTCATTTGATGAGAATCACTGCAGGAAATTTTCTCTCTTCTCTGCAAAGCAGAGAAGAACATAGAACTGAACATAAGAAATAAAGTGGTGTCCCAAAAAAACCTGGGAAAATGACTTGACAAGATTGTTTCCCCTAGTACAATTGCCATGCTGACACTCTTAAAGAGAGTTGGTGCAGTATGTTGCACACCAAATAGGCACTGCTTATTTAGATATAGATTGCACTGGAATGAATATTAAAACTTTGTGCTTGTGAGGGAGGAGGTAGAGTGTGATAATGGTCGTAACACAATTTTCTACATTGGCAGCAAGTCAACCACAAACATAAGATTAGTTCTGAGTAACATTCACTATTAGCTTACCCCAGAAATAATGTGAGAATTCCTCCATAACCAGAGAATAGGCACAGTGCATCATTAATAGCAATGTCAGCCAAAAACCCAAGCACAGTTTTACAGCCTGATATTTAAAGCAAATGGGTAACAGACTAAAACTCCCAGTATGTCTGTTGAAAAGAGAAAATTATTTACTCCTTAGGTAGTTTTAAAATGTAAGCAGATATGCCATAATGCAAGATGAATTTACAAAGAAAATAGAGCACACTGCATTTAGATCAGAGGCTGAATAAACCACTGCTATAAACGCTGGTGTTGCACCCACTTACCAGGGGCTATACCTCAGAGTTGAAACTTGGACACATACATTCTGTTTAAAACTCTCAGTGTGCTCATTCTTTTTTGTCTTCTATTCTCTGTGCGCATGTTGCTTTTGTCACCCTTCTTCTTGCTGTGTTTGCTCCCCTAAAGAGGCAAGGCTGACACAATGTTTCTCCCAGGAATAGGTATCCTGTGTGTAAATTGAGTTAATGTGCGGCCTCATTTTCCACTCCATGGTGATACTTGGATATTCAGTGTTCTAGACGAGGCCTGTCAATGACTTAAGTCCTTTGGGAGAGAAAGGAAGGTCTTGATTTTTCATCTCCTTGGAGCTGGAGAACTGCTTTAGGATAATGACAGCCCCTTCTACCCTTGCAAACACGGCATTTTGTTGTACTCTTGATGGCCTTTCTTTCTTTTCCACTGGTTTACAGGCTCAGAGACACACAAGTACATGGGTGCAACCTGTTGTAAGCAGCATCCTTTTCAACCCCCTAGAATTCTTTGCTTTTGATCTGTGGGAGATGGTGTTGTCAGTGCTATGTGCCTGCCTGGTGCACTAGGACATCAGCCCTGGCATCAGCAGCACCTGTACTAGTCCCTAGGAGTGCAGTGGCCACACATGCCTGCTGTGGCTCTGAGGGCTCATAGAACCTTGCCATTTCCCCAAGGCTTCAGCAGGTCCTTAACAGTGGATGGGGTGGCCATAGTGTCTGTCATCTTTGGCTCCAGAGATGTGCCAGTCAGATTTTTTTTATTGCCAAGAAAGGCAGGATATGTTGTACATACAGGATGATGAAGTACGTATCAGGAATAGTGTGGCCAGCAGGACTAGGGAAGTCATTCTTCCCCTGTACTCAGCACTGGTTAGGTCACACCTTAAGTGTTGTGTCCCGTTCTGGGCCCCTCAGTTTAAGAAAGATATTGAGATGCTCGAACATGTCCAGAGAAGGGCAACGAGGATGGTGAGGGGTCTGGAACACCAGCCCTATGAAGAGCGGCTGAGGGAGCTGGGGTTGTTTAGCCTGGAGAAGAGGAGGCTCAGGGGAGACCTTATCATTCTCTACAATTGCCTGAAAGGAGGTTGTAGCCAGGGGGATGTCGATCTCTTCTCCCAGACATCCAGTGATAGATCGAGAGGACACAGTCCTAAGCTGCTCCAGGGGAAGTTTAGGCTTGATGTTAGAAAAAAATTCTTCACAGAAGGAGTGATTGGCCATTGGAATGTGCTGCCCAGGGAGGTGGTGGAGTCACCGTCCCTGGAAGTGTTTAAAAAAAGACTGGATGTGGTACTTAATGTCATGGTTTACTTGATAAGATGGTGTTAGGTCAAAGGTTGGACTTGATGATCTCAAAGGTCTTTTCCAATCTAGTTAATTCTGTGATTCTGTAATGCACTTTTTTCCCCAGTGCATGAACAATGTTATACATGGCGGAGAGCAGCCTATTTAACAGGATATAACCTTAAGTCTGTCTTCAAACTCCATAGCATTAAGAAAAAAATCTTTAAAAAAAAAAGAAATTATTTACTGTGAGAGGTAGCAGGAGTGAATGGCCTCCTTCTGGTGTTGAAAAATACACATACAAAAGATTCTCAAATGGGATGGGTTGGTAAGGATTCACCGACACCCAAGATCACACCACAACACACTCCTTGAATAAACAGAATTTTTCATTCATTTTGAAAGCCTGGCTTCACGTTTGAACATCCAAAATTCAGGAACACTATTTGCAACAGTCTGTGTTAGCTACCATCCTCCTGCCCTTCAGTTGCACAAAATTTCTATTTCAGAAAATTGCTGCTGTACACACACACACACACGTATATACTTATTATTTGCTAGTTGACAAGCAATTGTCACAGTTGTTCCCTTCTCAAATTTACTGGTATACTTTCTGGATAGGAACTGACACATCCTTGTATTACTGAACTGATCCCTAGTCGAGGATCCAGACCCCCTGTGAAGCCTGTTTGTGTAAGTTAATGAAAAGACGATGTGGCAAATACAAGTGTCTTTGCTTTCCCTAAAGCTTCAGTGTGGTTATGGACTTGACTCCTCAGCTTCCTCCCTCAAACCTTTCCATCCTATCTATCAGTTTTTGTAGGATCACCCAAAATTAGTCCATTAATATAATAGCATCAACTTGCTTCAGGAACTCCCTTCACTGCCCTTGTTTTCCAACATATCTCATTCACTCTCTGGTCCATGCTTTGAAAATGACATTAAGTCCCACCTTCCCTGTACAGGTACCGAGTTTATATTATGTTAACTTCTCTGCATCCCAATGCACTGATACATTTCTGCTGCTAGGTTTTCCCTGCTTTCCTTTCTTATGTGGCATGTCTTAGTGTCTCAAGCTCCACCCCATCTTGCACCACAGTGCCCTGGGCTTAGCTTCTATAATGTTATCTTCTTTCATTATATCATCTTTCTTTCCCATAATATTTCTTTTTTTTTTCCTATCTTTCATTTTATTTTTTTAATGGACACAATGAAGTAGAGGGGGAAGGAGCCACCCTAGTGAAAACATGCATGAACTGAGCATCAAGCTAGTAACACTGCCCTCTCATCTGGCACTGATCATGTGACTTGCCACCTGGAATCAACACTTAACATGGTGTCACCAGTGAGTTAATCCACCTGAATCAATTGATGCCCTCACAATCCTGAAAATGGCTATTAAGATGAACAAATTGTGGGAGTGTATGCTTTTAAGAACAAAATGATCTCCTGTATCTCTGAACCAAGAAGCGAATGACAGATGCAGCAGTGCATCCACCATCTTTCTTAACAGAGCAGGTGCACATCTGCTTCTTGCCTCTGTTTTTCCAGGTCAAAAATCTTCAAACAGTGTTTGACCTCCAATATCTCTACATTTGAAAATGAGATTTCATTTTACTCTCTGGAGAAACTGAAGTTTTCAATTTCCTCCAAGAGTTTGGACTTTTTTTTTTTTGCTGTTTCATTAACATGCTATAGGTGTTGCTAAAATTCATACATTGGCATACTTCATGTACCTAAGTAAACTTGGTTATGTGAAAAGTCCAGTCACTTTGGAGGTAGTCTGGGGAGAGATTATCCCTTTTATTGTGGTTTCCTGTAATGTAGTACAATTGTGCATTAGAATGGTGTGAAACAATAAGCGTGATCTTTCAAGCAGTCACTGCAAAGCAGAGCAACAGGGAGATGTGGCCAGATGTTCACTGCACAGAGAGCAATGAATGACTTAATTTTTTTGTGTGTAATGGACCTGTTGATTACACTTAATGAAAATATAGAATGACAAGAGACAAAATAAGCACCTTGTATCACTTTCTTTGCAATAGCTCTATGTCTTCAGGTAGTGGGCTGGAAGCAGAGCTAAGTCAAGGGAGTTGAGTCAGTGTAGGAGATAGTGCTGACTGTTTTCAAAAGGCGGTGGAGTTGCTGTTTTTAGTAAGGATGGAGGCCTCAGTTGTTTTTATTTTTTCTGCTTAGTCAGGCAGAACTGCTCCATGCTCACTTACCTTGTCTCAGCAAGCACAGATGCTTCTGCAGAATGCCATTCGAAGGGATGTGCTTCGAAGCCTGGGTCAGGTCCCTTTCCTGCTTCTCCTTCTGTGCTTGTGTATTTTTGGAGGCAAAAGGGTTTTTTTTGATGGAAGTGATCTAATGCTAGGGAGACTTTTGCTGCCCTGAGATATGCTTGAGTCAAACACCCTGGATACAAACCTTGGAAAATCAAGGGAGAAGGGAAGATGCAGACACGAATGTAACCTCCTCTAGAGACATAAGTTCATTATGTGGTGTGTGGGGTCAGCAACAAAATGAATTTGGCAATTTTCTGATTCTTAAAGTGTCTTTGTCCATGACAGAGACCCACACCACTTGCCATGACTGTCTATAAATGTTCCATGGAGGTCCAAGAGTTAAAAAGCAAGGGTATCACATGTCAGGTCTGAGACATGACAGCAGAAGTGTAAAAGCTTGCAAAACAAGTACCTGAGATTTGACTGGCTTTCTCCCATGCTCGAAAGTCTCTAAGTTTTAGGAGTACTAAAACTGATCAAACTAAAAAACAAAGAAAAACAAGAGATTTTTTAATGGAATGACTGGCAAGCCCAGGGCTAAACTGTTTTCACCAGGCGATCATTTGAGTTTTTCAATTTTCTCTGCCAGAATTTGTTAAACTATTTTGCTTATTAACTCTTTTTGCAATCCCTTCCTTAGCTATGCCTGAAATTTTAACATCAAACCACTAAATCCGTTTTACAGCTAGAGATTAGAATGTCAAAGAGGACGGATTTGTGAGTTTAAGCACTGACCCATGAAAGATGAGATATGAAATATACTTGCTTCCTTTGAGACTGTACCCTTTTCCTGCGAGAGTCAGTGGGGGCAAGACTAAGCCTCCGTTGGGAAGTGTAAAGTCTCTCCTAGCAGAGGTATCACAGACAAGCTGGCTGTAGCTGTTATCCATGTTTGACCTGAAAGACCATGATCTGGTGGTGACTCTGCAGCCATGGCAGTGATCTTTACATCACCGTGTTCCTAAATTTACACTTTAGTAGTGAAGAACAAGTTTTTATGAAGGACTAAATGCAACTGAAAGGTTAAGGCACTGGCTACAATTTCCATGTATTCGAGGTGGCCATATAAGGGTCTACAGCAAGATTGAGAACACAGTCTGAAATAAAACTGATGTGCTTGCAAGCATGATTTCAAGCTGAAAGAGGGGGTTGCTACGTCATATTGAGAAAAGACAGCTTTTTGAAGAAAGCGAGTTTGGACTGGATGCAGATGGGGATTGAACATGTTAGAGCAAGAATGGGCTATAAGGAAAATGTAAGCAATCACTGTCAGTCATTTAGAGGTATAGGAGAGAAGTGGAGGCATCTTGTGGGAAGCGGACTACAGCTGTTACATAGGTTAGGTGGTTTAGTTCACTTAAAATCTAATAAAAATTAGTAATCTCTCTTAAAAATGAGTAATTTCAGTAACTGACAAACATTATGTCACAACATTTGCCTGGCTTTTGAATAATAATCAACGTAATTTTAATCTTAACTGTTTACTTCTACTTTGCACATTACTAAATGTAGCAGCCCCTGGCACCACCTCTTCCTTTCTCCCTAGAAGAGGCAAAGTGAGAAATGGAGGCAGATTTAAGCATTGCTAGCAATGATTCATTCTCAGGCTGCACAACCAGCCAAATGATCTCCAGAATGGCACTGCTGCTTGGTCTGGGAACAGTTTTCCTCCCTCCCTGCACTCTAAAGTAGAAGGAAGGAAACTGATACTCATGGCAGACAACCAGGATGGCTAGAACAAATATTGGAGAAGTTCAGGAAACTAAAGATGGGATCCAGGGTCTGGAAAACATGCCAGAACAAAAAACAAAACAAAACAACACCACACCACCACCACCACAGCAACAGCAACAACAAAACACAAACCAAAACAACACAACAACAAAAAAGGAATAAAAATACAGAAATAACAAGTGGAAGGAAATGAAATATAACCAAAAGAGATTCTGTTACCAAAAATCGATCCCTAGGTTGAAGTATTCTTTAAAGGCCTAAACTTACCTTCCCTATGCAGGGACTGGTTCTGTAATGGACTGCTAAAGGCTGAGCAGCCATTCTTCTGAAAGAAAGCAAAAGAAGGGTTTTGAAGTGTTTTTCTGCATAAAAATTTTCAGGTCTCAGGGAACTGCAGGAAAGTGATTAAATCTCGGGTTAGGACAACCTGGTTAAGGAAATAAATGGTTAAAATTTCCCCTCGTTTCCAGGAGTCAGGGAAATATGTCATCATAACCCCACTTCAGACTCGGCAAGAACTTATTTCAGACTGTTCTTGGATCATATTTGCAATTACACCCTGCTAATTTATGCAGCTCTTTAAAGTACCAGGGCTAAATGGTGCAGCTGACAATTCTCAGTGGGATGTCAAGTACTGGCTGTTTCACCAAGGTACTGCTGAGAAGCTACACCCTTTGGATGTACTTCTGGAAGCTTGAGTAGATAGCAGGGCTGTCATTTTTAATGTCTTCTTAAATGCCAAGATGAGACCCTGCTTTGACTCTGATACAGAAACTGTACTGGAGAAGCCTGGGAAATGGTACTTTTGTTATATTTTGATTTTATTAATCATTTGACTCACTAGAAAAATGTAAGTTTTGCATCTTCTTTTTCTTCTGTTCTGACCTTCCTTGTTGTTTTTCAATGGTGATGAGGTAATGTTGTTTTGAGGGATCCAGTCCTCACAGACTAAGGAGCTGCAGCCCTCACTGCTGTGAGACTTAAGGAGCTGCTCTTTTTGAGTGTCTAAATGACATTTTTCATATCTATGTTAATAATCTTTTAAAATCTGAGCTTTTATGTACTGCTCCCTGCTTCTGGTTATGGCAGAAAAGTTTTGGCATTGTTATTGCATGCCCAAATAAGTCAAACTTGCCTCAGCAAGTCATGGAGATATTGTTTGGTTTTAATCCATTGGTGGCTTTGTTAATTAAGATAAAGGCCTTGATTAGGCACTGGCAAAGATCTGAGAGCTGTGGAGGCCCTGGAGCTTCAATGTAAACCACTCTCAAAGCCTGAATCACTTGGGAATCTGACTACTTTTTTCCATGCTACATAAGTTATTACAGCTGCTAAACAACTGTTGCCATATTGGTTAAATGCTGGGCCCTTATGAATAATAGTCCCTCCTACATGAGTAGGATGCGAATTCCACTTCTCACAGCTCTGAGCCGATTTCCCTATGGCTGGATTCTTCAGGGGAAGAAAGGAGGTAATGCAATGAAAGGAGCAATGAAAGGGCATTTTCAGTTTCACACAGCTAATATAGGAGACTGAATTTTCCTTACAAAGCAAGGCACAACTTCTTCATCTGGCACTTTCTACAGTCTCTGCAGCAATCTTCTTGCTGAAGAGAGAGAAATGTTCAGCTGATGGACTCAAATTCACAGAGGGCATGGTGTGTTACAAGCAGATTAAAAGGTCTTTGCAGCTCTTTCAAAAGCAATCACTGCCTTTCGTGTTGGCCACTATGTGTGCTGACCCTCCTTGGTTCAGATGATGTACTCTTCTCTTCGACCTCCTTCCTCAAGAAAGGGTTGCTTTTGTGCAAGCTGTTTCACTCTCATTAGCTGAGGTGTGTTGCCGTGTCTTCTACAATGTGAACTCTGGTCTATCTTTTCCTGTGGCCAGCATTACACAGCACAGATATATTCAGGCAGCTTTCCACTGGCTTCCTTTGTGTTTGTGAGTGCTTAATGTGAGTGTTTTGGACTACTAGGCTATATGTGCAGGAAAAAAAAGATGCAAGCCATTAGTGAACTTGAGCGACAAGTTTGGTTTCATTAATTTGACATTGCACAGAAAATCTGCTGCAGCAGCAGAGATAGATCCAGTTCTTTAAAGCAGAGTTCAAGAGCCCGAGCTGTGTGACCATCTATTTTCTTCTTGCCACCAGAAGCTGCAAAGAGTTTAACCCAAATTTCCTAGGAAGACCGGGCTACCCATCAAAGCTGTGCACCAATGTTTCCCATTTTGTTGGCCACAACAAAACATTATTAATAAAATACAGAAATAAGTGCAGAAAGACAGAGCTTCATCTTCAGGTGCTCACTGGCAGTCTATTCCTGCAGAGGTGGGATATGCAGCTGTGTGTGTCATGTGTGCAATTGACAGAATGAACTCTGTTTCAGTGCAAACAGAATTTGACCCAGTAAGAACTCAGTAAAAATTAAGCAAATACTTAGGGATTCAGACAGAGTTCTGGAAAAATTTCACACCTTTAACAGCATAAATGTAAGAGATTGACTGATGTGATTCGCGTATTTTCCTTTGATTGTTGTATGCTTTCAGACAGCTTCTAATTCAAAAAGGGTTCAGATTGCTCTAGCAGAATTGCTTTTCATGCTGAGCAAATTTATTTAGGTTAACTCTTGTCTTGCAAACTCTTTCTGGAGTGGACATGCTAAAAAGTTCCTTCTTGCCTATGAAAACAAGTTGTTCTCAATCAAAAGCTCCACACCATAATTGAAGTCCACATTGATTTTTCATATTTCACTTTACAACATAGCAATATATAAAGTCCAACTTTTACTTCTCAGATAAGCAGTTTAGCTCCAGAATGTAGTGTAAGAGCAGAGGNAGCCATTCCCCCTTGTCCTATCATATACTAAAAGAGACAATCACATAGTTGCATTTCACAGTGGTAGTCCATCTTAATTATTGTATTTGAATACAGCAAGCAGGACATACACAAATGTGAATATGCACTCTCCATTGCACACATCTTTTATGTATATAAGAGATCTATACTAGATACAAAGAAAACACATAAACGAATGTTAATTTTTTACCAATGAGAATCAGAGAGTGTCAATGAACAGAGTTATAAACCAGGATAATTATAAGAAAAGACAAGATTCAATACAGCCAAGTTCTCAGGGGTTATATTTTTTTTACAAAAAGGATGCAGAAAGGAGGGAAACAGAATCATTACCTGTGTGACTTCAGGAGATAAATCATCAGTAAATATTATTTATGCAACACCACAGTTAACACGGAACATTTTCACATTTGTAGATAATTTATATCTGAGCAATATTCTGTCAACATTTGCTCATATGCATGGTTTGATTCAACTTAGTGAAAGACACCTTCCATCAGACCTGAAATGTCTCTGAGGTTTTAATGGCTTTCCACATGGACAGGACACACTTGGCACCAATGTGTTCATTTTTTTCCCAGTATGCCCAAATTAAGCAACTCATGAATATAGTGTCAATGAATACAATTGCTTTAAGACAAGAATGCAGATCTGGAAGGAAAACAAAGTCCAGTGGTGCCTTGCTTCTTCAACAGATGGATTTTTAGTCACCCTTAGAGCACACAGCACATATGAAAACAAAATGTTAGAATCTTGTTTTTGTTGGCTGTGAATAAATTCATCATGGGATAAATGGTTTAAATATGACCTGATGTAATTCCCATTCTCCTACTACTAACTGCTATCTGCTGAGCCAATTTCAACTTCAGCTCAGTTTCTTTTGAGTAAAGATTGCAGACAGACTCTCCTCTTAATTTGTTCTGTCCAATTCAGAATGCAATGCACTCCTGGACATAGGGTGTTTTTAATTTTTGTAGTGTGTGACTCAGTTTCAGCATCTGAAACTACTCTTTGCTAATGCATTGTGTTAGAATTGACTCATCCATATTGAAGGTACAAAGTCACTGAGTGATTTACCAATTGTTTTAAATTTTAGAAAAAGTATATTATATGTTCTTGATGTTTGCTTAAATCTGTATTTGAAATTTTTTGTTGCATTAATAAATATATATACACAGATAATATACACAGATAACCGAACCTTGCAGCTTAGATGTAAATAAGTAATTGGAAAAAAAATAAAGCAGCTTTCAAAGTTCAGCAGCCAAGGAAACACTTATTCTTTGTTTGTTAATCATGATTTAAACCTGTGGGTAATTATAAAT
The DNA here is from genome assembly GCA_013390005.1 of Calyptomena viridis. Lineage (NCBI taxonomy): Eukaryota > Metazoa > Chordata > Aves > Passeriformes > Eurylaimidae > Calyptomena > Calyptomena viridis. The sequence continues at coordinate 292,352 of WEIV01017829.1, read as the reverse complement.
CATTCAATAATTACACAGTGTTAAGGGGTAGATTTTTCTAAAGGACTCAGAGCCTACAACCAGTTGCAGGTTTTCATAATTGCCCAGGTCCTGCCACAGCATCAAAGTGAGTAGGCAAATCCACAAGCTGATTTGTGAGTTCATCTTAGCACTTGGACGCTCCTTTTCTTTACCCCTACCTGGGCAATAAGCTCTTGAAAACCCACCCACTCTCTAGCTAGAAGACAAAATCCAAGATAAGCTTCGTATTAGTGACTCGTCTATGCACGATCCCACAAAGGAGCCCCCATTTCAAAGTCTGAGAGATATCCAAGCAGAGATACAAATTCCTGGGATTTCCAATAGTCTTTCTCCTTTTAACATGATAACCTGTGTGAAGTGACACACATAAATCAACACTTTTTGTTTTGAAAGGAATGTGAGGTTGAAGTTTGGCCCCCTCACTAGCTGCTTGGCATTCTGAAGACCAGCTGTCTCCCCTTAGCACCTGCAAAGGGGACACCTCAGTTGTCCCAGCTCTCTCAGAGATTTTTAGTGAATTTGTGTTTTAGAAACAAGCTGATAACCTTTGCACTGGCATGGAAGGCAGAACTTTTATTACAGGATTGTTAAGATAACAACAGCTTTGAATGTGTACTGCCACTGTGTTAGAAACTGAATGGGAACAAAGCTCTGCCTATCTGCTCAGCTACCTGGATTTTGATGGTGGCCAAGGGTAGGAAGCTCCTACACAGCCATTTGGTTATTTCCTGCCACTCTTGCTTTGAGGCGATAGAAGTTCACTTGGCTTCACTGCTGCTTTGTTATCTAAGGAATCCATATACTACTTAATCTCCATAAAAAACACAAACCATGACTCTACCATGTGAGTTCTGCAGTGATCATCAACATTCCAGATCTGGTGCCATAAGGCTTGTAAGCAGATTCTGGAGTGCACAGAAAACTGTTTTTTTTTTGGCAAGCAGTACCATTAATGAAGGGAAAGGCTGTCTGAACGAATTTAAAATTTTTCTTGAGTAATTTGAACTTTCTGGTCTTAAGATATTAGGTGAAAGACCTTTATTTGGTGCAATGACATCCCTAAAAGGAAGAATATGAGATATGGCATCCATCTGCCTTGCTCTGTATGCCTAATAATCAGCCTTTTCCGTGAGTCTTGAGTAGCAGTTGTCTTCTTGGGATATAAAGTTGTCTTTAGATAAAAACCTGAACAAAAGAGTGAACAGAAAAAAAAAATCTATTCTTGTATGTGAGCCAGATGTTATACAAATATCCCCTGAAACTGATATTCAGAAGCCTTTATTTCTATTATTTTTTTCCTAAACGACAAGAGCAAGACAAAATATGATAACAATACACACTGGAATGTTTATTTTAAAATAGATAACAGCTCTGAAAACCCCTTGCCTAGTTGAGTATACTGGGACATCCCTGCAGCTTAACCTCCTGTCAGTGTGAGCCAGAGCAGGGTGAGGAATGCTTCTTGCTTTTCCCAGGCGAACTCCTCTAAGGAAATTCAGAACATACAGTTTGTTCAAACTCCTTTTTTTCTCTTTAGACTTATTAATTATTTCAGGTTGATGCACAAGCTCAAGACTGGGTTGGATTCTTTCCTGGACATCTGCCTCAAATGAGTGCTGTGCATCTCATAGATCCCAACAGGTCTTGTATCACAGGACGTTCCCCTCATGTCCTGTATACCCACAAATCACTTCCAACAACTGGTATTTCCACACTATGGAAAATACAGAGATTTGGAATGTTAGGTCTCAGAGGAGGACTGAGTAGGGAAAGGCTGAAGCACAAATGCCTGGCTTTGCCCTGCCTCCCTTACTTAGGTTTTAATCAGCCAAAACCCCTACCGAGTCAGCAAGATTTTTCACTTCCAAAAGAGCTGTGTGAAAACTGAGGGAGGGCTTCAGGCATATCCAGTACAACAGCTAAAAAATTACATGACAAAGTAAAAAGAAGGAAGATAAGCAGAGCACACAGCTCAAAAAAAGCATTTTTTCTAGACAGAGAATCTAATATCCAGCTGCTCCTCTGAAGGAGGTAATGTCAGTGTGATGAGATGTGAGGCATCTAACAAAACTATCCCAGAGTTTTCTTTTTGTATTTTGGGGGTTGAAGGAGAGTTTGAATTACAGATAAGGAATGGTAGGTGTCAATCCCAGTCTCCCACTTCTCACTTCTGGATTTAAAGTCCAGGTTATCTATTTTCTTTTCTCTCCAGGACAGTAGTTGCCTTTTTTTACAAAGCCCTTTTGTTAGTATCCCATGTTTTGTTTGTGCACAATACTGTCAGCAATATCAGGATGTGTTTAGATAAAAGATCTACTAAATAGACTGGCTTGAGGGTTTGGGGAGCTTATCTCAGCAGATAATACTCCAGTAAATTTTTCTAGTGGCTTTCCTTAGTTGTCTCCGTCTTATCTAATCAGACCCTGAAGCCAATCAATACAGAAGCTTGCCAATCAGTGCTGAAGCATTTAATGTGGTTATATTCCCAAGGCTCACAGGAAAAAAACAAGGAAAGGGGCTTAGGTGTACTTTTTGTTTTGTTCCGGTTAAAAGCTGTTCTGAACAAACGGTTACTGAATGAGATGCTGGGAGGTGGTCCTTGCTAGCTTTTCTGGCACTGCTTGATGCATTAGACACTAAATGTCTTCATTTCTCTTGAGGTGAGATTCTTTTCTGCTGTTCAGATAAGCCCTCAGTACTTTGCAGAAATGTATTTACTCAGCATACCTAAATGGACTTGCTATCCATGTATCTTGTCGCTAAGGGTCCTGGACTGGTGATGTTTATAGACAGTTAAATTGCTTAACACCAAGTCTTTGCTTTTCCGGAAGTGTAGTTTGCAAGGAGATGAAATGAAAGGTTTTTAAAACAGTAGATGATCAACATATCCACCAGACTAAAAGGAGCATCTTTCCTTGGTATAGGGGAAACCAGCATAAACTCTTTGGATTCTCTTATGGGTGCCTGTCTCAGCTGGCTTTACCTACACTGTCACCTGAAAGTAGGTGTTCATTGGCCGTGGTTCTCATCATTGCTTTCAGGAGCTCCCCAGAGGTAATATAAGAACTATTCAGAGAAAAAAATGTGACCATTGCCCCTAACATAACTAAAATGAGTACAAAGAGGTGGTGGTAGTTTGTCCTGAGCCATTCTCCTCGCTTTTGTATACAGTCCCCATAATATACCAGAGCAGTGTATGCATATAGAATATACCTCAAGTCATCAGATAGTTATGATTCAGTCCCACAAGGGCTGCTGTTCAGTCACAGGTGCTTATTTGTCATTATTTTGTTTCCAAAATAATATCAGTCATGAATTAGCCATGAACGGTGGCTTTAAAAGAATTTTATTGATATAGGCTTTGGTGAATCATTTGAAGGGTGTGTTTGAGCAGGGAAGTGTCCTGGGTATGGTATTTTTCTTATATCCTTTCAGGTCATTGTAGATGAGTTTAAGTCTTCAAAGGATGCTGACTCACGACTGATACTGCACAGTGCTGAATTTTGTCATCTCACCACATCAGTCTTCACATATATCCTTGACGGGGTGTGAGTCCATGAAGACACTGGTGGGAAGTGTTGAGATGGGCCCTTAAGTCCCTTGTTATAGATCAGTGTTTTGCATTTATCTTCACTGTTTGCTTAGTATGCTTTTACATTTTGGAAATTCCGCATCCTGAAATGAGAAAAATAGACAAAACCCATTGCTCTCACTTCTTGAAGCACACCTATCTATACAAATCCAGGCAAAGGCCATCTGCATCTTCTAGGTGTCCACGGCCATATTACAGTTTTGATCTGACTTTTTTTGCTGTAAAAGCTAAACAAGGAGTGCAAAATGTTCCTGATTTGGTTTCTTTGATCAAAACTAAGAGATATTTCAAGCACTTTCAAGCATGATATATGCGCTAAAAACCAAAACATGGGCTATGTGAGATTGCTCAACTGTTTCAGTCCCTCAGTCTGCAGGGTGGGAGTCTGGCAGCAGACTCTTAAGGGAAGGTGAAATTGACACCAAAATGATGCATGCTTGGTCCTGGTTGAGGAGCATAACGGAGACATAAAACAAACCCCACATCAATTCTACAAATGTAGGAGTGATGGTAGGTGTGATTGCCCATATCACTGAATTGATGCATGTGTCTACAGGAAAAATACACAAGCACTGGACATCTCTAAGGCCAACTTTGTCCTATCCCTGACTGCACTATCTGGCTGTAGCCTGGCATCCCTTTGGCGTGGGAGCAGTTTAGTGTATGGTGGAGCACATCAGTGTTAGGTTGTGGGAACAACTGGGGCATTAGGGTTTGATGAAAACACTGACAGCATGGCAGCAATCCACACATACCCATGGAGCAGTGCTCAGAGAAGAAGGCCCTGTGAGAAAATACTTCTACAGAAAGTGTAGCTGCAAAATGTGCTATGGCAAGAAAATTCAGATAGGAGGTGCAGCCAGGGGACACTTTCAGACATCCAAGACTCATTCCAAAAGAAGCGAAAATGCTAAAACATACAGACGAGTCCTTGGCAAACAAATGAGATCAACAATACATGGTGTCAATATATTGCCTCTGTTTCGGTTTTCTCTTTTTCTTACACAAATTGCAATGGTTGCCTTTGAAACCAATTCTGGAATAAAATCTGTACATCCAAGTTGAGAATCTGCCTTGTTTTCTGTCTAAACTTTTAAGTCACAGTTTTATTGGATGTGTGCTAGGACTGAAGTCCTAAATATAAGTGGTTACTGTATTTGCTTTCCTGTTTTATTACAGCTGCAAAAGTGAGCCATAATGATTTTTATAGTACATGATAGTATTTGTCAGCTATGGGACAGAATGAACTCACATGATAATGACTGGCTCAGCCTCAAAGTGATAAACATGTCAAGATAACGGCAATCATTTTTTTCCCTAAACACGAGAATACAATGCAATTTAAACCAGCTTTTTTTTTTTTCTTTTTCTGCATTTTAATATTCCTACAATCAATCACCAACCATAACGGTTTTATTATGACTATGGACACAATAGATCAAATTTTTATGGCCTGGTCTTAGTTTTCCATATGTAATCTGCCAGCCCCAGTAATTGCACAGTTTAGGTCATTTGAGTACCTGATTATCCCCACAAATCAGGTAACTAGACATCTATGCTGCATGCTGACATAACTGGAAGAATAAACTAGTTCGCAAAACTTGGCACATGTGAAGTTGAAAGTCATATTCCAGGCCAAAGTGAAAATTTTGCTTTGCTTGTTTATTGTTATGATATCCCCAGGGACTATATGAAGACAGAAAACTTAAAAACATTTGCTTTAAATGTGCAGATTCTTTCAAGACTCTGGATAGAGCCTAACCTTGTCCACAAGGTTTCTTGTCCACAAGCCTGCAGCAGGCTTTATTTATTTATTTATTGTTATTTATTTAACATTGTTATATGTTGTCTGGTTAAAATAGTGGATTGAATTTTTCAAAAACTTCAATTCAAAACTCTCAAAAAAATCAGCTGTAATGGAATCAGAGTGGAGATCCAATCAGAGTGGAGTCAAAGTTTGATTAAAAGATGGGAAACAGGACAAGGAGGAAGTTACTCATTTACATAATGGGGAAAGGCAACCTGAAGATAACCACAGACACTTGTATAGGTTATCATCTTCATAAATGACCTAATAAAAGGAATGGTACCAAGGTATCACTCTTTATGGATGATTAAAAATTATGTAGGATAGTAGAATTAAAAGTAGCTGAGAAGACTTTCATGAAGATTTTACAATGTGGGTGACTGAGTCATGAAAAAGAGACAATACTTGCAGGTCAGACATGCAGAGACCAGGAGTTCACTGCAAGGTGGGGCACAAGAGGACAAATGGGATCAGCTATGTACATACATACAACAGAATGTCCCTATCTAACTTCTGCCTCTCACTTCTTATTAGTGGTCAGAAAGACAAAGTGTGCATTAAGTGTTATTAGAAAAGGAGTAGATAATAAAAGACAATCTGTCATCATCTACCTGTGTAAATCCTCAGAGCTCCAACCTCTTGAAATGTGAATGCAAATCTTGTCCCTTGGGTGAATGAGACGGGATCAGAAAAACTGCAGACTCAGACGGCAAGGGATGTCTAACCCCGTCCTTGCTGGGGTCACGGTGGGATCCTGCTCCTGTTGGTGTGAGCTCTTCCAGCTCTTCTTACGTGACAAAAATAAGCAGAATTTGTTGCAAATACTTTTATTAGTCATGCAGCATCCCTCCCAACTGAGTCAGGGCCATTTTGGATGGGACCCATTGTGGGAATGGGCATCATGGGAAGTTCAGCATCCTGACAGGTACCCTTTGTCGGGGTTGCCCTCACCTCATGGTGGCCCCTCATTCCTCATGCCTCACTGATATGCACTCTTGGAGGTTTCATGGTTCTGAGCTGGAGGTAGCCTCCCTCCCTGCTGTTGTGGCCGCATCCTCAATGCGGGGGAGGCAGGCACTGACCTCGCGCTGACTCAGCACTGAGGACATGCACCGTTTTTTGGGAGGATGAGAACTGGGAAGAGCAGTGATAAAGTGGAAGGAATAGAGATTCCTGTCCTTGTTCTGGGTGCAGGTATGGCTCCTGGCATCCCCTGCCATCACTCTTTGTCTCCTCTGTCCTGGAGAAGTGTGCAATGGCACTGCTGCCTCTTGCTCAGGGGAGACACTCATGTGAGGCAGAGAGGGGCTCAGACATACTGTCAGGGAACACTGCAAGCACATACTTGCATAAAAATTGGAAGAGCTAGCCAATTGCTTATTTTCTGCTCGATATGTTATCTTAAAGCATTTCTTCAAAATTATCATGGACATATGACAGCCAAGGTACAGAACTCACTGCCTGTCCTTTGATAATGAGAACAGTGGTGATTCTTTCAATTACAAGAAATAATACCTCAGGGAGGTAAGATTTTGTCAGGCTGTTTTAAAACTTTCCTTCACGTCTAACAATATGTACGTGACTCAGCTACTAAACAGGCCTCTAAATAAAGAGGCTTCTCTTGTGCTTTATATTCACAAAACTCTCATTCTAGTGTGCAAAGAAACACTCCACAGCTTTTCTACATGTTCTTTCTTTGATCTGCACAGTGCTAATGATAAAATATCTTAGTGTGAATCATAAATGGAGAATTATTTCTGAGTAAAATTTTTTTAGGAATCCTGTTCATAGTTTAATATGACACAATTACATAACTGAATTATGAGAGTATGCAGTTCTCTACATAATTTTATTTTATTTAGGCTTTAAAAAATGCTTAGCAGAATTATAACAGTCTTGAGGCATTTTCATTTTAACAAAACTCAAAGGACCTAGTACTATTGTGTAATATGGGAGAGAGTTTTAAATTTGTTGTGTATAACAGGAATGCATGCTGTCATGTAGACACTCCCCAAAGGTATTCAGTGCATTATCTGAGTGGTAGATGCTCTGAAAAAATGCTTATAAAGTAATTCGCAAATACAGAGTATTCAGACACAGTGCAACTTGCAGATACTTTTAACATTGCCACGTGTGTTCTTCTTCTGTGTCTGTATAATTCTTGCATAAAGGAGTCCTAAGCCATTCCTGGGGTTTTTGAAATAGAAAATTATTGATTATTGTTATGAATTACTGATACAAATAGTTAATAATAATAATAAAAAACAAAAATCATATAAGGAGGTGCAAACTAACTGTATAAAGATATTATAGCAGACAAGGCCCATTCTGAGTGGTCTCAAAGTTTATATGAAAGTTATTTGAAGATTCAAAAGATTTTTGCACTATTCAATGCATTTCATTCTTAGTAGGACAGCTAAACGGTTTTTCATGAGTAAATTATGTTAACATAGATCCTCTGTCTGCTTGAAAATATGTTGGAAATTCACTGTAATTGTCAGTAGAGCAAACATCTACTAAGTGTTTTGGGTATTGCTTTCGATGCATGCACAGTTCATTTTCTTCTATTCTATGTGGCATTTTGATCTTCTGTATTTGTACTATGTAGATGATCATCAGTTATTATTTCTGTCCTCCAATTTGGCAAATTGAAATTTTAAGCAAAGAAATTGATCTGAGCTGAAAAGCAAAGACTATTGGCTGGAAGTCTGCAGGAGCACTGGCATAAATAATGACACTGAAATGAACAAATACATTTGTGTGAATGAGCAAAAATATGTATGCTAATGTGTGCAATGAGGACATCTGCTCTGGAAATGAATGCACTGGACTTTCTATGTCATGTTCTACTAGTTCCAGGGCTCAGTTTAGGAGAGCATTTGAACACATCACCGACATATAAGCTTACACATTAACAAGTGTCTTTTCCCAGAGGAATTTGTTCTTAGATCAGATGATTTTGAAAAGGTATTAGATAGATAGATTGGAACAGAGAGAGTTGTCAGCTCCAAATGGTGTCACATCATGTAAAATATATTCCTGTAATTGGAGATGGAGATGTGTCTTTTATTTTCTTTGTAATTTTAATTTTATAATAGAAATAAAATAAGGCACACTATATTTCAAAGACATTAGTATTATACTTGAGTAACTCTGTTTACCTTGTGCCTTTTGAAATATCCATACACTTAAGGAGCCAGATCCTTTAACACTTGCAGTGCTGTAAATCAGGAGCTCCACTATAGCAAGCTAGCATCACATCAACATAAAACCAGTGAAAAGGTAAGCAGGTCCAACCCCAAAAGCATGTTGTACATGATAACACATCTCTTGTATATTAAAAGTCATTAACATCATTAGATGTTAATTTTGTGGAAGTATCACACTTACTGATTTCCCCAAAGGTAAAGGGGGAATTTTCCCTATGCTAAGTTTTCCACAAGTTGTTAGGAGAACAACATTTACCTTTAAATTTTTAGCATATAAGTCACCTGCTCTCTAATCACTGTAGTTTTAGAGGTCCCCAGATTTGGCTCTCCTCCAGCAAAAAGCATCATTCTGATGTTACGCCCAGCCTTGATCTCCGACTTCAGGACATCAGTTTTGCAGTGGTTTTATGCAGTCTCTTAGGCTGTGGATGAAGGACCTAATCTCATTCACTCTGAGAACAGTTTAGACTTAAAAGTTTACCATAAAAACTGTGCCAGTTGTGATCTGTCCTATTTTACTAAAATATTTATGTTAGTAAAAGACCAAATGTAAACTCAGGTTACATCAGAAATAAACTGTGCTTCTGGGAACGCTTGTATTGCAGGTTAACTGTATTCACGCAAAGATAAGATTTATACATCAAGAGCCAGACATTACTTCCATTGCTTTAAGTAAGTTCTTTTTACACTAATTTCAAATATTTTAGGCTCAGAATTTAGCCTAGGCCTCCTATAGCATTTGCTGACTGCATCTGTATTAGCAGGCTGTGCAGATCAACAGGAGGTCTGTGAAGCAAAAGAGTTGTGGCTGGAGTCCTGACATACATACCAGGCACACTTCAGGAAGGTTTACTTTGCACTGGCTGTAGTCTGGGCCATTCACAGCATATCCATTAGCTGATGGAGCAAGTTGGCTTCATAGGCACAACTTTTGCAACAGCTTTGTTTGAAAGGAATCCAGTACACTTGATCTGAGTCCACTCTGTGATGTGAACCAAGTAGGGACAATGTGGAGATTCACTACAAAGCATGCTCCTGACGCAAACTGAAACTTTAAAATAGATGAACCCATTCAGTCAGACGAATTAAAAACCTGCATCTGCCTGGACCCATGGAAATGGAAGAATTACTCTCATGGCCCACTGATGCATGGAAAGGGAATTTTGAAAGCAAATGAATTATGGGAAGCACCACTGAAAAAGGATTGTGAATGCAGGTTTCCAAGAGGAGAGGAGGTGCTGAAAGATGTGGCCAAGAATGGCACAGTAGACAGGAGTCTACAATAAGAGAAAAGATCAGCATTATTTGGAAGGGCCTATTAAAAACACTATGCCCTGCACAACCATCCTCTTTTGCCTCTGGACTTGGGTGAAAGTGCATCTGGCTACTGGGGTTGTTCCTGATGCTTAATACTTTTTTCCCTAGACAAGCCCCAGAGATGCAAAGCAATTCCAAAGAGTTCAGAGTTAAAACATACCCAAGAAAGAACTGATTTGTGAGAAAAAGCTTCATCTTGATTTACATTATTGATGTCTTTGCTAATTTTGGGAAAATTCAGCCAGATTAAACTGGTGTTTATGGAGCCATATACAACTTCTTGTGCCATCTGCTAGTTCTTAATTTCCTCTTTAAGTTATTTAGCACTCACATGGATGGTTCTCTTTAATGGAGCAGTGGTGATTTTTCCGATTTGAAACCAAATCATTCTCAGACTGAAACAGCTGAAGCAGCCAGGGCACTTCTTTAATTTTGCTACCTTGAATTGGCTGTGCAGTGTTACAGAGAACTGAAAACCCACAGAGCCCTCCAAAATTACAAGACTGGGTTTAGAGATGAGAAAATGACTAAAAATCCCTGAATAGAAAAGCTGTGCTTGCTATCACATTTCAGATAATCACAGTTCCTTCCCCTGTTAATGTACACTTCTTGGATAAGCTGCAATAATAACAGTTGTATGAAGAGGATAGACATTTTTGATATTATCAGCCCTTGTTATCATACATATAAATCAGGAGAGCAGTTGGCACAGATAACGCAACTAGAAAGTTGGTAGTTCTTCCTTCAAGGTCTCAGATTATATTTTTACAGCAAAAACCTCTTAACAGATTCCTCTCAAGACACATACTCCTTCCCTATCCTTGTAGCTCCTTAGCTCAAGAAGAAGAAATAGATGACATCTCATCCTCTAAAACTCCCCAGAAAATGTGGTGGTACCAGAAAACAGCTTTTTGGCTTAATGTTTATTTATCATGTGATAAGCACACTGAGGAAATGTGAATGTAAAAACAGGAAATGGATCAGAGTCAAGCATGGTCATGCTTATAGTGATGAGGAGATGCAATGACTTGAAAAGCTGATCTGGATCAGAGGATGAGTTGGTGTAAAGTAGTAAAAGTACTGCTGAGTCTTTGGGCTACTGAACATAGTCATACAATGAGATTCAGTGCTAGAAGTCATCAGTCCTTTGCCCTCCGTTTTTTTCTCCTTATTTCCCTTGCCTCCTAATCTGCCTCTTCTGATGTGTTTCATCCTCCTGGCTGGATAGCAGAAAACCTGCCTCAGCTGCAAGCTGTTGGCTGGGAGCCACATGAGAATTTATGATGGTCGTCACGCCTCTGAAAGTAGTCCAGGTGGCATCATCTTCACAGTTGTGAATTCATTTTATGCCTCTACAGGTTGAGGATTTTCTCATGCCTAAAGGCTCCTGGATGATTTCTGGGGGTACCTCATCCAGGCTCATCCAGGCTCAGTAGTATGATTGTGACACATTTTTCTCATTGCAAATTTAAAATAAAATATTTTTGAGGATACTTTTGCAGTGAAGAGAGTTAGAAATGCACTTAAACAAAAAAAAAGTAAAATGTACTGGTATTGGCACTGTGGCTGAGATGATTCTGTCTACATTTAGACAACTTGTTTGGTAGGAGTTTTCAAGAGCTTGCAGAGAAAGAAGTGCTCCAGAACGTGATCTAATTTGATCTAATTTAGGACCTTAAGGCAAGGAATTGCTCCCAGGAAGATCCGGTCTCAACCCAGTGACTTGAGGGGGCCCATAAGTAAAATTCAGTGGAACGAACTAATCTTATGGTGTGCCTGCACAACCACACAAGGAGGGGAGCTGAGTTTGTTCTCAAGTCCAAACTCACCTGTCAGCGCTGCTATTAGTAGGAACTCCAAGCCCGGCCCCCAGACATGACTTTTGCCCTAGGAGCTAGATGGAAGGGAAGAAGACAGGGTGGTTTGAGGTCAGGCACAAGCACCCACCCATGCCTTCCAAACTGCACATACACGCCATGATCCATCCACTAGCAGATGATGTGGCCATGGCTGTTTCCCACATTCAGTGGGCTGTCTCAAATACAGACTACAACAGATTGCCATCCAGCAAACTAGTAGCACCCATTTGATTTGGCCTGGTATGCCTTTGCATATTCCTTGAAATATCTACTGATCTGCTGACAATATAATCTGAACCCAAAACTTTAGTTTTGTGTGTCCTACCAACCATTTCTACATGAGTCACACTTTCCATGTAACATTTGCTGGAAAGAGGGATTTGTTTTTTTTTCCTTCTCCTCTCCTGAAATGGAAGCAGTTAAAGAAATAGGTCTGAGTGACCAGGAACCCAGAGCTTGGTGTAAGGTGCTGTCTGAAAGGAAGCAGATGTCTTTCCATCCATGCATCCTCAGGTGGTAAGGTGTTTGGCACAATTACTGGTGCAACGTAGAGGAACAGACAGGAGCATTTCAATTCTGGCTTTGAGTGTTTGGGCAGTTCTCATCTGGAAGGTGCCTTTTGCAAACTATCTTCTCTACCTGTCTTTAACAGAAGGTGAGCATTGGATTTCAACATAAATATGGAAATCAGAGTCAAATCGCTCTTCTGTACCTTTTTAGAAGGTATAAAAGTTTTGTAGTATTAATACTGTTTGCTGGTGTGATTTCCTTAAAACAGCACGGCAACACCTTGACTGGAGGTATTGGAAATTCCTGTGTCGTCACATAATACTCTGTTATTTTTAAAAATTAGGGCAGATTTTTTTGTTTAAATAAATCTTCTTTTGGGAGTGGTGGCAGTAGGAAACAACAAATTTCATTTTGCTCTGCCACTTGTGTCAAAACATCTGCATCAAACTTTCGGTGCATAGTGACATAGCAAAACAAATGTAGAGCAGACATTACAGATGAATGGCTTGTTGACAGATTAACGGATGAATTTCCCTTATGTTTTTGGAAAACATAGCTCCCTAGACATAATGTACAAGGGAAAAGCTGGGATTAAAGATCTGATAACAAATAGCAAGGTTTTCTTTTCAGTGTTTGCTATTCAAATTCCCTGCTACCATGAAAGATACAAAGAGCAAGTGAAGAAAAATATGCAACATCCAACACAGGGTAGTGAAATATTGACATCTTTCAGGACTAAAGTTGCAACCAGAGCTGTGCAAAATGTTTTGGTTTTTCAATTTATATGAATGAAAAAAAAAGAAGTTTTGGGTTACTGAAGCTGGCAAAATTTGTGTTGAGCTCATCAAATTATTTTGACTGAAAAAGAGCTGATTTATCTTAAAAGAAATTAAAATTGTTTTCTAAATAGAATGCTTTTTTGTTTCCAAAATGGTATTTTTTAATAAAGGAACCTAACTTCAAATACATGAATTAAATTAAACTTCAAAATGAATCATTCTTGACTCAAAATAAAATAATTTTGTTCATTTTTGCTGTTTGTTTGACAAAGAACTGAAGAATAGATTTTTTGTACAGATCTAGATATAATATGAGCTGTGGATCATTTTTAAGTAGCTCTGTTAATACAGGCATGTTCTAATAAAATAATTTAAAATTTTCTCTTGATTCAGAGGGTAAATAAATGTGGCTGGGTTAATGCTCCTACCCGTTCCAATTCTCTAAGTTCTTACCAGCAAAGTAGCTCTTTTGACTTGCTTGACCATGTTGATGCTGGCTTCTCAAGCAGACGTTATCAGTTTTACTTGCTCTGTGAAAGCTGCTTCCTGTATAATGTGAGCACTGAAAATGAGATGGCTGCAGTGGTCAAGTGAGATGTCCCTTATGCTGCATGATGTGCAATGGTGTGCACTGCATCCTGTTGGATCTGTCAGAGACCAGAACTGCCGAATGAGTATATGGGGGTTTTGTTTGGTGAAGACTGCATAGTGTCACCCTTTGGTGGGTTAAATAGCTTGACATGGTGGATAGTAGGCTCTGAGAAGGACACTGCTAAGGCATTTAGGAAAGACATTTAGGGTTCTGCTCTGTTACATGCAGTTCAAGGTAGTGAGGAAGAAGGAGGAGGAAGAGAAAGATATCCCCATAGTAATTTCCTGGTCTTTCTCTGGCTAATCTCAGCCAGTCAGCATGGGGAAAGCCTTCTGATGAATGCCTTGGTAGAAAACACTGTGTAAGCTTCTCCTGCCAGTTACCCCAGCTCTGTGTGTTTAAGGTGGCCAAAATCTAGAGCCAATCCTTTACAGTATGTAAGCACCACTGGTAGCAGGAAATCCCCAGTTCTCCCTGGTAGCATAAAAATGAAATTAATGGCCAGCCCTTGTATAGCTCTGTGAGGGGTTGAAGACCTCTTAATTTTCATTCAGTTATCCATACATGGGCAGCCCAAAACTAGCTGATGGGTTTTACAATACCTAATGTGAATGGAATTATTTTCATGTATTGCTCTAATTTTTTTTAAAACTTCCTTTTCATTACATGCTGACAGAAAAATCCAATATATAATCCACTGACAGAGCGCCAGAGCCCGAGAAGTCATCTTACAAAGAAGGATATGCAATTTTGTATTTCCATCAAGTGTGCTAGAATAATAAGTCAGCTGCCACAAGCCTTGGAAAACTGGCTGGAATTGGACCTCCTACAGCAAATCGTAATTAAGATGTAGAAACTGCCCTTTTCAGGACTTAGTTTGCAGAATATAAGGTCCTGATATTTTTTATAAGCTTCCAGTATCGGCCACTACATAAGTCACACTAGGATAATAAGAGAGGTAGAATGACCTACTCTCTTCCCTTCAGCCAAGGAGGTAGATGGTCCCAGTAGAGTTCTCTGTTAGAAGGAAAAGGTCAGAGTGTATCCTGAGGAACTGGGCACCATAACTCCTGTCCAAGTCTGTGAAAGTGAGATGTGTGCTGACTGCTTTCCCAGAGCATGAAATACTGGTCACGACCCAGCAAACTTTAGATACTTACCTGTGCCACCTCCACCAGGTGCTCAGTTCCGTCCAGGTCCCTCTGCAACTGGTAGAAGGAAATAGCCACCTTCAGAGGTCGAGGCAGCCCCCTGGTGCACTGAGCTGTGGAGGAGCTCCCTCGCTTTCACTAGCTGTAAAGGGAATTCAGGTCATCGCATTTCTATCCAACTATGGCACTGGAGTTTGGAGGCTCTTTGTTTCATTTAACTGTATAACATTTGATTAGGACCCTAAGTAAAGATTTACAGATGAAGCATCCAACTGTGCTCAGTAAACCCTACAGGAACACTGCTCTTTGGATAGGTAGCTGGGATGTGTTTGGGATGAAGGCATGGTAGTTCTCACTCCTTGGACACCACAGCAATACTCTTAGCTCTTCCTTGATCTGTTGTTTTACTGCAAGCATGTTATGCAGCTCGAAAGTTGCATCTTAGCTAGATGTTTCAGAAGACACTGAACATTTTGTGTAACCTTCAGTGCCACCAGAAACAACAGATTCTTTGCCTGGGTAAAAAGCCAGAATATGAGCCCTAAATAGAAATTGCAAACACTGAGATACACCACATTCCATGCATTCTTGAATCTTCAAACAGGCATGACTTACCTGTGTGGATGATGTCTTGTACTCCAGCATGCATGGCTATGGCCAGTGCATTCTTTGTCAACCCATTTTCAGGGTGGAGAGATTGCTTTGAAACCGGTCTGTCTGGATGGAGAGTGAAGTGGAAAAGGAAGAGAGGAAGGATTATGTATTTGCCCACAGTACACTGCTGAACTATGCAATATTTCTCTGTCTGGTACAGTGTGGGTCCCATGAAGCAAGGACAACCTGGCCTTAAAATCCAGTAGAGTGCTTTTGTCTGCAGCTGCAGATTTTTTCTTCAACGAATACTTCCTGCTTACAAGACCATGCTGTTAAACATAAGGCCATTTGAAACTAAACCAGATTTTTTTAAGTGCAGGTGACCAAAAGGGTTGCAAATTACTTCTGGGATCCTCTTTCTTTTGTGAGCTGTAGTGGTATGGCCAGTGGAACTGGCAGCCCAGGCTCCTCTGCCTGTCTGTCAGGAACAGGCAGCAGTCCTACATATCTGTGACGGTGGCAGATCTGAGAGCTGGGCAGGCACAGGGGACATTTGGCTCAGCCTGTTGTCCAAATAGCCATCCTTTAACGCCATTGAGGCAAAGATGATAGGTTAATATACTTAGCAACATCTGGCTTCAGGCTTCCAACAGTTGAGCCATGTTGGAAAGATCATAACTTAAGGTCTTTTAGAATTGATATATCCTGTTGGCTGGACTTGTGCATCTTCATATTTATAATTCAACTAGTCCATACTGCTAGAGAAGCTTTCAACATTTAACCTTCAGCATTTCAACCCAAAATGTAGGCTTGTTTTGTGAGAAAATGTAAAAATGATTGCCCTTCCCTTTCTCTTTAAAGCTTTACAAAGTAAACGAGTTGTACGAGTGCTGCAGAGTAAGGAAATAGTTGGCTTTGAAACATGAAAAACATTTAAGACAGACAGAGGGCCAAGCTCTAATATTATTTCCAGCAGAGCAGAGCATAGCAGAGCTGAGCTGAGCAGAGCTGGTTTCATTAAAGTTGGAGTCCACCTGAACTCTGCAGCTGCGTGTGAAACTGTAGCATGCTAATGTGGGGCTTGGGGGCTTTCTTAAATGCTGTTAGTGCTGTGAGCTGCCTGAGGTGCCATATTGATCATATGCATTGAGAATATTCACACCAGAAACGAAAGCGATGTGCACTCTCCAGTTTGGCAAAGGTCACTTGACCACGCCTGCAAATCCATCCGGCATGCTCTACTTGGGTCACTGAATCCAAGTGCAAGGAGCCATTGAACTTTGTGTTATCCAGGGTTAAGCCCATCTCTTAGTTTTAGCACTCTTTCAGATGTTTTTTGCCTTGTCCGAGCTCCTTGCCATCGCCAGGGAGTGGCACTGCTGGCACCATTTGCCGAATGAGCAGTGAAGTGGGCTTGTCACACCTCGGCATTGACAGGCTGGAAATAGAACAAGCTCACACCACTCCCACACAAGCACTCATTACACAGTCAAACAAAAATATCTGTACTTTCCGCAATGACTCCAATCATTTTTAATGCCACTGACTCTAAATCATGTGCTTAGCTATTACCTCAGGAAGACGCTCAACACGTGTTGAGCTGGCACAGCTACCTGGTATGACCTGGTGTCAGTCACACCATGTGCAGCTATGGGCAGCTTGGTTTGCTTATGATGTCTGGGAAAAGCTTGCCGTGGTCACAGCAGGTCACACCTCTGTTCTACATCTTTGCTTCTCATGAATGTATAGCTGAGCCCAAGTCCCCTTGTTGAATTCCGCTATGTTGGCGACCTAAAATGAGCAGGAAATACTCCCATGAGTTAGTATTGCAGGAGCTTGACAGTACATCACAAAATTATCCCCACAATTTACTGGCAGTTTTCTCTGTCTTGAAGTTCAACTTGAATTCAGACATATGGCTTTAAAATCTTCAAAAGGAGATCACCAGCAGTGCTGTAGGAAGGAGATTTCATTCCCCATCCCCATTAGTCAACCGCGAGCTTTCCTGTTGTAAAATCCACTCAGGAAATACTGCAAACAAAAGAGGTAAATAGTTCTCAGCATTCCTTGTTGCTTGGAAGGAGTTAAAGCTCTTCACAACAGACTGATCAAGTTTTTCTGGCATTATCCCATTAGCTTAAGTCATTGCTGATGACTTCACCCTCCTGGTGACATCAGCCTCTAATCTTGTGAAGGTGAATTCATGAGAGATTGTTTCAAAACAATTACTCCCTGAATTGTAGGCCATTTCAATTGATATATAGATGCAACATTCATTTTTGCAGATTGTAGCCTCTCTTATGCAGTGTGTGTACACATTTTCCATATTGTATTTCAGCATGTGTTATGTTACAAACTGACACTGTCTGAGATCAGCAGGAGAATGTGCTTATTTTAAATTCAAAAGTAAAAGAAACAAACAAAAATCAACTTACTGATATTACTACTTTTTTTTTTGTATGGTTAAGAGTTCTCTTCAGTCATATAAGTGGTACGTTTGATTCCCTCTGGATGCCGCCTCCTTCTCTGTCTCTTCTGGAATATTCTGCTTTGTCTAGGCTGTGTCTTTGCTTAGGAGTGCTCTGGTCATTTCAGACTCTCTTGTTTTTACCCATACATGGGGAAAAATGTGGACAGATAAACACTCAGAATGGTTACCTAATAAATCACAATTTTTAATAACATTAGATATCTTTTTATCATCCCAAACCAGGTTAAATATAGATATAAGTGCATGAAGATGATAGATTTGGTCTTAAAATATTTTCTGTTTTTCTCTTTCCTCTGAAGAAGTGACTCAGAGGAACATGCAGACACAGACGACACTTGTAAGAAGTGGTTTTAATAAGAGGAGACAAGTCATCATCCCAGCTGTGCAATCCTTGCAGAAGTCAAAGGATCTGAAAAGAAAGGCCCCATTTGTCCTGAAGAGCAGCACACACATGTATACCGAAGGAGGTTAGTGATGTATTTAGACTAGAAGTTCCCCAGACCTAGACGAGACATTTGTTTGCTTAACTTCATTGTTCTTCCCTTCTCTCATCACTTGTCCTCAGCTGGCTGGAGCAATCCCCATGGAGTAGTGCAGAGGCATCCACCTTAAAACCAGGGCAAAGAAAGTTCCTGTTCCCCAAATCCCCTCACACTTCCAGCTGCTGGTAGAAAACCTCTCTGAGCTGCCCTGTGTACAAGTCTGGCCACAGCCAGGGAGGATGAGAGGGCACAGGGTGGCACTGAAGGCAGGAGGATTCAGACACTCTCTATCTGCTGTATTGTGAATAGACTTCTTAATGTGACTAATAGCTCTTGGCATTGAACTGTAGCTCCTGAAGTGCAGAGCTGGCATGTCCATGCGCTAATGTTTAAAGTAATGTGTCAGAAAAGTTTTATGGTAGTAGCACAGTATTGTTGGGGGAGAAGAAGCCTGCTTAAATAAAGCCAATAAAATTCTACTATCATCACTTTTCTCTCTTTATTGTTGAGAGGGTGGAAATGACTAAAGTTTTTATTTGGTGTTAGCAGTGTGATGCTAGAATTTTTTCCACATTTGGAAGTGGATAAGGTAGTGATAAAAAAATCATTAAAAAGTGAAAAAGTTGTCTTCAGCTCCTGGATGCTCCAGAGGGACTCAGCCAAAGAGACAGCAAACTTACTGTAGACAACCAGAAAGGGATTTTTTTCTCCTTACAAAATAAACTCTGTTGTGCTACTCCTTTAGGAAGGAAATTGAGTTTCTGGATGACTCGCAAATGTTTTGCTCATTGTAGTGGCCTGTATGTTTCCTGAATATCCAGATCTGATTTAGATTAGGGCCTTTTGGGCGGGTGTTGGGGGGAAGGATTGGCTAAATAAGAGGAAATTTGTAGTTTTAGTCCAAGGTCCAAGCACTGTTACCAATTACACATGTATAAGCTCTAAGAGAGGGACTGCATCTGCCTTAGCTATAGTTAAAGTTGTCCAATGCTTCATCCTTTTCCTCTGCCCTTTCCTTCCCTTTCAGAGGGAAGGGAAGCAAGAAAAACTAACAGAGAAACATCTCTTCAAACTGCTCTTTGTGACTGAAACCTGTATCAGGATTAGGTAAAGTCTCTAGAGTTTAATTCAAGTGAAAGAATAGGCAGGAAAAATTGTATTAGCAAGTGTTGCTTAAAGTGCAGTTATGGTGGCCTTCATGTGGGTACGCAGTAAAGCAAGAAAAAAAAAAGCAGAAAAGCTAAAATTGAAAGCAGAAAAAAACCTTTCTTTTGTTAAACTCCAGGGGAAATGGCAGCTTTCCCAATCTACTAACCTCTTGATAGCTTCTTCCAGGATGCCTGGTATCTGTAAACCCACCACAACGATACATCCCTCAGTAGCAGGCCAAAATACTAAAGGTGTGGTTTGCACCAAACTGTGATGATACAATCTTTTTGGTTCTGAGAGCTGAACAGAGGTTTGGAAATGGGGCTGGAGTGGTTCAGCAAGGGTGATGCATGGCTCATGGCAGGCATTTCTGGGCCACTGTGTCCTCCCATGAGTATGCAGTGGCTGCTTCATCACAAAGAAGGCAATGGGCTGCTGTTGGAGCTGTTGGAGGGCCAGTCATTTTCAACCTCGATATCCTGATAATCCTTCTCTTCTCCTGACTGGAAGAGCATATCACACCCAGTTTACCTTCTCTGCCTGCTGCTTCAGAGCTTAATGAAATGCAAGGGAGCAAAGGACACAACTCTTCTACTGTGCCCAACAGAAAGTATCCTCTGTGATTGGTTTTTGTGTTTACCACGTGGCTACATAGATCATGTTCTCTGTTTTTGTCTTACAGAAAGAAATTTCATGGTATTCACTAAAAAACCCAAAGCTGGCATGCAAAAGACTAGCTCCATACAGCAGGCTGTGGTTTGTTCTTACCACCTTTGCTCACAGGGCAAAAATCCCTTGCCTTTCAAGATCCATCTTCTTTTCCCAATGTGTATCAGGTCTGTGTAAACCTTTTGCTAGTGGGAATGTTGAGGTTATGCATAGACATGGGAACCTCAAGGATTTGAAGGTACATTCAAAAGAAAGAGAAACACTCTCCAAAAGAACAAAGAGGTAATGCATCCTTATGTACCTCTGCAGAATCAATAGCTGTTCCACCACAGTATCCTCATTAAATGAAGGATCAGATCTATTCTCAGAAAATACTGCTTGGATCTGGAACCTCCATAGAACGAAAGTTGTCCAGAAACTATAGTACCATACTTAAAGGAGGTTTGGTAGACAAATTCCAATGTCTGGGACTGCCTCTGTCACAAAAAGATTTAGTTAGAACCTTAGATTTTACATTAGTGCCTATTTCTTGGACTGCATTCTTACTTTTCTGTGAAAACTTTCTACCCATCCCACTACCATCAAGGGGAACCTGCATCTCAAGTTGGTGTCCTTGGACAGTGTCAGGGTCCAGAAATGCTAGTGAGCTCTGTAAAAATTTGGTTTCTTTGGAAAAAATCTCTTACATCTGACTGGGGCACCAGGTTTCAATATTTTACTTGGTATTTTTTCATACTTACAGAAAACATCACTACTCATTTAAGTGCAAGAAGCAGTGGAAGCTTAGTTAATCACAAGTAGCTATTTTTGTGTTTCTGTGAGGTACAATATCTTTGATTTGAAAATGGATTTCAAGGGAAATTTGTTGTCATCATGTATTGATGATACTGAAGGCTTAGGACAATTCACATTGTGGTACAGGAGAGTGCTGTATCAAGATTATGATATCCAGAGCACATTATGAGACCAAGGGATGGGTTTGTAGCCCCAGTCCCTTTCTGTTCTCTGAATTTCCCTTTTTGGGGATACTTCTTTGGCAATATGGGGCACCTCAGTGCTGTCCACCATTTTCCATAGCTGCTGGATCTAGACCTGATTTGCCACGGTATCAAATACTGGTGCTCCAGAATAAGTATTGTGGTCTCTGGATTTTGTAAGACCAGTGGAGTTCACTGTGAGTTGCAGAGAACACTTCTTGTCTACTTTTTATGTTGGCTCTTAACTTTGCTAGAGGTTTAAAAGCTCAGGTGGGCACCGTATATTTGGGGTGAGATGTGGCAGCCACTCTTTGCGAGCAGACACGCATGGGTTTGTAGAACAGAGCTAGAGAATAAGGCATGAAATTTTTTTCATTTCTAAGTGAAGTTCTTGTTTTCAGATAATTTGGTGATTTATGCAGTTGAGTAGATATGAGCTAGCTAAGATATCTATGGTCTAATCCAAAGCTAGTCAAAATCTATTGAAGGATTTTAGAACGGACTGCTGAAATACTGAAGAGATAAAATATAGATAAAGTATAATATATGTATATTTTTGAAGAGGTGTGGTTTCAGTTCTGTGCATGAGCTCACTGTTGACTAAGGGACTGTATGGAAAAACAATTAATTTCCCTCACTTGTCTAAGACAAAAATACTTTGCAAACAATGTCTTCTGCTTGTCTGCTACAATGTTCAGTGGAGCTGGGGACTGTATTCATGTGTTAGAGGAACACAGCCAAGAAAATGTATTATCTTATTTTGTAGAGCACACTTTCTCCAGGAAGAAATAAATTGAGCAGGACAGCTGCATGGGTAAAAATGAGACATTCAGCTAAATACTTTTCATACGAGGTTTTGAAAATGCTTTCTAAAGGACAGCACCTCCTAGCTCCATTTTACAAACAGTATCTTAGATACAGAGGATTTTAACAAATGGCATGAATTCACGAAGTGAATCTGCAGATACAGGAAGAGGCTCCTCAGACATATTTTTTTGGCTTTGTTGATTTAGGTAGAAAACCTCTGAGTCAAAAGGTAATGATAATGGAGAGGTCCCAACAGGCTCAACTGTTTTCCCTTTTCCTTTTCCCCCACTTCCCCTTTTGGACAATGGGCCAGCCATGGGGAACACCCTTTTCTTCCCACCCACAACCATTCCCTGGCTGAGACGATGCAGGAAGAAAATTGGCAGCAAAAGAAAGGCATCAGCAGAAGGGATGAATAAACGGTCTCATATGGCACAGGGTTCTTCCCTACCCAAGCTACCTCTGTTTAAGTATATTCACTTATTGCAAGATATACATAGCCACAGTGAAACATTTTTGTTTTGTGTGCAAGATGTCACTCTGATAGCTATTCTCTGTCATGTGAGGACCAGATGCTGTTCCCTCCTGCCTGTGCACCAGAACTGGATTTAGACCTTCCTGCGGTCAGGTGATAGTTTTCATCTGGATGAAGATACGCCTACTGTTGCTTTCCTAGCAGTCCCATCTTGCACACCTCACAAGTTGCCCTAGCAATAGCCCTGGAAATTAAAATCCTTAATGTTTTCCCCCTTAGAAGACATATTGCTGCTAGCTGGAACTTTCTTCATTTCTACATTAAGTCAGCTTGAACTTTGTTAGGGCTAGAACTGAAGAAATATTGAGGAGAGATCATCTTAGAGATTATATGGATAACACAATGATCTGTCACTTAAAAACCCCCCAGTGCTAGTGATGGAAAAGGATTTACTATGTAGATTTCTCTCTTCTGTTGGTAATGACACCAGGAACTTCCAATCTACTTCTTGTAAAGACCACAGATAAGATATTAAATGCCATTTCTCTGTCATTTATGAGCCGTCTGTGTAGGAGGGAAGAGAAGGAAGGCGATTAACTAAAGCCCTGAAAGTGTAAGCCTGACTGAGAGCCCCAGCTGTGTCCTATACCCACTTCAACTCAATGCAGGGGAAATCTGGAGAGGGCTGTCAAGCTGTTAAGAAACAGCCTTCCCACAGAGCAGAAGAGACAGAGATGGAGCAGGGTCTGAAAATCTTACCAAATATGTCCAGATATTTGAAATAAGCTCAAACATTCAGTGGCTGTTTAACCATACCTTTTACATTCAACCCACAACAATTAGTGTAAACTGAACTCTGATTTATATGAAGGAAGAAAATAAATTTGGAGAAGTCAAGCTTGAAAATTTTTAGGGCTTATTTCTTTATAAGGTTTGATTAATGGTTTTTCATTGTTGAATGCCAATGAACATTGAACTTGTGCTCAGCATATCACCATGGATAGCAGTGAAATGACAAAGAACAGAATGCATGTACATATATTTCAGATGTATTGGATGTCTTCTCCAAAATTTTACTGAACTCTGTTAGATTTTTTCCATACTTAGGCTTTATATATTGTTTCTGTAAAATAACTGCAGAGATGAAAAGAGCACTAAGGCAGCCTTTTATGAACCTGACCTTGTAGCTCACTGAATAACTCCTCCATGTACTTACGTGTGTGAGTGACTAGGGCAGTGATTTTCCCCCTGTATATGGCACTGGTGAGACCACACTTTGAGTACTGTGTTCAGTTTTGGGTCTCTCACTACAAGAAGGGCATTGAGGTGCTGGAGAGTATCCAGAGAAGGGCAATGGAGCTGTTGAAGGATCTGGAGCACAAGTCCTATGAGGAGCGGCTGAGGAAGCTGGGGTTGTTCAGCCTGGACAAAAGGAGGCTCAGGGGAGACCTTATCGCTCTCTACAACTGCCTGAAGGGAGGTTGTAGCAAGGCGAGAGTCACTCCCTTCTCCCATATAACAAGTAGTAGGTTGAGAAGAAATGGCTTCAAGTTGCACCATGAGAGGTTTAGATCAGATATTAGGAAAAATTTCATAATCTAAAGGGTTGTCAAGCATTGGGACAGGCTGCTTAGGAATGTGGTGGAGTCTCCATCCCTGGAGGTATTTAGAAGTCATGTAGATGTGACACTTTGGGATATGGTTTAGTAGTTGACTTGGCAGTGCTGGGTTAATGATTCAACTCGATGACCTTAAATGTATTTTCCAATATAAGCAATGCTATGATTTGATGTGAAAACATCTGATAAAATACTGGCCTATACTGCCTTAAGTCAAGCATCTTAGTCTTTCTAGAGGTTTGAAATACCTGCAGAGCTCACTGGCTTCTGTGAAGAATATGAATCCTCAAAATGTTAAAATCATGCCATACCTAATTGGGGAAACATTGGCTTAGTCATGTTTGTTTATAAGAATCTAGAAAAATTGACATGTCACCAGTAAAGAGAAAATGCAGCTTTAATACATCAGAGGGAGAACCAGAACTACAAGTAATTATGAGACTGAATTAGGACACAATATAAAAAGAGAATAGAGAAAGTCAAATAGGACCTAAATTATGGTTACAAAGTCCCTCAACTGAAGTGCTTCTTTGCAGATGTGCCATTGTCCCAGTGCCATTCTCTCTGTGGGGATGTCACCCCCTATTATCACCTAAAACCAGGATATGGTATGAAGCATGACTTACCATTTACTTATTTTCTGTGATGGATTCAAATGAATGATGTGGTGGCATAAGACTGGAGAAGAATCACAAAAAATAACTCATCTTGTAGTTAAAACCAAGAAATACACATAACAGCCTCTAATTTCCTCAGTCTACAGTCTTACACCTTTTACAAAGCAAACCAGATTACCTGTTGTGATGGATTGACCTTGGCTGGACCCCAGTTGCCCAGCAAGCTGCTCTATCATTCTCCCCTTCCTCAGAAGGACAGAGGGGGCAGAAAGTAAGATGGGAAAAACTCATGGGTCAAGATAAAGGCAGTTTAACAAAAGCAGGTCATGACCAGTCTCTTGCTGGGAAGCAGGGCTTCAGTACATGCATGTGTTGCGTTGTAATAATGAATGCCTTCTCTCCTCCTCTTCTCTCTTAGCTTTTATTGCTGAGGTGATGTCATATGGTATAGAATACCTCTTTGGTCAGTTTGGGTCAGCTGGCCTGGCTTTGTCTCCTCCCAGGATCTTGCCCACCCTCAGCCTACTCATGGGGGGCAGAATGTTGGAGCGACACTGCTGTTGCTGTGTGAGCACTGCTTAGCAGTTGCCAAAACACTGGTGTGCTATGAACACCTTTTTGGCTACAAATACAAAGCACAGCACTATGAGGGTTACTATGGGAAAAATTCACTCCATCTCAGCCAGACCTAATACACCTGATACAACTGTCCCTTGGTAATTAATGTAACTGATCCTTTCCAAGTGGTGTCATCTTCAAGCAGGAGGAGCCAGTTGTCATATTCATTTACCCTGTTAATTGTATTTAGTGATCGGTGGCTAAAAAGGCAGTAACCAAACTCTCAAAAGAGCTAGTAAATGCACTTGGATTTTGGAGCCAAGTCACATTTCATAGATTTTGCAGAGATTATGCCCAATCTCTTGTTCATCACTGTCACATTTTACTCACTTCCCAGGATGGAAAGGAATATTCCTTTTGTCAAAACTTGAGTGCTGCTGGCAGAGAATGGGAAGCCTCTTGTGCCTCTGTGATTGTACTGCTGAAGGTGATAGGTGTTGGTGCATTGCACCAGAAGAAGCAGAGACAGCAAACTTCTCTTAGCCTGCCCAGAGGAAATCCTTTCCAGACCTCATAGCTGTTCTTCTCAAGCATACAAGAGCACTACTTAAATACAGGTGAAGCTTGAAGCATGAGTCTTCATTGTGGTTGTTATCCTAATGTAAAGCTGATGTTTGTTATCTTTATGTGTATCATGAGCATACTCAGGCTCCAGAAGGGATGGGTGAGAGAAAAAGGCTTGGATGCATGCGTCCAGAATGGGCTGTTGCAACCATCACAGACTGGAGAGTTTTTCCATAAAACTGAAAAAAAGCATATGTGCATGTTTCCTAAACCAGTTTCACTTAAAGGCTCTAACCCACAGTGAGGTCATGGCCTTTAAGGAGTACATGACAGCATCTGTTGCATCACAACACTTAACATTGAATTATTAACCTAGGAACATGATTCTGAGATGCCTGTCAAAAATATTTCTCAATTTCTTTAACAAACATAGGTATATTTGGAGTAACACAACTGAACATCTCATTCTGGAGGCAAAGATTTAGTGATAAATTTTGAGAGAGATGTCCATGGTTCCTTATACAGTAATAGTGCATTCATTCTTTTAGTATAATAAAACCAAATTTATTATATTGTACAGTTGCAAAGTGGATTAGGTGCAAGTCTTCTGGTTAGTCCATTTGTTATAAGATCCTTAATAAGTGAAGGCTTGGCAGGTCTGTGGCTAAGATGTCTGTGACACAGAAATGAAGCAAATGTGGACTCACTCATCAGAAACAGGAATTTCAAGGCCATGACAATGAATATGTAGATGAGAAGGTTTTTAAAACTAAAAAGGAGCTGTTTCTGCAAGAGGTGAGTTTTTAATACGTCATTTGATTCTTGCAAAGTCACTGAGTTTGTGAGTATGCTAACATGCTGGAATTTCAATGCTTTTTTGATTTTACTAATAAAGTGTGTTAAATGTATATCCTGTTGTTCCTCCTGTGTAAGCATATGCCTCTCTCTGTGGTGACTGCTAACTTTCATGTGACAGTTCTGAAGTATTGGTTACACTGAAGACCAAAATATTTAATGGATCTCTTGTTATCTAACACTCATCACCTTTTCTAACAAAGTGCTGTGATATTCTGCCTTGATTTCTGCAAGCTGTTGGGGTATATTTGGGCAAATTGAAGACTGGAAAACTATCTAAAAATAAAGCACTATTTTCAAGTAATGCTGTTCAGAAAGCAGTATTTTCTGATGGTTCCTAAAAGCACGTCAGGTATAATGATTTCAGCAAGGAATAAGTGCATCTGTTTCCTGGGCTATTTGGGCTGTGCCCAGCAGCTCTTCAAGAGTAATCTCTTTACAGTGCAGTGTTTCTGAGTCTGTTAAGAGTGTAATGTAGGAGTTTTCAAGAATGGTGAGTGGATGCTATGGTTGTACTAAAAGTAATACAGGGGCTAGGTGAGGAGGTAAACATGTCTTCATGCCACCCATTGCTTTTCCTGGATTCTGTAATTTCCTAAAGACAGACTGGCTTGTTGGAAATTGTACTTAGTTGTTGTGACACATGCCACCTGCCTCCCGTATTCTACAGACACTTCTGATGTGGCACAGAAGATGGATGGCTTGTATTGTCTCTTGCATTAGATTTACAGGGACTTTTCATGCCACCAAGGTGCTGAAAGGGCCAAGGAAAGGCTGAGAATCTGTAAAATGGGAATATTTCTTTTAACCGTGATCAGTGTGAGTGCTGAGAAACATTACTACTGCAGTAATTATAAAAATTCATTAAAATGAGTAAAAAACAAAGATAAAAGGAAGTTGAATTGCACTCACTTAGTAACAACTAAATTGTCCATTAGTATAATAACTCATACAAAAATGTTTTTGCAGACAGCTCAAGTTGTTTGTTAGTGTGTTGGGCTGCATTTCTCTCACATATCTTCAGCTGCTGGTAATGCTAAAATCAAAATACCTACCAATGCTGGATGGCATTTCACAATGACAACCACTGTCAGAATGTCAGTATTTCTGTGAAACCATTCTTTTGAAAACACCAGTTTTCTATGTGTACTTCCTACTTATTACTTTGTTAGAAGGCCAAAATACATTGACCAGGACTGAAATAATTTCAGGTAAAAATAGGACTGCTGGAATGCTGGTTAGCTGAATTCAAGTTTTTTAAAATTATTTTTCATTGTATTCTGAATTAGTTCTATCAAAGGTGAAAATAGTAGGAAGAGCTTACTCCTATATCACAGACCATAGGAGATTTCCTTTTCCTATCCACAAGAGCAAAGTCTGTGGTACGTAGGAAATGCAGCATAATAAAGCATTTCAGAGTGCAGAAGAAGAAAGAGTCACAGGAGATATGCATTATGGCTCCCATGAAACACTGCCATGGCATACTTTTTTCCAGATTTTAGTTAACAATTTTTTCCCTGACATTTGCTTTTTCACAAGGGGAAAAATGAATTGGTCTTGTACTGTTATTGTTATAAATGCTAACTTTTTGACCAGGAGGCTGCATCCCTACTAGTTTCAAAGCCAACAAATATGTGATCTATATGAATTTTTCTTTGGAGTATATAAAAATTTGTCTACATTATTATACATTTTAGAAGAAGTGTGTTGAAAGATAGGATGAAAGTACATCTCCATGGTTCTCAATGGAGCTGGAATCACAAAGGAATTCTTCCCCACAATCTTAGAAAGGTGAGGCAGAGACACTGAAGAGACATGTCTTCTTAAGTTGTCTCACTTTGCCAAGCTGACACCTTCCTTCCTTTATAGGCAAGTTTTCCCATTTAGAAAGAAGCTAAGGTTTGTGATGCCACTCTACTTCTGTTTTCGTTAACCCTGAGTCTCTTCATGTGATATTTCCATATTATTGCTTAGTATTTATCCCATGCCTCTGGCTCTGACTGTTAAATTTTCACTTTTATTCTGAGGGTATGCATTCTTCAAATACAGGGTGCAAAGCTCTTCTCCAAGCATCCCCTATTACTCTTCAGCTCTGCTGCTGTTGCCAATCTTGATGGTCTCTTCATTACTTGCTTTGTGCTCTCTCTGCCTGTTTCTATGTTGTCCCTTAGGAATGGAGTAATTTCCAAGACTATCTCTTTTTTTTTCCCCCCAGGAGGACTATGTTGTATTTAACTGCATGATAAAATCCCAGACCCGTGAAGTGCTCAAAAGCACAGATGGTGGGTTGCCCCTTTTTGTGTCAGTTCTGCAGGGAAGGAAGATGGAAAGAGAGGGTTTTGCTTTCGTCTGGGCTTTGGCACAGCAGCAGGTATGCCGTCAAAGCTGACAAATAGCAGACAGGGCAGGGTATTAAGATGGTATTTAGCAAACGTGGTTTCAATCCTTGGCTCAGTTTCCAGTGCAACAGGTATGAAATTTTCCTTTCTCACTAAGGTGTTGTGAGAGTAAAACCAAAGTTAATAATTGTGGATTGCTGGCATCTGTGAGGTAGACAGTGGTTTTCCAGCTTTATGCTTAAAATTGCGACAGAACAAATCCAGGTGTTGGGTTTGGGTTCTGTCCTGTGAGGAGCCGACGGGGGAAGCAGCTCACTGCCACAATGGGTGCTCCTGTGGAGATACTCAGGCGCCTCCGCGGTGTAAGAACATTTGTCCTGCTATTAGTCCACTTCTGAACTTGAACACCTGCTAGAATTTGCAACAACAGGCTAGATGCAAAACTGAAGAACATTTTTTTGGGTTTCTGTGTAACAAGATACATATTCTTTTTGGAAGTTTGAAGAAAGGCCTGATTAATTTTTGTTAGGAGGAAAAAGGCCCCTTATTAAATTCTAATTGCAGTGTTTAAATTTTTGCTTCCTTTTATAAACTGTGTTAGAAATAGGGTAACTTCCCCATGCCCAACAAGTAGCAACAGATATGGCTCTCTAGACTTCAGACCATTCCAAAGCCTTTGACAGGGCAAACAACACTAACATACTTTCCAGTCTCAACCATCAAGGAAGTATTTACAAATTGGGACATAATGGCCATTGCTTTTCTTCTTTATAATAAAACAGAAAAAAAGTTACTTCAAATTATCAAATCTGTCATTGAATCTTAATTGGCTCTGTCTCTTTGACATTCTGAAATCTACGTTGATGAAAATAATATTTATGGGGGTTTTTCGTATACAACAAATCATTGTTTACAGTACACAATGTAGTATGAAATGCTCCATTCTCTCAGGATGCAGACCACATAGCGTGCAGGGTTTCAGTCTCAGTTGGCAATTCCAGTTGAATAACTGGAACAGAGCATGGGTAATCATCATGTAAGCACAACAAGCCACAAATGGCAAAATACTTTACAATGTCTCAGATTTGCACATTCTCCAGGGCTTTTTTTCAGGCCTGTAGTTCTTAATGCCACTGTTTAAGTGTTTGCATAGCAATGATGCTGTGCTAAATACAGAGACTTGCAAATTAGAAATGGGAGAAATGGACTCTATTTTAGGCTTTGCCAAAAACTGGGAATCTTTACAGTTATCTTTACATTAAAAGATTTCTCATTTTTTTCAATGTGAATTACCCTTGATTTTGTCAAATTAGTTCAATACCAAATGAAATGAGTTCATGATCAGGATAAACGTGAGCTAGAGTTCTATCAGTGGGCCAAATTCTGCCACTGACATATTACATTACATTTTCTCCCATATGAAATTCAAATAGATAGGATCTGGCCCAAGACTGTGTTTAGTACTTCTGATTTCCCTAGAAAAGCATCCGCATACAAATTGAATCACTCCTGACCTTGCCAGGATTTAGTTAGAAAATTAAATAAATGAAATAAATCACAAATATGTGACTTTTCTGATTCAATGGATCTTAACTGGTTTGATTAATACTAGTCACTAGTGTTTGTCCTTTTTCTGCTTTCTGGATTTTCTTTTCTCACTGTTTTATTGACCAATATCACACTATTTCCCCTTTGTTTATGTTATACAGTGCATGTCTCTTCTACCCACATAGGAAATTAAACAAAATTCCTAGCTATGGAAAGAAGGCTCTGTCTGTGTCCTTTCCACTTTAGGGTGCCATATGCCCAATTAAACCCTTCTTTTCACTGTGATGATTATTTTTTGTTAAAGATGCAGATATCCAGAGCGTGCAGAGAGAGCTAAAGAATTGAGGTTGAACCTGAACCAGCAGAAGACTCATTGTTCAAGTCATGTTGGTACAGCTTGAGCAAACACTCTAAGCAGCTGGTCAGCTCCAGATGGATTTCATCTCCAGTAAACGATTACATGCAATCTTGCTTCCAATGCCTTACTTCTCTCTGCCCAGGCCCTATGTCTATTACAGTTTTTTTCCAGTAATTCTCATTCTTATTTCCCATCTTCTTTTGAACAGCTAGATTTTTTGTCTGTTTCTTCTTCGGCAGGAGAAATGTTTTAGTGTTCCTTACTATTGGAAGAAAAGCAAATGAGAGCAGAACCCCAAAGATCTCTTCTTTTCATCCCAGTTCCCTGCTTTTTTCTTCCAGTGGAGAAATGCAGAGCAGAGAAAAATGGAGAAAGTGAAAGAAGACCTACATCTAATCTGAAAAAAAAAGGAAACTAAAATTCCTTTGGTTATCAAGATAAAAATAATTTTACATATTTCTGTATAAAAGTCATTCAGTAGCATTTCAATGAAGAGACTTTTGTGTCCTCAGTGAAGTCTTCTCTTGAGCTTTGGAAAATGTTTAGTTTCAATTTTTTTTTGTTTTAATCATCAAGTACTGAGCATATCTGCTCTTTTTTATATCTTTTGACAGCTTTAAGCCAGTTTTTTCTTCTGAGAATTGAAGATGTGTTTGGGTCAACGCATGAAATGGACTTGGATCTAACCTCCCATGAGGCCAGGCACACAGTGCCTGGGCTGGCAGAGGACCTTGGTGCTTGGAGCAGGGTGGCTGCCTGTAGACCACCCACTCCTGGACACCCTCTGGCTCTCAAACTTCCAGGACTCAGAACTTTTTCCAGGCACTGGTTAACTTAGTAATATAGACACAATCAGAGAGTATTTTAGCTTTTTTGTAGGTCCACTAACTGTGTCTTAGAAGTGGACATTAACTTTTGAAATTGTGAGGAGTAACTTTTTAGCTAGTTTTCAGAATTGTCTTTTCTGTAACAGGTTGTGAAAACATCAGCTTGAATCAGCTTGACACTTGAAATAGTGAGATGTGGGTCACAAACCCTATGTGATGAACATATAATTGCACTAGCTCACCCAGCAAGTGCTTTGTGTGCTGGTCTTTGCACTTCAGGGCAATAGTCACAGATGTAATGTCATTGAGAAGCTCAGGCTTCTCAGTAGCCTTGGACTAAGAATGTATCTTCCAAATCATGTACCTGTGAGGCACCGTACCGGTTAATGAGAAAAGACCCAATTGAGAAAGCAGAGTTCATGTTCTTACCTGACCATCCTCTACTATAGAGTTCAGGGCAGACTGGCTTGCTCTTCCTTTAAGTCAATCCTATGTTTATGTAACTGATGTTTAGATATCAACCAGGAGAATTCCACGCTGGATATACACCATGTGGCTGCACTGGCAGGAGTCAGTAGTCATTAAAATCCCCAGTCTCCAACATGGGCCAGAGCCAGATTTGCAAAAAGTCTTCTCCAGTTACAAGTTGGTTACAGCCAGAGGTTTAATATTGTGGTAGGTAATCGTGCTATCCAAGTTAACTATTAATTAACCTCCCATCAGAATATGTCAATCCTTACTGCACAAGACACAATTGCCATAATTGTGGCAGTTTTTATTTCCTAGTTGACTTTATGAATTATGCAGTAAAAAGATAAGCAGGAAAGGATTACATTACATTTACTGTCCATTGAGTAAATAATTCTTATTTCAGATTACATTCAGATCTTTAAGAAGTCCTCCATCTCTGTGAAGGTATATTGTTTGTATTTTTTGCAGAAATGGTGATATCCTGTCCTACTGTAACAAGGCCCACATACTACTACTTCAAGCAATCTCTGTTCTTTCTCCCCCTTTACATATTCAGTTGATAATATTTTGTTAAACAAGTTTTGAAATGAGATTCTACCTTCTTCTAGCAAGGACAACACCTTCTTACTTGTTCTGTGAAGTGATAGGCAGACTTTTTCAGAGATACAAAAAGTTCATTTGAAATATTCCCCTTTCGTTGCTGGAAGGCCATCGTTTGCAAAGTTGGGTTCCTACTTCTACAATCAAACTCTTTAAAAATATCGGATCAACAGTTATCTGTTATTTCCTTCCATTGCTGGGACTTTCTGCAACATAGCTGTATAAAATAAGAACATTGTCTTTCTGTGTTTGCATCAGTGACCTTTGAAGTGACCTTTTCGAAATTACGAGGCAGGGTGGTCTGAATGCCACCATTAATTCAGGTTAGCCAAGAAACTGCAAAATATGTCACTTCATATGCCCATCATGACCACAAAAAGTTTAGACTGCTGAAGCCCTGGAATCCCAGGGCTTGTGTGGACAAGTAGGGAGCAATTTTAGTGGTTCTCCCACCATCCAAGTTAGCAGGTTGTTTATCCAGTTATTTTGAGAGACTCATGGGAAGTCAAGGAGCTGAGAAGGATATTCAAAATAGATGTCTGTCACATAGCATTTGTAGAATTTATTGTGTGCCAGTTACCACGGCAGTTCTGTGAGCCATGCTGGCAGCATGAGACTTACTGACTGAGAGATTAAGTACTCATTTTGTAATTAGTGGGAGTATTACTTTGTTTTTATTGCAGTAATACATAGAGGTTCCAACAGAGATTGAGGGCCTCTCTGTGATAAGCATTAGATTTATGTACAATAATAATTAAAGTTCTCGCCTCATATTCTTATGAAGGTCATCTGAAGGATGCTGAGAGATTTCAAAACAAATAAACTTATTTTTATGAAATGGATCCATCTTGAGCTCTTCAGCTCCCAAAGTTGTAAGATCAAGTCAAGACCACACACAGAGCTCCCCCTCTCCATGTTGTTTACGAATGGTTTACAAGGGGCTCTTCCCGTGGGGTCACTATCACAGGCACGCCAATATTATACCCACTTCTAAAACGGCCTCCACAGAATCATTACTATGAACATTTTTTCAGAGGTTATAAAATACTGGCTTCACAGTGAGTTAACTACTCTCTAGCTTAGTTGGATAGGGAACAATATAGTTCATGTGCTCTGAGCTTTCTCATGGATTAAATTTATCACTTGGTCAGTGGTGGTGCCCCTGTTTGACATATGTAGGCCATTATTGAACAATTTGGCCTTAAAAAGAGTGACTGTATTTGGAAAAGTACTTTTGGCATAGCTAACTTCAATTTTAGCAATCCATAATACAACTTAATGCCTTTGGAGACCTTCCTTATGTTGGCAAAGACATGGAATAGGCTACTTCAGAAAATATTTTAAAAAATGAGATGGTGAGGGCATTGTCAGTAGAAAAAAATGCCAGGTTGGATTCTTCACCACTTTTCTCTCACTAAGATGATGTCTTATGTCAACATCTCCCTTCCTTCAATGTAATTGAAGATAATTTCATTTACCGGTTTAAAATCTTAGAAATAATGGGTCCTGTTGCAATAGAGCTGAGAAGCGAGAGTGTGATAGTGGAAGTGGAGGGGGGGGTGTTCAGGTGTGACCTCCAAGCAAAAGTGAATGGGTGGCATACCTGCTCACAAGCTAAATTTGCAAGAGGAGGCTCTGACAGCATGGCAATTTTGAAACGGTGGTGCAATACAGAAGACTGGTCATGTACATATACATTTTTATGTAAATGGAATAGATAGGAGGATCATGCATTTGATAGAGACCCTTAGGCATACTATTCAGTATACAGAGTACCATGTCTTTGTCACATAAGGTTATTGGAAAGAGAGGGAACAGCTACTCCTCCAGTGCAGAGGAATCTTCAGCCAGAGTTGGGAAAAAATATAGGAGAGAGTAAACATTCTTTCTCAAACAGTCTCTTTAATTCACAAGAGGATGCGTTTCTCATGAGAAAGGACAGGGACATCCAATAATTAGTGGATATGCTGAACACGGCCATTTGTAGTGGTGACAAGGGACTATAGAAAATATCAACAACAGAGAAAGAAGAGATAGTGAAATGTATTAATTAATAGTAAGGACGAGAGTCAAACTTAGAAAGACTGGAAAGGAAGAATGAAAACTTCAGTGTCTTAAGCCCAGGCAGAGGTGGAAAGGAACAGGCCACTGTAGCCAATGACTGGGAAGAATGTGATGGTGTAGGAATATGACTTCAGACACAACCCTGTCCTTGCAGAAGATACGTTCGCCAAGCCTGTGGCCAAGGTCTGTTTTGCTTTGACCAAGTGCACTCCAGCTTGCATTCTTCCCCCAGTACTGAATTGGAAGATGTTTTCCCTTTTTGGTGTGGTCTGTAGAAGATGAAGCACTCAGTGATCCTGGCAGCGTCCTCTCTGAGGATGACCCAGCCTTGTCAGTGAATGCTGAAGGTGCAAGGCCATGAAGGGTATGGGATGGTATAGACCTGGTCAGGTTGGAAAAGGCTCTTCACTCACTAAACAAGGCATGAAATTCAAGCTACTGACATGGGGTCACAGTTCCACANTCTTCACTCACTAAACAAGGCATGGGGTTGAATATCTGGCATGAAATTCAAGCTACCGACATGGGGTCACAGTTCCACGAATAGTCTCCTTCCCATTGCCCTTCCCCAATCTTCACCCTAACCAAACCCAACAACCTCCTAGGGTAGCGGATGGGCTTGAAAACAAGACCAGAGTCTGCTGGGACACTATATGCATGCAGCAAGATAAGGGCAAAGCAAATCTGGCTGTGCCTGAGGGTATCTTGGCCAGCAAGAAATATGCTTGCCAGGAAAGTTGACTGCCAGAGGCCTCCAGCCTGGAGAAGCCTGGAGAAGTCCTTGAAAGGGTGTCATAAATGTTAGCTTGAATTTTTCCTGTTCTTGGGGAGACCTTAACAACCAGATGTAATCCTTCTGTCACCTTCTCTAGGGATTGACAACAAAAAAAAAGTGACTTTTAATGCAAACAATTCACTATTCAAGTTAAATTTTGGTTGCAAATAGTCCTAACAAGGTGAGGTGCATGCATGCATTTAGACATCTTCAACATTCCCAGACTCTGACCTCCCTTTTTTGCCTATGAAGCACAAGACCAAAGAGTTTCTATTGACATTAATTAGAATAAAGGACTAAACTTTATATCCAAGTCATCTTTGTGCATGAGTGTTGGCTAATATGCAGTCAGTGTTGGGATGGAGCACATCAGCCATTTTGTATGCAGCTGATCTTACTAAAAATTTTCAGGGAGTGGGAGAAGTGGCAAATAACTTCCTTAATTGAAAATTATGTGGGAATTTCAGTGTGTAGAATATAATAAACCACATTGGAATCTGGCCAAGGAACCAAGGTCAACACTGCTGTATTGCAGAACTGCCACTGGTAAAGCAACACCTCCTGAAAACTTTAGAACCTAATCCATTCCTCTAAAATAAATAAAAGGTATGTCTTTGAAAGGTGGTATACAGCTTTTATTTATATTTGGCCATGCCTTCATCACTTACCACTGAAACAGCCAATCATGGCTGTACACTAAAATCAGAAGTATATAAAGCTCTTAATGATATATATTTTTT
Organism: Calyptomena viridis; assembly: GCA_013390005.1. Lineage (NCBI taxonomy): Eukaryota > Metazoa > Chordata > Aves > Passeriformes > Eurylaimidae > Calyptomena > Calyptomena viridis. The sequence continues at coordinate 255,936 of WEIV01017829.1, read as the reverse complement.
TAGTGAATCAAAGTTGAGTTACGATATTGCATTATGCCAATTCTTTATAAAATTGAGCCAAAGTCATCTAATGTATGCAACACATTTTATCAAATGTGTAAGAAATATTTGGAAGGAGAATATTGTTTATATAGAAGGAAGGGGGGAAAGTGAAGTTGGCAGCATATCATGCAAAAATTAGTTCAGCAAAAGGGGAAAAAAAAAAATCAAGCTTGTGCCAGAGTTTCAGTCACAGTCAGATGAGCTTTTCTGAGCTTGCAAGTACTATACAAATGTGAAAAACACTCACTTGGTGCAGGAGGAAGTGAAGAAGGAAATAGTTGATGGAGAAGTCAGGGCTGTTTATGCCAATGGTGACGCTGCAAGTCAGATAGAAAAAACTAGCAAGAAATGAAGTCATGCCTAAAGCCTGGGTTTATCCCTCGCATTGCTGGAGTTGTGTTGCAGATTCTTTAGGCCACAGTGTGGGACAGTTATGAATCTTGTGGCACAAGTAATGCTGCTTCTTCTCCAGAGGGAACATCATTGCAACCCAATAAGCTAACAAACTCTACGAAAACCAGGAGTTACATTTACATGTGGTGCAAAACTTGGATTGGGCATGCATAATTGGGGCTGATGTGAATCACAGAATTGTTTGGGTTGGGAGGAACCTTAAAGGATCACCTAGTTCCAACCTTTCTGTCATGGGCAGGGACACCTTCCACTAGGTCAGGTTGCTCAAAGCCCCCTGCAACCTGGCCTCAAACACTTCTGCGGATGGGGTGTCTGCACCTTCTCTGGGAGACCTGTGTCAGTGTGTCACCACAGTAAAGAATTTCTTCATAACATCCAACCTAAAGGTCCTTCCATTCCCCTTGAAGGTCTATAAGAACCTGTCCAGGTGAGCCCAGTGAGACCTCAAACTTTCCACCCTCAGGACTGAAACCTGAAAGATTATGAGAGTGAGATTTTAAATAGTACAATAAAGGGAAGTTCCCAAAAGATGTAGGTGTGGTGCACGTGTTTTTGCAGCTGAAGTGATACTGCAGGGTTACAGCAGCTAGTGAAAACTTTTTCCATCTCATGAAAGCCTCTAAGAAAGTCCTTGCTCTGCCTTGGAGTGAAGGAGAGCTTAAAGTGCAGTGTTTATTTATCCCTGTGGCAGGCCAGATGGGCAGAGGCCAGTGAAAAGAGAAGCCTAGTGCCTGGGGCATTGAGAGGCAGAGCAGGAACCTGTGGGGCTGAGATCGCTGTCCCAGTTGTCATTGCTGGGACTGATGGCAAGTCTGGCCTTCCCTAATTTGGGGTGAATATGAGGAGGTATATTTTGGGCAGAGAGGGCTGAAACAGTGGGAGCCCCTGCCCAACATGCAGGCACGGTTTGGAGCTGCCAAGTAACTGGACTGGGAGGGGCTGCCAGCCCTTCCTGAAGGGGGTTGGGCATACTCTGGGTCACTACTCAGCACCTGAGAAGCAACAGCATCTGGAAGAATGCAGTAAGGAAGACCTTGCATTGTTAGCCTCAGAAGAAGCTGTGAAGCATTTTGGGGTTTAATGTGACTAAAAAGGGGCAAATCTACTGCTTGATTCAGTTTGTCCCATGACTGTTTACAGTCAAACTTTCAAACTTTCAAACTCAATAGCATTGCATCAAAGACACACCTGACATTATTATTAATTTCTCCACCCCACTGGGAAGAGTAAGACCCTGAATATTGACTGGCTGATCTGTCCAAAGGTAACAGTGTACAGCTTGCTGGAAGAGTGTTTGCAGTTTTGTATTTTGCATTCACTTGCTGAAAGCTTCAGATTTCACTGGTTGAGGTGTTATATTAACTCTACCTTTTTTGTTTCCATTATAAGATTTTCAAGTTGCTGATGGAAACTTCTGCCCTTGAGTATGAGCATAGCCAAGGGTAACATCCTAATGCCAAATACTAGAAGGGATGCCATCAGCCCCTTAAATCAAGCAAAGTACATTTACTAGTAATGTTCTACGAATTGCTAGTCTCCCCCTTCCCTGATACTGTGGAAGTGGGTGCCAGGGGCACTGAGGAACTGGCAGGGTTTAGAAGAAGGATGGGAAGCAGATCTTGCAGCTGCTTGCTGAGCCTTTTCCCAAGCAGAAGTGGGCTGTGGGGCTCTCTTCCCCAACAGCAGATACACGGGGAGGATTTTGAGTTGTATCAAAACTATAGCAAATTTCCAGTGAGCAAAAAAACATATAAAGAAACACTCAAAAGATGCTAAGCAAGCCCTCTGGCTGTACTGGGTGATGGAGAGAGTCAAGTGGCTGGAAAACATTGCTAAACAGTTAAATCCAGAAGTGAGTGTTGAAGCAGCTGATTTTCTAAACACAGCATTTCCCTGCAGCCTATGTTGGATTTGTGGTGAGCGTTGCCCTAGCAGGAGCCGCAGGGCTGCTGTGGAAGAGCGAGGCACGAAGAAGGGGATCGGGATGCATCCCAGAGTGCACAAACCTGAACTCATTGCTCAGGCAAAACTCCAAGGGACCAGCCACTTAATGCAATTTCACTGGGGCTTCGAATGCAATTTTTACACAGCATCTTTCTCCTTGACAAATCCAAACTCTTTCATCAGCGATGACTGGCACCAGCCCCCTGTGGCTCCTCTTGGACCAGATTCAAGCTGTATGTTGTTTTTTGCTGTAAATCTTTCTAACCCACTCCCCTGCCCCCTTTCCCCTCCCCACCTTTTAAATTCTTCATTGATTTAATGCTCCCCCTCCAGAGGCTATCAAACAGCTTTTCCCTGAACACTTCTGGTTGCTCCAGCAAAATGGTCTTGGAAGAAAAGTGGTTCCAGGCTTAAAACTTGAAGAGGTTATACATGAGCTCTGTACAGAGATTGAAAAGCTCTGAGTTGTTATAGCAGCTGTCCCAGCTGAAAAAATGTCAGGGAGTGGGATCATTTTCAGTGTATTTTATGGACAGGGAATAGGCCAGGTTCCCTGGTATTTGAGTTACTCTGAGGTTGTTGAGCCAACCCCTACACTTTGTAGGATAGTAATTGGATCCTCAGTACCCTTGAAGTGTGCTAGCACTCAGTGTAGAAAGGAGTAGCTCTATGCCAAGTGCTAAGTGGACTTTTAAGTACGTAAGCCATTTTTCTTCTTGTAAAATCTAGGTTTGATTCTTTAAAAAGACTTGCACACCTTTTTCCTGGGAAGTTTGGTGCAATTATTTTGAGGATTAAAGCTGAGAAAATTCTTCTTTGGGGCTAACTCCCATTCCCCCTTTCTTTTTTTTCTGTTTGTGATTAAGAGAGCATTTGATTATAATTATTCAAAATTGGTCAATCGCACTTGGAGCAATACATTGGAACCTCAGGGTTGTTTGCACTTGCACTGCTAGTTAGCTGAAGTTTTCCACAAAATTTAAGGCCAGGCAAGAGCATTAGATGAGTCAGTCTGATCCCCCCCCTACATCACAATCTGTTAAATTTCACCCAGTCAGACTCCCTTTAAGCCAAATAATGTCTGAATTGGCTAAATCACAGCACCCAAAAACATATTCAGCCTGGATCTGAAGGCATCCAGGGACACAGATTCTGACGCTCCCTTGGTAGTTTGTTTCAATCATTTAAAATTGTGCCTTATTTCCTATTTGAATCTGGTTGGAAGCTGAATCCAGACTTTGATTCTTGTTACGTCTTTCTCTGCCAGGTGACACAGCCATTTGGTATATGGCATTTTCTCTCCATGAAAGTACTTACATATGTGCTGTAATCGAGTCATATCCCAGTCCTTTTTCTAGCTGTTAAAAAAATAATGCAAACTGATCCGGCTTTATGATTTTGTCTGAATAAGAAAATTTGTATTTAATTTAAAAAATATTTTAAAATTATTTAATTGTCTTCTCAGGTGTTTGACTATTGTCTTAAGCAGATGAATGACAGAACTGCAGGAAATCTTTCTGTCTTGCCACAATACAGGGAAAATGTTCTAAATCCTAGACCTGAACATACATCTGCTGTTAACATCATCTCACGACCCGCTTGTGGGCGATGCCCAGGTGCTTTTCTCTGGCCTTAACTTGCTCTTTTATCATTTTTAAGGGGATAGAGTGATTGAACTCATGAAAAACTTTTGCCTCTTTGGTACATTCTCACCTCTAAGTGGTTTAAAAGACTTTCTCATTCTGGGGAGAGCTGACAGAAAGAAAGGTAGTTGTGGTCCTCTCTTGAAGCATGAGAAGGTAAAGCTTGGACAAGGACTTGAATCTCCATCCCTGTTATCTCAGTAAGACATTCTTGAGTGGATTTTGCTCTTGTCACACCTTTTGTGTTGGAGCCATAGTGCTAAGTCATTGGCCATGTTGTCTGATGATGAGCACCCATATAGCATACTCTCAACAAGCTACAAAGATGGAGCTCTCCTCTCCTTTGGGAACTCTTCTGCTTGGTCTAATAACCACACAGTACTGGGTTAAAACCACTTGATGAAGGAAAAATTAGATAAAAAATATAAAGAGACTCTCATACATTGCTCTCTATTCCTTGTTAAGTGTGCAGTTATGCATTTGGATGATTTAAAACATTCTTTCATTATTTCTCCCAAGCCACTGATGAAAAGCAAGCTGAATATCATACAGCCTAGTTCTGATCACAGCAGACTTCTCTGTCAGGTGCACCCTTACGGAAAATTTGCCTACTGATGCCTACTTTTGGATATGTACTGAAGCGAGCACTTGGTTCAGTTCCTGCAGCCTTTACTGACTGCATATAATGCTAATTTTAGGGAGGTGACACACCCAAGAATTTGTTGTATGCTTCAGCTGCACACTTAACAACCTAATAAACACCAGTCTGATTTAATTTTTAGGACCCCTTCCATGTGAAACTGTATTGAATATTGATCATTATATCCTCATCATCCCATTCTTTATTGATAGAATTACTAATTACCAACTCTTAAATTTTGCCTAGGATGAACATCCACTTACCTGTGCCTCATGGCCTGCCCTTTCTTTGTTTTGGCACATCACTGTAGGCTTTAAGCCTGTGGAATGGATCCAGCATTCAAAAAGGAATCAAAATTGAATATAAGTTAGCCAATTGCTGCCTTAAGTGGAAATGGAAGAACGTTTAGATGTACATTCTATGCACCTTCTCATACAAAAATTTTCACCTTTAGTAGATCTTCAACATCTTTCTTAGTGCAATGGGGTCAAATATTTCATATAATATTGAGGTGATATGAGCACATTACTCACATTTTACTGTACTTCCCACACCTAGGTCAGAACTAGATGCCCAACACTTTTGCCTCCTTACATATTTTTCTGAAATTCAGAGATTATCTAGAATGATTTTTAAAATATTTCAAGGACTTATCCTTTATTGTTATTATGAAAGGCAGTTTATCCTGATGTCTTCACACTTCCATATCAGGTTGACATACTTTGAGTTTTAGTCTACATTAATTGCTCTCTTTCTTCCTCACCTTTCTGTCATATATTGCTCCCTTATGTCTAACTTCATCTTTCAATTCACCACAACGACCTTTTAGACAATATCATTATCTTTCTTGATTATGATATGTTTTTGACATAAGAAACTCCATTTGTCATTTACACTTTTTTCTTAGTTTTGAATCCCCAGTAAACTTTGCTTCTTTACTTTTTCTTTTTTTCCCCCTAATTCTTTTTGCTTGGAAGGATCTTCTGTAGCATTTGATAAGTTTTGTTTGCATAACTATATCTTTACAAAATTGTATTTAAGTAGACTAATGGTTGAAACTGGCTTTTTTTGGTCCATGCCGATGTCTTTTTGATTAAGATTGCTGTTTCAGTTTACGGTCTGTAATTTTTATTTATAATGGTATATAAAAAGTATTCTATGCATGGCATTTTTATTAGAAAATATTTTAAAGAGATTAGATAAAAAAATAGGTATTTTAGAAATCCTACTGATGCCTTGCTACTGAATGTGGAGGGATCTCTTGCCTCCATCTGCCAAACTGCAGTTTTCAAACTAGCTGTTCTGGTCTCTGGTTTGACTCACAGCTCTATCAGAAATCTTCACCTCTTTTTGACAACTCACTGCGTGTTTTATGAGATTTGTCACCCAAGACATATAATCTAGAGGGAATTTTTTTGTTTTCGTGTATTTATTTTTTTAAATCTTGCTCATATTTTTTTGAAAATGCAAGTGAGCTATGATATTCCTGTGGGATGAAGGCTGACCTAGGCCAGGAGAAGTTGAGTGAAGACGGCTTTGCAGCTCCTTCTCTCTCCCTCTTTTGGGCCCCCTCAGAATCATTTCAGTGAAGCAGTTAAGCACTTTTCCCGCAATCCCTGCTATGACATTTAGTTCATTGTTCATATTTACTCGGCCACGTGTGAGCTCTTCTATAAGAATGAGAATAAATACCCCATGTGGAGTTCTGCATATAAATTTCTATACTGGCTTGCAACTTTGCTTATCATTCTTTTTTTCTATAAACTGTAAAAAAAGTGCCTGGATCTGGATTGTGAGCAGTTTCCCTCCTGCTACTTCAAAAGAGCATATTATTCATGTAATGAACAGGCTTAGTGCCGGACTTGACAAAACACTGGGAAATACACTGTTGGGCACAATTCTGAACTGGCAGGGAACTGGATTGGATGACCTAATAGGGCTCTTTCATCTCCAGTTACTTATGATTTTCAATGCTAATTAAAACCTCACTAGCTAGTGGGGAAGAATATCATGGCCAATTCAAATAACTTCTTAAAAACTTTCCTTCTGTTTATTTTTTCCACTTGCCCACTTCAATTTTATACACATATCACTTAAAAACACCTTTAATTACAAAAGTGTCCAGCTATAAAACCACAGAACAAACAAACAAAGCCATTTGCACGTAGCAGCTTGTAATAAAAGTGCAAAGGCCAGGAAATAAATTATTTGGCTTTATTAAGGAAAAAGAAAGTAATTTCTATAGTACTACCTAGGTCCCCAGGTGTGCTGGGATATGGCTGTGTTCTCAGTCCACCTTCTGTCTGAGCTTTCCCTCAGCTCTCATCAGATCTGGACACTGACTTGTGTCCAGTGGGGAAATTTTTTTCCTTAATAAAAAAAATCAGCCTTCAAACTTCTGCTGATCAACTGCTCCAGCTTGATGGCTTGCTGGAGAAGGGCAGCCCAAACCTGGTGGCTTTAACCTCTTGTTCATATGTGATGGATTTCTAGGATGTGGTCAGATGTTGGAAGCTCAGCTTTTGAGCCCTGGGATGTAGGTGGGGACCAGAGCTCCTGGCACAGCCTCCTGGCCACAGCTGCTGGGTAGCTGCACACAAGTGAGGCCTGGGTCTGGTGTCAGTGCAGCGGTGGACACATTACAGCAATGAAACACAAGTGTATGTTCTGATGGGCTCATACACAAAATCAGATGATTTCTTGTCTTTCCTCAAGGCATCGAAACAACTCAGACACTAGAGAAGACCTTTGAGAGAACCTGTAAAAAGCTGAAAAATTAAATGGGGGACACCTCAGCCCTTAGGGTTTAAGGAGACATTAATACAGAACTGAATGGATAATCTTGGGTGGACAGGACGTCTGAAGGTCATGTGGTCCAACTGCCACTTAAAGCAGGGCTGACTTTGAAGTCCAGCTCTATTAGAGCAAAATGCTTGGGTCATGTCCTGTCAAATTCTTAGTTTCTCCAAGGATAGAGGCTCCATAACCTTTTTGGGCAATCTGTACTAGCATCAGACCACCTTCATGGTAAGAGCTTTTTCTCTAATATCCAAATATATTTTTCACTGTGCTACTGCTTGTGTTGTCATTTCACTGTGTACCTCTGAGAAGGGTAAAAATATCAAGGTAAATAACAAAAAAATCAAAGTAGTAATACATAATAATAAACATAGAATAATTCAGACAACCTGTTTATTATATGGAAACGTTCTACTTAAACAGAAATGTCCCTGAGTTGCTGTTATTACTGCAGTGACACACTATCTAGAAACAGTGCAGCAGTATTTGCATTCACCTTGCTAAAAAGGATGTCAAAATTGCCAACTGTGCAATCAATTAAGAAATAACAGAGATTAGAGCCAATCAGAGTAGATGATTAACTTTTATTTCCAAGAGTGACAGGTGCCTTCAATCCCTGTTTATGTTCAGCCTTTTGACAAACTGATGACAAAATATGAATATATTTCTTTCAAAAGCTGATCTCAAGCTGCATTTTTTTTTCGACATCTTATCATCATGCATTCAGATTTGTAAATCTCTCTCAGCCTCGGGAACAGAAAACAGGCCCCAGGAATTGCTGCCAGCACTGACCATTGCTCCGGGGTGATCTGAGGGTGGTAAGTGGTGATTCAAGCTTCTGAAGTTAGCTGGTGTGAATCTAGTCCTGGTGACCAGCTCATGGATCTGCATAGGGAGAAGGAAGATTGGAGCACAGCCCTTTTTGCTGTTGTGTGCTGCCATAGAACATCACGATATATAAGCCTTCAGAACATATCAGAAATAAAGGAATAAAAGGCTCTGGTCCTCACCTGGGACAGGAATTGTTCCTTTTTCTGCAAAAAGAAAAAAAGAAAAACTATTTGGGCTTGAGTGATTTGGTTGGCTACACAATGTAATCTTTGGATTGGAGGTCATTCACTTCTGTATTTAACAGGTTTGGATTTTTTTATTTTTAAATTTTGGTAAAATCTGGAACAATCAATGCTGTTTTGAAAAAAGTAATCACTTCAAAAAAACCCCAAACAACTTTATCCTTTCTTTCCTAGCAGAAACCAGACTAGCTAAAATGAATCCAAATTTGTTTTTGTTCTTCTGAAGCAAATTTTTGTCTTGTCAAAAAGAAATATTGCCTGGCCCAAATAAGGAAATCCCAAGGAAAGTGGAACATATGGAGTGGACAGCTTATAAGAAGATCATTTTCAGACAGAAGTGTTTTTGGAGAGATGGGATACATAGTGAATATGCATGAGGAGCCTTCATTTGCATGGGGAACTGTTGACTCTGGATAAAGAATGAGGTCAAATGACTGAAAAAAATTTAAAGCTTGATTTACTTGTCAAGAAAATAAAAAACTGTCAGCAAGCTAACAAGCGTTATATAGGTCTGGACAGGATGTTTGTTGACTTGAAGAAGCAGTGGAGGGACTCCAAGAGGGTGAGCAATCTGGTTGAATGGAGCAAAAATTAGTCAGTAGCAGGGGCAAATTGTGTGCAGACCTCAGGAGGTGCAAGGTAGGCAGCAATGCCAGCAGGGCAGGCGAAAACACACTACAGCAGCTGGTTATGGCTGAGGGTAACACTGTTGTCTCATATGTGGGATACAATGCTGACGGTTGGTCTGGACTAATGTTTCTGAATGATTCCAGACTCCTCAAAGCACTTCCGAGTGTTGCACCAAGAGTAGTGAGCGTCTAAGCGAGCAGGACGCACACAGGTCTACGAAGCCCAGGAGCTCTTTGGTGCAGGGGATCTTTCAGAACATCAGGGTGAGCTGTTAAGGTTGTTTTGGCACAAAGGGGGTTCTTTAGGGGTATTTTGGTATGCAGGGTCCTTCAAACCATTAGATGAGACTGTAAGGATGAGTTGTCTAGCAGGAGGTATTCAGGCATCGAAAACTGTCTAAACACTGTGATGGATCCTGACAATGATTTTCCTGAGATGCCATTCTCTCCCTTGCCATTCTCTCCCTTGGAGTGGGGGAGGGCAGTAACATCCCCTACAGTGAGGGTTTGCTTTAAGGATGAATTCAGTAAAGATTGCACTCTCATATAAATGAGGCTGGAGTCATACAGGTTCCTTTGACAGTAGAAAGATGCTACATCAAGGCCAGAGAACACTTTGGGGTGCACTTTATAAATTGAGTGGTTTTGCTTGAGATAGGTTTGAAGATAAGACATTGGAGAATGCCTCTTTTTGCAGAAATATACTTGTTATGAAAGCAATGGAAAAAATCGTGCCCTGAGGTTCACTGTGCATGCACAGAGCCCCAGAAGAACAGCAGTCCACAAGAATGACAGATCTATCTTCTAGCATGTTGCATGCAATTAATTTAAATTTTATTTTCTCTCCTTCTAGCCTACTTTTTTTAACATTTGTCTGTAATTATTGTATGTGGTAGTTTAGTAAGGACCATAAACTTGCTCTTTCCAGCAGTCTGAATTTATAAACTGTCACAGTTTACACATTGTTGGCCAAGAAATGTCTGGTTTTCCATAGATTTTAGTCTTTTGTTGTACTCAAGGCAATGAATTTATGCATTAGGATGAATAAATTGGCAATTACCTATTAAATAAAGGTATGTTAGAAGGAGAGTCATATTGTAAAGGAGTTTGTATTAGACACTATCCTCAAGAAAAATGTTCACTTTTATTTAATTTTGTTATGTTTGCAGGTATTTTTGCATGAATTATAATTGTCATTCTGTTAAACAAGTTTCTCTTCCTAAGATTCTGAGTCAGGTTGTAAATATCGACTGTGCGGTGATGGCAAACTTCTGTAGAAATATGAAAGTCGGAAATTCAATGGAAAGAAAACATTTCTTCTATTCCAGGATGTGGGCAAACGCTTATGGGTGAAATAGAGCTGAAGGGCAAGAAATGTATATATTTTTTGGCCTGTCTCTCCAATATATCCATTGATTTATGTCAGGAAGGCAGCAGAATATGTTCCCATGACTTTACAAGCTTGCATGGGAAAAGGAGAACATTTTCATTTAAATTAAAAGGATAGAATTAACCCTACTTGAAGAGGGTCTAATGCTATTACAATCAGGCGAGTGAGAGCAAAGGTGAGAATCACACAGGTTCTCTTGAGAGTTTTGTGCACTTTTTTATAATTTCAGTTTGAATGTTGGGTTGGACACAGAAGCTGCACTTTTTAGCATTGGTAGTGTTTGGCTCGAAACCAAGACACGTCTGTGAGCCTGCTCATCTCTCATGCAGATCAGGATGTGTAACATTACTCTGGCAGATGTAGGAAGGAATATATCTTGGAGTAATTTTTTAAATTTTCCACAAAGAAATGGAGTTGTTTTGAAAATGGATGTGATCTAAATACAGAGCCCTTCAGAGACAGATGTCTTCAGGGGCCAGCAACAGGCCAGGCAGCTACTTGTTAGCTGAATCTCCACTGGCTGCAGGTGATTTGACACAGAAAGAGGAAAGACCTTCCTTTTGTTTTAAAAGGTGCTTCTGGTGCTCCCATGCTGCATGTCTCTGACTTCACAGCTTCACAGTGGCCACCTGAGTTGATTTTGGACTGGCAGACAGTCTATATTATGTCTAGGACAACTGGGCATACCCCAACAAAAATAACTCTTACACATTATTAAAGTGTTTTACTAGGGGGCAGGGGATTTAATGGAGGGAGTAGGGTTGGTTTTGTCCAGAGAAATGCTCTTTTACAGCCTGCAGCCAGCTGGATGCTTGATGGCCTGCTTCAAATTGGAAAAGAGGGAATAAAATAATTATCTTTCCCTAAAAATTAAGGGTCTTAAATTGATTTGACTTAACTTCTAGCCTAAATGGAGTGACTTATGATTTACAGCAAGGTGAGATCAGAATCAGGCCTATGATCTTGGGAGGGTTTTTTTTGTAAAAGCTATTTTCATCTCTAGATGTCATGGACTTTTCTGGGTTCCATCTGTTCAGAGGTGTCTACAGCTTTACTCTATAGACAGGGTATTTTTCTGGGCAGAGATTTCATTCCACTGATTATTCACCACGCTTAGTGATACTGAACTTGCACAGTCTATTTGATTTCACATTTTGGGGCAAGTTGGCTAGGGTGTGCTCTCTATAGCCTTTAAAACAGATTTTTAGTGGCACTGCTTGCTAAAAGAGCCAGACTTACAGCTCTGAAAAGCAGCTTGCTCTGTTGTAACACATCTCTATAGATTCAGAATTTTTCCTTATATTGCTATGATGTCCAAGGTTTGATGTGGAAAGAACAGTTTGTGGAAAAAAAAGATAAACTGATCATCAATTTTTTGCCTCCTCACTGAGACCGCTGACTTAAGTTTCAATTCCATCTGCACTTCCCTGATAGCTTTTTCCCAACGGAAAAAATTGTTCTTTAGAAGATATGATTTGCCTGGGACAAAATCAACTCAAGTAGTCATGCAGCAAACAGTTTTCAGAAGCTTCCCAGGTCAGATTTATATTTAAAGATTTATTTCTTTCCTTTATGTTACATGAAGGAAATGTAGGGCTGAAGTGGGGAATGAAATGTCTGAGAGCGCATCAGAGAAGCCAGCAGAGATGCAGGGGAAGTGGGATGCTCATGACTACTAGCTGAGGTACTTTGGAAAACCTTTTGTTTTCATTCCCTATTACACAACTTTTATAGAAACCAATCAATTACCTTACAACAGTTGCAGGCCAGTATATCAAATCAATGTTTATAGCTGCCTCTCTTGCGCAGTTCAGAGTGGCTAAAGTACAGCTCTAATCTGTGATGCTTAATGTACTTAACATATGGACCCACCGTGAGGTGACAGTTGTCAAAACCTGGAAGTTTTGGTGTTCATTCTTATCCCATCAGGATGAGTTGACAGACCACTATCTGTCAATTACTGCTGGAATATAAGACCCAGTGGTTCAAATGCGCAGCTGAGGATTTAGTTCTTTAAAGAGAAAATATGGTAGAATTTAGGTGTCCAAATCCCAGACAGGGGTCTTCAAAACTTGCAGCCTGTTTTTTTGTTTTTAGAAGTGCTGTTACTGTGAGTTCACTGAATTTCTACCAGTGCATCCCAGGGTCGTATTGCTGTGTTTTCCCAGAACTGCTCTCACCTTGTCAGGGTTGGGTGGTATGGTGCTCTGGCACCTGGAGCACTTCCTGCCCTTCCTTCTCCACTGACCTTGGTGTCTGGATAGTTGTTCCTCTCACATGTGCTCACTCTTCCGGCTGCAATTTTCATCTCCTCAATAGCTATTATTTTTTTCCCTTCTTAAATATGTTATCACAGAGACATTACTATCATTCCTGACTGGTTTGGCCTTGGACAGCGGCGGGTCTGTCCTGGAGCTGGCTGGCGTTGGCTCTGCCAGACATGGGGGAAGCTTCAGGCAGCTTCTCACAGAAGCCACTCCTGTAGCCCCCCTGTTACCAGAAACTGGCCATGCAAACCCAATGGAAAGAGTTATTGTGCCACAGAAGGAGGGTGCTTCCTCTTGAAGCCTGGGAATTAGATCTCTCAGCTGGAAGTTCAGGACTCTGGGATTACTTACTTCTTTGACTTTACACGATTATTAAATAAAATATATTAACTGTTTGGGAAAGGGGAGCGCATGCTATTGCTTCTGTATTTGTTTTTCGTGTTAACCATTGGAATTGTGTATGGGTGAAATTCATGTCCTGTAAGTGCCTGTGTCTATGTCTGAGCAGAACAGAGGTGAATATAGATATTGCCTGACACTGTGATGAGATTTGCCAGATGCTTTGGGTGACATGCACCATTACACCCATACACAGATCAGAGTAATTGAGAAGAAACAGGCCTTCTCTGTATTTCTGTTCTCTGCTTGTTACTGGATAATTGCCAGGTATGTTCACACAATTAATTCCAAGCTGAGGCAGAAGTGTTCTTCAAACTAATAACCACCTCACCCATCAGTAAAAAAAAGGGAAAACCAGAAAACCTACTGCCATCTTGTGTCCCATTGGTGTTTATCAGTTGGAAGAAGAGGGAGAGAGATAAAGTATTCAATATTTAGATACATAATATGATGATGATTTACCAAAATCTGTAATTTCAATAAACAGGTTCATCAGAGGAATTGGAGTCCGTAAGGATCATCCTCATGACAACTGACAGCAGTAGGGAGCTAGCTCTGACCTTTGTCTCCTGGAAAACACTTGTACATCCACTGGTTGCATGGAAAACTCTGCCCATGTTGCTTTGCAAGTGCACTGTTTTGCAATGATTTTGCAGACTATTCCCAGTTGTAATGTTGATCCCAGTCTTCTGTGGGCTGCAGAATGAGTGACAGCAGAGCAAAGGGGTTGTTTTTTTTTTGAAAGCAGCAGTTCAGAAGTTGATCTGGATGAAATTTTGTATTTTTTTCTTGCTGAAAAATACACTTTTAAGTCATTAAAATTTTCTCAGAGGGAAAGGAGAGAAACAATCCAAACACTTTGACTTGATATTTGAAAAAAAGAATAATTCTTGTGTTTGTTTTGAGATTTCTAATTTTGGAGGCTGACCTAGCCTTAATTGAAAAATAATAAAGTATTTCCCCTTCCTCTCTCCACTCCCCAGGAAAACAGAAGACTCTGCATTTACTTTTGCTTGAAATAAACCTTTTGTTAGATTGAAGTTTTGAAGTGCTTTGCTTTGGGTGGGGATAGTGAAAATTTGGTTTTAGTTAACACTGACCAAGTTTTGGTAAACCCTGACCGAGTTTTGGTAAGTGAGATGAAAAAAATCTAATTATTTGCTTAGTTCTTCTCATCAGTTTGAGTCCTGATGCTGCAAGCGTGCAAAAAAAAAAAAAAAAATTGCATCACATTGTGTTTCAGCCGGACATGAATGCCTTCAGTGGTCACCAAGCCAAATCTCTCTTACAAAGGAACGTCATTTGTTGAACAGTTGTAGGAAATCAGACAGAGCTATAGGCAGTAATATTAAATCCATCCTTCCCTTTGAGCCTTTTGAGGTCAACAGCCTGAGGCAGTTTCAGGAGATCCTCTGTTGTGAATTAGGTGTATGGGCAATACCCACTGAGATCAGACCCAGCCTGACAACCAACCAAACCCTACGCAGCATTCAAGAAAGTGAGCTGGCATACTCAAGGCAATTTGGATACAGTGGTCAATTTGCCTTTCGGTTAGAAGCTCAAGGGGAAGAAATTTTATGGAGTTTGCTGGCAAAGGCCATAAAATGAGTTTTTGCCTTTTGCTGCTATTCATTCATAACTCTGGCTATGGTAGTTGATGTCACATTTGGAGATTGAGGATGTATGGACCATATTATTTCTTGGTCTTAAGTGGTCTTGCTCTAACTCACAAACTTGGCTCATCTCAGACAAATTGGGTACTCACATGAATTTCTTATGACTTCAAGATATGCAGTGACAGGAAACAAGCACAAATGTGTATGGACAGTGACTTGAATAAAAGCTGAAGAAATACGGGGTCCCAGGTTTGTTAACACTAAACTACAATTAGCGCAGCATGCAAGCTATTGGAGAAAGCTGAGTTATCACTGCAGAATTAAAACACAAAATGCCTGTGGATTGTCATACTATACATATGTTCAGCATCAATATTTAAGGCTGAGACAGTAAAAACATTTTGCATAACTGCACAGTTGGAGAGAGGAGAAAATTGATCATTGTATTTCAATTTAAAATACTTGCAACCCAAAACACGACTCTGCAGCTTCTAATCTGATACAGCCTGGCATCACTTCCCTGCTTTTTGACGCAGGCTCAGACTTGTTTGTTAAATCACAGCCTGATCATTAGAGATGCTTGCCACTGGTGTGCCAGGATTTCATGCTTGGTGCCCTGTTCACCTGACACTTGCCCACGGGACATGCTGGATGTTGTGCTAACCCCTTCAGCTGTCTCCTGCCACTCCGTATCATCCATCTGCAGCCCCTGTCTCCATCTGCTTCTCAAGTCAGTCTCTGTCTGCCTGTGACCTCTTTACAGCGCACTAGCAAAATTTAAGACAGGTGAGGACCTTGTCTTAACTATTTATGACTTAAGTGGGAGAAAGATGTGAGAATTTTCTTCATTGAATGTCTGTTGTCCCAAATGACTGCAGATGTGTAAATAGATGTAAGTGTTCCACTTCCTCGAGAGTCTGTTCTCTTCCACAGATTTGGCTTTCTCATTGCAGAGCAGTCATTGACTTCTCTGTGCCTTTGGAGAAAGTTGGATTTCCAGCTTCCAGGGAAGTTATAAATCTTGGCAACACATATCACAGTGTTTTCAGAAAGATAAAAATCTGCTCATTCCACAGGTGATTTTCTGTAACTCATCAGTCCTGCACTTTGTTGAGTAACTTGGTACTAAAGGCCAATGTGCAGTTATTTTAAAACATTGCAATTAAATAGGGACCTTAGATCAGGCTAAAATAACTAGAAATAAATATTGAAAAAGTTCTAAGTAAATATTAGGTATCACCTAATTTCTCCCATGAAGAAATTCCATTTTTTTCTTGTTAATTCAAGGCATGCTACAGTGTGAAATATACTTCTTTAACCTGTTGCTGGCCTGCGCCATTGTAACCTTTGTGGGCTTCTTTGAAGAACTATGTCTCTCTAAGATACCAGCATTTTAATTTGATACATACCTTTAATTAGACATATATGGAACACGGAATTGTTCAGCACCATGTACCTGTTATGCTATTTAGTAGTTAAATGGTTAAACTTATTCAAAGGAGCTGGCGAGCTTCTTGTAGCATATTCACTGGAAATATATTTATTTTTACTGTGAAATCCAGCTCACATGAAATGTCTTGAAACAATCTGCTTGTGAAAACCTGGATTCATAGTGGAGAAAAATAAAACAAGAGTGATCGTATGAATTACGCTCCTAAGTTTTGTTAAGAGCACAAGGTCTTTAAATTAGATAAATAACTTGGCTTCATAAAAGCAGACTTTCAAACTGTCACAGGCTTATCAAGGAAGTCAATAAAACATTTATTACAAATTAAAATGCAATAGAAATCAATTTGACATTTTTTTTCAAGTTCCATGTTTGACTCAGGCCTTATCTAACCCTCCTGTGGGAGAAACTCAGAGGTGACAACCGGTCTCAGAGCACCACTGCCCAGCAAACAGGCACCTACCTCATAGTGCCTTTACCCCCGCAGTGTCACTTCACACCTAGATTTTGGCATGGGAAAACAAGCTGCTGAGCATCCCTGAGGTGCAGGATGTGTGGGGATTTAAGGAAGGATGCTGCTTTCTACTCTCCTCCTCACAAGATTTTCCTCTTTGTCTGGTGATGGAAAAAATTCTGCAAAGCTGAGAAAACAAGCAAATACTGGTATGGGATCACCAAAATTCACATCTGGTTCAGTTGCTCAGCTGTGACCCTCCAGTCCATGGTGTCCTGTTGCATGGTGTCACCAAGCCCTGTGGCACCATGGTCTCCATGTACATCCTGTCCACGGCATGAACAGCCTTGGACAGTTGCTGCTTACAAACCTCTGCCTCCTCCCCTCGTTTTGCTTGCATGTTTTCTGTGATTAGTTTGCTCAGTTTTATAGCCAATATCTAAGCTAATTTCCAAAGAGGAAAACCTCTCTGACAGACAGGGACCATCCTGTTTTATCTGCTTCTGATAGTCAAATATGGTCCTCCTTCTTGGTTCAAGGACTAAATGTCACCCTTAATTATGGCAGATATTGATTTAATAGGAACAAGAGTTTAATCATGTCAGAGTCTTCCTTTTCCTGTTATGTAGCAGGCCCATATGATTCCCCACTTCTCAAGTGTGCTTACAACAAAAGCACAGGCTTGCTCTCTTGTGGGTGCCCCGCAGTATACCCCAACAAACTTCATCTCATCTCAATTTAATTGGGATAATAAAGTGTAAACTATCACTAGGACATGATACTCATCACAGACCGCTGACTACCTTCTATTCGTCTCATTAGAGATGTAATGGCTGTGGACGATCTTATGTGAGCACAAGGGGAAGGGTGAGGAGTGCTGGATTTTGTCTGCTGATGCAGTGCTCTTGTAGGAACCCCAGGGTCTTCAAATGAGAAAGTGCTTAGAGGCAGTTTATGTAGCCAAAAATGAGGTGGTAAATGGTTGTACTGGGGCCAATATGGGGGCAAGTTGGCGGACCTATTTATAGGGCTACAGTGCTGTCAAGCTATTTGATACATCTGTGGTTCTGTGTGGGAAAGCCCATGACAGGTTTGGATGAAAACGTGAAGCTCTTAAGAATTTTAATATGATCTGTACTGCCATTTAATTTTTGATAAAACTTTGAATAAAGTTGTGATTAAATGTCTATCATGAGTGGAAGATTTCACTTTAACATAAAACGTAAGAGTTTCCAGATTGGGTAAGATTGGTTTTATAATATGGAGGTATGCACCTCTCTCTCAAATTCATCGGATAATGGATTCTATCAAAATGGAAAAAAGGAAGGTATAGATTAAAAAAAATGAAAATCTGCTGTGTAGTCAGTAGTTCCACATTTTGGAAGAAATTGCTGAGTTTCTGGCATCCTTAAATAATACCCTTTTCACATGATAGTTACACTGCTCCAAAGACAGTATAACAAACCATGCCAAAAATTCTTCTGTTTCGTTTGCATGAAATTGAACTGACAGATATACCTGTCTATGCTACATCCAAGAAAACGTCTTGTTAGAAATGTGTGAAAATATATTATATGACAGATGCTGAAAATGTTTCAGATACAGCAATAAATTGATTGTGGTTTCTGGACCAGATGTGAACTCTGTTTAAAATTCATCATGCTGATCTCTATTCTAGCTCTGCACTTAAATAAATGCAGAGAAGTGGCTTTGCTTTTTGATGAAATCCATTATAAGAATAGAAGAGCTTCTTTCCATCTCATAAAGAATAGACCTGACAGTAAGGCTTGCATCCACAGCACAAGAATTAAAAGCACAAACTGAACTAAAAGAAAGCTGTGCCAGTTCTCGGTTTTTGCTTTATTAATGTGCATGAAAATACTTGGCATGTCAAAGCCACTGCAACAAAGAAGACTGTGATGTGCATTATTTTCATTTTAGGGGGAGATCCACAGCCATAAAACAAACAAGGCAGGAAAAGAATGGGGATTTTCAAGAAATGGTGTTGTTCAAGGGGAAGGAGTCAGTTTGTAAACGTGCTACAGACATTCCTGGGTGCCAAGAATCAATCTGTGCTTCCCAAGCCCTTCATTTTGAAGTTTTGTGTTCCCTTACCCTGCAAGGAAGCAGATCAAGAGCTAGACTTGCTTGTTTGACAGATAACTTGGGAGCTTCACTACCCTAGATGGGCAATCCAGATTGCTGAAGTCAAGTGCTTAAGCTGCCCCTTCAATCCACAGGCATCTCTGAAAACCAGCACAGAAAAACCAACGTGCCGAGGCTGGAAAAAAGGAGTAGGAAACAGGGGGCAAACAGGTATTTGTAAGCGTGTCCAATCACCTCCCAAATCTGGCACGTGGCCGTGAGTGGTTTGCTCAACATCTCACAATCTAGCTCCACACCTCTGAATTCTTTTCTGTTATGAAACAGATCTGAGGGATTAGAGTTTGCCCCTCCTTTTGTGTTAGTGCCCTGGCCTGGGAAGAAGAAAGGAGAACCTGTGTGCTCCCCTCTTCAGCTGTGCTTGGTAGGGGACAGGTGCTTTTTCTCAGGGCTGGTTGTGCCCATGTCCTCCTTGGTCTGTGACATTAATTTGCAGCACAACAAACTTCTTGCAGTCTATCAGGAGAGTTGTGTATCTTTGCAGTGACGTGATATGAACATGATGTAGGTTTTATGACTAGTCCTCCAGATCTGCTAATTGCACTCAACGTTGGGGTTTTTTTATGCACTTAGAAATAATGTCTCTCCCTCCATCTCTCTTTCGAAAGGAAAACCAGTTCATTTATTCTCTTACTCCAAAGGAACATCCACAAGGAGGAAAGTAATGACACCTGTGGGTGTCTCCCAATATGTCTTTCCTCTTTTAAAGGGTATTCGAGGCTGTCATTTGAAATACTACTAAAGATTCATGAAATTCTGCCTAACGTTGGCTGAAGGCTTTCTTAAAGTGAAACAGCTCTTCATACATGCCACATCTACCACTAGCACATTACAGAGTATTAGAGGAATATTTAGGCTTGTCAGACACTATGAATAGTGACTATATATGAATTTTACTACTGTCTTCCTCCCTTTGCCTTTAGAAATTTACAGGGAAATATATTCCCTAAATTGTGTAAAACTTCGTATTCCAAATGATCTCTAGTTATGATAGGCTGAGTCAGAACTATTTAATTATGTGGAAATTTCTTTTCTGATACATATTAAAATAGATATATAGATACTCCTCTATACAACCCCAACCACCCTCTTTTCCTCCAGTGACTTCTAGTTGTCTGAGCTGTCTGTCCATAAATCTTCCTGGTACTGGTGTGCCTCTTTGATGAACATGTGCATTGTACTCAAACTCAGCTGAAAACCCGGGCTGCCATGCATGTAACTTCTGTTCTTTTTGTGACTTGTAATCATATTGCTGACCAAAAAATCCCATTGGACTGCAGGGTTTTCTGAGTTTTCTCCTTAGACACCCTGATAACACTGTTAGTTTAACTTTGTTGAATGTCACAAATCCTGTCACAGGCCTATAACCTTTGAAGGTTCTAAGGCTGAAAACATTTGTTATATGTATTTATTTATATGTAACCCCAAATATATATATAAAAATGACATTTATATATTTATAACTTATATATAACGTATATAAGTTGAATTTAGATATTCAACCTATAACCATGAAAAGTTACAGGTCAAAAGCCTTAGTTAAAGGGAATACTTTTGCAGTTCTTATGTTTGATTTGGGGTACGGCAATCTTTAAGGATAATATGCCCTGTCTTCTCTCAAAAATTGCTTCTTTTTTAATTTTTCAACAGAACAGCAAACAAAAAACCAAAAATGGAAATAGGATTTTCTCAGAAGTTCAGAAAAGCCAAAATCTGCATCTTTAGGAATAGCAATGTATACTGCAAAACTGTTGTTAAAATATGTTGTTTGGCAAGATTCTTTTCCTAGTTATGAAAAGATAGCCATAATACCATCCACAAAAACCACCACTGCCCAGAATAGGATTTAAGTCATAATTAATCAAATACAAGGCCAAGAAGCATGAACATCTTCTGATTTAACAAAAAACAAATGTTTTCATAATTAAGACTGAAACTTTGACCCTAAAGAGTCTCTTACACATCCTGCTTCATCCAAACACTCCTGAAGAGGGTTAGTTGCAATGGAAGTGCTGACAGAAGTTTAGCTGTAGTGATGCTGTAAGACACTGTTATGCTAATATAAGCACTACATTCTAAGAAACATACTGATTTAGTGATATATATTTTAATCTTTAACAAAGTTGCCATAGGAACAAAGACCACATATCACATGGATGCCAATATTTGTAAATGATGTACATGCGTGGCCCTTCACAATGACACACATTTTACTACATTTTAGTAAAAATAGGCCCTTATTGAAAAATAAGCATCTTCTTGTTGGTGAGCCCTCTTTGGCTTGGCAAAGCCTGCTGTTCTTCTGCCTTTTCTTTGCAAATGCTGCTCATTTTCTCTTGGATGAGAGAATAATTGCTATCTGCAACACAGATGGGCACAAAATGCTCAGAGGGACAGGAAATCCCCTGGAGCCCAGGCTGTTTTTGTAACTTAGGAAAGTAATTTCTATACCTCCACTGACATTAAGGTTAAGGGGTTCTGGTTGCTGCCCAGGGCATGGGGATGTTGAACACTGAATGTAGCACCATGGCATCTTTTCTGAAGGGAAATCCATCTCTTTCTCTGCCTTCTCTTCATGGTGAACAATTCTTTCATAGCACATGTTGAAGCCTCCTTTTGCACTCAGTGTTGCCCTTTCCTATACTGGTACCTTCAGCAGGATGCTTTGCTGTCTTCATTGCTTTTTTAAACTCATGCTCTTAGAAATGCCTTTTTCTTCCAAGTGCTTTTATATCTTTCCTTTGGTGATTGATCCAAGGGTTTGCACAACACCAGCATCATACACAGCAATCCCAAAAGACTATTTCTGATTAGATGCTGCTGCTTAGTACCTTGTGGAACTGGACTACAGTGAGGCTTAAATTCTCACAGTCTTTGCAGGTTTCAGCCAGCCTTTTATCAAACACAGTCATCATATTTCAGACGTGAAGCAGTGGGCCAAAACTGGGGGTTTGGGATGGTCTGTCTCTCTCCATTTGAAGTTTTTAAAAAAGCAAGATGAAACAAGACACTCCATTAATGTGATTGCAGTCATCTTGAGTAAATCATGACTCCATGGGCTTGAAGCTGTGTGTGCAAGGGGGAACTCCTGAAACTTTTGGTGATGTTGTAACACCCTCATGCAATCACAAAGTTAATAGAGCATGCACCAAATGTGCGAGCCAGCCAGATATTGTTTGCAGTTGTGTCTGAGTAGCTCTGAACCACTTTGTCAGCCCCAATGACTATATTCACCTTGTACACCCTGGAAAAGGAGTCTTGGTCTGTCCGGGGGACCAGCTGGCTGTGACTGGTGGGTTATGTCCAGAAAGGCATGAGAAAATTTCTGAGACACTCTCGTGAAGTGAATGGGGGAAGTGGGGATCAAATCCCTTCAGGAAAAGAGGAAAAATAAGTGGATTTGCATTACACTGCTTAAAAGCTAGGCTACAGGATAGGGAAGGTATAGGACCTACCTGGCCTTTTGTTCACTCTACATTTCATGCCAGTAACTCAAAACAAAACTGTGAGATGTGAAACAGAAGTACAGGACATTTCTTAGTTCCCTCTCCATCCTTTTGTTCTTTGGAAAAATGATTCAGGTTGATCCAAGCTGACATTTTGAAAACCTTTTTCTGGTTAGGCAGCCAAGCCTGAATGTTGGCCACTTGCACCGCCCTTGCTCCATGAGTGAGAACGCTTCCTGGGGACTGGCTGACAGCAGCCTTGTGTGAGCCCTGCCAAGAGAACCAGCAGTAGGCCTCTCTAGAACAGATTGAATTCTTGACCTCTCAATATGGTATTTCTAACCACATCGGTGTCCTCTCTTCAGCAGCTCAATTAAAACAAAAGCAAACATGGGTTTCAAACAGAAAGGGCAAGCTGCCGACGTTTGCTTACGTTCAGGTAGTGAGACACAGGGTCTCAGTTTGTGACTGTTTTTATAGTTTTGGAGGTTGCCTGAAGCACTGTAAGAGAAGTTTCTTCCAGCTCACTCTGTCCTGAGATGTACCACCATACACTGGTGTGAAACCTGCCTGGGGCAAGCTCAGTCTCATCACCAGGGTAACCCAGCCCCATCCAGCTGGCTTTGGACAAGATGACTAACTCTGCCCCTTGTGGCTTCCTCCTCCTCCCCTCAGAATCTGTCAGATGGGACCACAATCTTTCCAGTTTATCTTTTCTTTCATCAACATTGCTTTGGGGGTTTAGTAACAAAAAGAAGCAAAACAAGTGTATACTCGCTTATAGAGTACTTGCTTGTTGTGAGATTTATCCAGCCCACTAATTTTTTGGTGAGTCTGTTGCACATTTTAAGATCTGACTTTGGGAAACCTGTGTTTCCAGATGGGCTTTTGCCCTGCTGTGGGGAGTTTTAATATGTCAGGAGTGCACTTACCAACCACCCTTCTTCCTACAGCTTTAGGTGAACTTTAGATGTCACAGACTGTAACCACTGGCTGCCTTGAAGACAAAGTCTGACTGTGAATTTGAATCTTTTGGGAAGGTAGAGTTGAAGGTGAAGAATACGTTTAATACGGTTTGATAGCAAGTACTATTGAGGAAGATTTTACTCTGTGTTTTGGACTGGAGTTTTGTAAGGCTGACAGCTTCATGTCTGTGTGTATTGCTTTGCTCAGGTCTTGCTACAAAATGATGAGGAAATGAGTAACCTGTGCCAAAACACTGTTAGCCAGGATGTCCTGGGTAAACAGAGATTTTTAGAAAGTGTTATTTATAAAAGCTGGCAAGTGAAACCATTGCATCAGTGAAGAATTCAACAACGCTGTTAAGTTACCAAAGTGAATTGACTAGTTGTGCATGTGGGCATATCTTCAACTAAATGATACTAGGCGGGGCTGCAAACTCTCCAAAGTACTGTTATTGTCAAGCTAAACCTCAGATAACCTCCAGCCCTTCAAAAATATCTGTTGCTGAAAGTAAGTCCTCAGATAACCTTCATCCTTGGATAACCCACATAAAACCTAAATTGAGGACCTAATAGGAGAAAGGGGGCTCAAAAATAAACTTGTTGTCATATTGCCCACACATATGAGCAACACACTACTGCTGACTAGTGGCTATTTTTACATGTAGCCCAGGCATTAAAAGCAAGAAAAAGAAGGAGTGCTGTTCTTTGCTTAGCAGCATGGTCCCTGTCTTGCTCATTTAGCCTTGGTTTTCTGGTTACCAGTGGAGCTGCAGATACTGCTGGCTCTCACATTCTTACTGTTGGCTTCATTATCTAGGGCTCCACATAGGACACAAACCATTCTTGGGCAGACCTAGGGAAGATGCAAAACCAGGCTGAATGGGTCTCAGAAAAGTGCCCTCAAATAGTCTGAGTTCTTCTGAGAGGAATTCTGCCTGAAGCAGAGGAACAGTGATTTCTCCTAGATGACAACAGAGTTTTAAAAAGTTTAGAGTGACTTCTGCTGTCTCAGATGTGAAAAAGACACACCACAAAATACAAAACAAAATGAAACAAAGTAAAACAAAACAAAACAGAGACAATTTTTGTGCTACCCACTTGAGCATTAAGCTGTGGCCAGCCAGACTTCAGAGGAAGGTAAAGAAGAAACTAACCAGTCAGAAACATGCAGCCAGATGCACACTGGGGAAAAAAGTTCCAATACTTCTAAGTTCCTGCAGATGAGCTGCTGATGCCCTAACCCATGCACTTTGATTGCAGTCATAGAAGTGTTTTGATAGCCCTTGATGAGTGAATATGGTGTCCACCAATGTGGGAAGTCTCCTGTCACTCGGTGAGCAGAGTTAGAAAGGATCTGTGCTGTTTGTGAACCTTCCTGGATGTGCGTGATCTTTTCTGCAAAGCAAGGAGATCATCCACAGTGCTTGGCAAATAGCTCAGCTAAGTGCAAGGGCACAGAGGTTTGATAAAGCAGTTGGCTGCCCCAGTTAGTTCCTCTGGGTGGGATTTGGCAGCTCTAATGGAGGCTGAGAATAAGGTTTGAATTCATTCATCTGACAATAGAAACCTGAGCCAAAACTAACATAGAGTTTTATGCTCATTTATAGACCTCTATAGACTAAAGGGTTCATAAAGGAGTTCACTGATACCTTGTTGA
Source organism: Calyptomena viridis (assembly GCA_013390005.1). Taxonomy (NCBI): domain Eukaryota; kingdom Metazoa; phylum Chordata; class Aves; order Passeriformes; family Eurylaimidae; genus Calyptomena; species Calyptomena viridis. The sequence continues at coordinate 230,948 of WEIV01017829.1, read as the reverse complement.
CAATGGTGATGAAATACCCTGACTTGTCATCCTGGGAGATTTCAACACACACGTCGCCAAGACAGCAGATACGAAGTCCCACAAACTCACTTCCTGGCTTTCCTTCCTGAGCTGCAACAGCAAAGCGGCAAACAGCTCTGTATCCTCTGGCAGGGATACCTCCAGCCAAAGTGGCCACAGGGAGCAGCCAGCATGCATGCTGCTGAGAACCATGGACAATGACTCAAGGGATTAACTAATACCCAAACTAGGTGTGAAACCAAGAGTGGGTGAGGAGCAGTGGTGGTTTGCTACCTTTTAAAATGCATTTTCTTTGTTTTAAAATCACTTGCAACCTTTGGGAGATGTTTCTTGGCAGAAAACCAAATTAAGCTCCTGCCCACACAAGCTGTGATAGATAAGTTCAAGTTTGAATCAAAACACTCAGCTATAGGTTTTATTTTCTCTCTCTCTCTTTTTCTTTCTCTCTCTCCGGATTTGACCATGAAATAGTGGGCATGATTTCCTTGTCTTAACTTTGGCTTTGCCCTTGTCTGTTTTGGTTTCCTAATAAACAGCTACAGATCCTCTATGCTGTCCTACTACTTCACAAAAAACTGCACAGCACCAAACCTAGTAGTGATGAGGAAAATGTCCCTTTGCTTTCTGTTCACAGAGGTGGCTCATTACTAGTCCATTACGCCTTTGACATGATCATCAGAACAAGGCTGTTAACATAAATGGTGACCTGTATTTTTTTAATTACTTGCTAGAAAACTTGTAGCCATCATTCCCAAAATCAGTGAATCTTGTCTCACAGGTGCAGTTACCACAAATTTTTTTTAGTGTTTTTATTTTCATCCAAGCATAACAGAACTTGACTCTGGATCACATACTTTCTGTTACTGAAATCTGAGTAATGCATTAAGTAATGGACGAATCTGTCTGGATTGACTAATGTGGTTACAGGAGTTTATCCTGATTTGAGATGCATGAATCAGAGATGAGAAGAGTCAGTTTTAATAAAGTGCAGATGCCTCCTGGGGACCCCAGGGGGAAGGGGATGTTTAGGTGCCCACACTCCTCACCTTTATGTGCCACCCACCACCCTGCCTTTTTTCTTTCTCTCACTCTCTTTTTTTTTTTTGTCATTTTTCCTGGAGCATTGCCTAAAGGAATGAATTAAGCCTGTTAGAGCCTGGGTTGATGTTGTGATGTTTATAGCCCCAACAGCGTGATGATTGTTTTATGGTGTTTGTGTTTTGGCTTCAGTGATGCCATGATGTTTGCACTGCGATGTTGTCATGTGGGGAAGGAAGGGCCATGGCTGCATTACATATATGTATCCCATATGTGGTATAAAATGCACATATAAATCACACAAATGCTGTTTTCCTGGGGTGTGTGTTTGGGGGCTCTCATTGTCTAAACACGTGCTCATGAGGAACAAGTGCACAGCCATGCAGCCAAACATGAAATGGCTGAGGGTGGCTTGCAAACCCAACAGCCTGCCAGGCTGGTCAGCATTGCAATTTTCTGTCAAAAGACAGACTTTTAGGCATGCGCTGGCCTCAAAGTATGCAGCTCTTGCTGGTGTCTTTAGAAAACTTTCTCAGGCAAGGTGGATATTGGCCCTGGGGCCCGGACACATGCTCTGGAGTTGCTGGCGTTCCCATACAGGTGTGGAGGTAGGCACTGAAACTTCCCCAGAGTGATGTGATATTTATGGTGCTCCTCAGGAAGAGAACCAAGACATCTTTCATAGCCCAAAGGATGAAGTCCTTGCCCAGGGGAAACTTCCTGCTCTGCTCCTGCTGGTCCTCTCACAGGGGCAGATGGAGCAAAAACAGTGAAAGAGGAGACCAGGAGGAACAGCAATGCAGCCTAGGGGTTTTAGTTCATTGCCTTTCAAGCAGCTGAGGGAAAGAGTTTTTTAGGAAACACCCAGATTACTTGGTGCTCTCAGACATATAAATCACAATTTGATTTTTTTTGAGTAATTTCCTTCTGAACTAAAGGCTGCCCTGATGTCTGTTACTTCCCAATATCTCTTCCTTCAGCTGAAGGGCAGCTGAAGGTGTCATTACATGAAATGAAATGCTCTTCCTCACCCAGCAGTATCAGACCAGATATCTTGTGGGCCTTTAAGTCGAGTGTGAAGCATGTTTCTGCCTCAGTGACCACATGTGAGAACTATGCATTTCATGATCCTTCTTTTCCTCCCTCTTACTATTGTTATCAAACTCTTGTCACCAGTTTCTATTTCATTAACCAATGTTTTATCTGTAAATGCCAGACCCCTGGTCCCATCCACAGGAAAGATCTAAATGTCCGTCTTTACCTAAACTGTGTTTTTTGCTTGATCTGTCGGCACTCTTACTGCATATGCTCCAACAAACCAAACACCTTTGTTCTTCTAAAGCAATACTGCCTCAGGCTGTCCTTTCAGTAGACATTAGTTCTTTTGTTTGGATAAAAGGGTGTCATCACTCATTCATTATGAGAATATGATTCAGCCCTATCTCTTCACATTCTAGGTCCAGTCTTCATAAATACTTGCTTTTACAGCATATTGTATGTGTATTCAAATGGCTGACATCAGTAGGCCGAATTCTGTCCAGACGTGAATCTTCTCTAGTCCTGCTGATCATGTTGGAGGAATTGTAGGGAGCCTAAATCAGAGGGAAGTATGATCTGTACCCTGTCCCATTTCAGTGCAGGCTTTCTCTAAAAATAATGAGACGTAAGAGAGCCAGCCACTGTATGAAATTAGTCCTGAATCAAGCACAAACAATGAAAATAGTTAAGTAAACTCTTTTTCCATCAAGCATTTCTGTGATTGCTGGATTATGTATGTCCTTGAAAATGTAACACAGCACAGACAACTTTGTAAGTAAGGAGTGAGGTGGATTTGTCCCTCCCTGATAACAATGAACACCGGATGTGAGACCTTTGCACTGAAATCTCTGGGTTTATGAGACAAAATCCCACCTCTGTTATCTCAAGTCCATTAAAACAGAAAAGCTGCATCAAAACAGAGGGGCCTATGTGTGATCCCCCATGCCCGGCATTGGTGTCTGAGCCTCAGCGTGCAGCAGTGTTCATGGTAGCACCTACTTCTTCCCAACCTGGTTTCCACCCCAGAGAAGCCTAATATTGACAACCTGATGGTAATGGTGCTGTGTCCCGGGCAAGTCCGTGCTCTGGGGCCAGCCTGGTGAAGCACCAGAGTCACACACTGGCTGCTCAGGCTACTTCATAATCCCTGCAAATGGGCTCACAATGGAGAAATTGAAAGTTTCACAAAGCATAGATTATATTGTTTATTGTTTTTTTGGTTTTTTTTTTTTTTTAATGGTATTAAAAACTTTCAATAAAGTGTTCCCAGAAAGTATCTTCGGGCACTTTCTGTAACAGCTGGGTTTTAAACAGCAGTCGAAGTATGCGTGATTTTGTTTCCACTTGCTTCATTGAACTTTTGGTCCATTAAAGAGGATCGGGCCTACAGTCCATACGTACTAAGAGAGCTTCTTAATGTTGTTGTCATGTCAGCTTCAGGTAGATGGCCTGAATTTTGGGTGTTCCACTGAATTTAGTGGAAACATGCTTCTAAACTTCCCCATTATGCCTTCCTTCTGCTTTTCTCCACTGAACTAAGATTGCAATTTCTCTTCTAGGTAGGCTGCATTTGGGCAGGGATACCATTGAAAGGCAGTAAGTAGTAATAATAATAATAATAATATCAATAATAATTAATCAGTATTCACTAGAGCTTCTTGCTCTGCTCCTGAAACTTTGGCTTTGTTATTAAGTCTGTAAGGCAGGGAGTAGTGAGTGCAATCACTTCTCTCTGTCCCAAGGTTTCACCACTCTGATTTTCCAAATCAGAGCTGTACACTGAAGTGTATGAACTATGCCTCAAAATGGATTTCTGCCAGTTCAACGGAGAACAGAGGATGTGAGAAGAGTTTTCAAATGTATAAAAATACTTGGACTGCAGTGATTTAGCTTGATGTTAGGTTTATTTAATGATAGTGAGGGTGTGGTGTAAATCTCTGTATTTGTTTTCCTTTTTTTTTTCATTTTCTTCTGGGCAGAGACTCTTAAAATTTGCTGCAATTGAGCTGAAAGATATGGAGAGATACAGGATACAACTTTAAAATTATTCCTTACAACATCTGTTAACACTGAGACGAACTAATGTTGCTTTATTTCATGAACTAAGGAAGTGGAAAAGAGCCTTAAGGAAAACACATTAGGATAAGTTTAAGGAAGAACGTAGAGCATATGGTGGCACATGGGTAAGGAGGCCTGGATTACCTTAGCTAACAACTCACCCCAAACATTTCTTTTCTAATCTATTAATTTCCATATTTACCTTAAAGTACTTTACATTAAAGTTTCCCAGACTTAGCTGTGGCTATCCAGTGTATTAGAAGGTTTCTGTTTGGTGTGGAAAGATTTGTGATCAGCCAAACACTTCATGACCCTGTTGGTAATGTGTTAGGGAGCCTTCCTGAAATCAAAATTTATTTGAAGGAAAGCTTGCCCTAACAGTCAGAAAAGCCTCTAAAAGCTCATCTGTTGAGCCCTGATGGCTTTTTAGAAAGTACTCAAATGTCTACTGAAGCCAGCAGAAAGGGGCTCAGTGACTTCAGGATATATGTTATTGGGACACTTAAGCAAGGAGCTGGCTAAACTGAGTATCTGCTTTGAAGACGTTAATATTCACACGACTGTACAACATCCATGAATGATGTATTCTAGTACCTGTTCAGTTTATTTTATTAAGTAAGAGTATTTTTCAAGAATCTACTCTCAACATTACCATGACAAAGAGAATTTTCAGTTCTGAGTTGGCTTAGAAGGCAGTCAGTTTGTTGTTAGTTAATTTGATTGGAAAATTAATGGGGCATGTAACTGGATGAATGGTGTTGAGAGACTTTATGGTTCTGTCTGTTCATTGTTGAATGATGCAGATTGGATACCTTATGTGGAAAATTATGGCAAAAATTGTGAATTTATTTAGCAATTATGGGTTTTTTTCAGTGCTGGACTTTCTGACTCTGACAGATAGCAATATATCTGCTATATGAATCCTAACCCTTCCTCTACAGAAAGGGTGATGGGACTTTATGGGAATTCTTGCTTGCAAGTGTCATCATAAAAATAGGACCTGCACAGACTTCTCTGTGATTCACCACAACAAAAGATCTTTTGTTTTAAAAGCCAGACAAGACTGGTATTGGGCTGCATACTCGACTAACGCGTCATGTACAAACCCAACCACTTAAAATCATGGAAATTTCAGGACATCATAAATCTTACACCAACTGCATCATTTTATTTATTCAATTTTTTTCCAGATATTTAAAATAAACAAAATATGTTCCTCCATAGGCTGTAAGCACTCTGCCAACATACAACTGCAAAACCAAAACGCAATATAATTGCTCTCTGCTTCTACTGAAGTAAATAATGAAAAGAAACCCCCAAAAAGCTGAAGTAAATAAACACTGGAACCCCATTCATCAACCTGGCCTTGTAAGGCCCCTCAAAGAGCTGCTCCAACACATGAGTCCTGTAGCATGTCTAAAAGTCAATAAATACAGATGGTGTCAGACTACAGGAAGGGATTTAAGAAGCCATGGAAGCTTTTTGCAAGTATCTTTCTGGCTTTACTTTCTTTTTTATATTGAATGGAACATAATCCAGTCTCAGTGTTTCTAATGCCTGCATCTCTGAGAGATACATGACTGAGTATTTGTCTTAGCAAGGATCTTCCCTGGAGACTCTGGGCTTCCTGTGCCCAGACCATCATATTCAAATCAGTCAGGCCACTCAAAAGTAGCTGACCTGGATCCCAGAGCAGAGAAAGGCATCCCAGGTGTGTGATTGCCTTCTGCACCACAACCTGCTTCCAATTAAAGTGCAATGTAGCTCCATGTGAAGGATGTGCTGCAGGACTAAGCCAGAAATGACAAAAACACAGATGATGAGTGCAAGTTATCCGTCTGAAAGTAATGACTGTGGCCATTTAGACAGGCACATGTAACAGAATCTCTGAGAATCCCTGTCAGGAGTGAATGTATCCCTGTTGGAGGGAGGGGAATATGTCTGAAAGAGGGCCTCTGTATGAATGGTGTGCTGGAGGTTCAGCAGAGGATGGCACCAGGTAGCAGAAGCAGTTATAGACCTCAAGGGCCTTAGAGAAACTGAGAAGGTCTTAAACCACTGTTCTTGCTAAGTTTCATTACCCTAGATTAAAAGGAAAAGACTCTGTGATGACAGCCCAGAATTTTTTAGGTGGTCTCCTGGGAGATACATTTGGATCCCTAAAGCAGAGGGAGGCAACCTGAAGAGAGTGGCCAGGAAGTAATGCATAGATGGATACTGAAAGTTGACCATATTTGAAGACAGTGAGGTGGCTTTGAGCATGTTTGTCTACCCTTTCTAAAAAGAGAAGTAGGTAAAGTTTGGATATATTTTATGCACCTGAAAGGTAAACAATTTATTAATTGAGGGGTTGGTTTGAATAGCCAGGAGGCTACTAAAGCCATAATGAAGAAATTTAACATTTTCCTTAGAAAATCAGACTCCCAAACAAGTACAGAATGAAGATGTCCAAGGACATGATGCCAACAAGTTCAGCCATTTCTGACCCATCAATTTTGGGTAATTGGGTGTATGTTTCATACAACTTTACCAAAGTTAGGTGAGATAATGTGCACAAGCAGAATATTAAGTGGTTGGCAATAATTAGACAAATATGAGGAGTGGATTGGTTTTTCTTTGTGACTTACCTAAAACATCCTGTCAGGTAATCTGAGTATTTTTTTCATTTTTAGTGTAAACAATAAGAAAACAACTTTGGCCACAAAAATTAACTACAATGTAGAAGCATTTCAAACTCTGTTTTTAAGGCAGAATAAGTTTGGAAAACAAAAGTTAGATTTATTAGGAGGGTGAGTTCAAAGGGTCATTATTCGGAGGTTAGAATATTTACCCAACACTACAGGGGTCCAAACTTCTCTGCCAAGTATGGATCAGGACCTTTAGTCCATCCTCCCCTTGTGACTAAGTAAAGATTTTGTTTCTTCAACAAAACCCTGATCTAATTATGACACATATAGATAAATTGACTACAGAACTGAAGCAAATGTCTTCTTATGTGCAAAAGACTGTGGCTTGATGATATTTGTGTGCAAAAAGAGTAAGATATGAACCAGTAATATAGATTCTTAGTTCTTTAAAAAGTCCAGCTTTGTAAAGCTGAAAAAAATTATAAGCCAGATCTACTGGGAGAATTTAAACAGAAAAATGTGAATGATGATTACAAACTGTTTGAAAACATTCTACTAAAAAGCCATAGCTGTTGTAAACCAAAGCAACACAGCTGAAGTGAAAGCTGTTCTGTTATACAAAACGCCACATGTAACAGTTGCAAGAAAGAGTGATGCAACAAAAATTAATTTAAATCAGAAGATATGAATGGTGATAAATTTGTAAGAGAAGCAAGAAAAGTGTAAGTAGAGGTGTTTGCTCATCAGAGGTAAAGATCATATTAGTTAAGGACAAGAAGTTTTTGATGTATATTAGGGAAGAAATGTTTCTCTCAATGGGTAGAAATGGTAGAATTATTTATACTAACACAGAGAAGACAAGAATAGTTTTCTGTGTTGGTTGGAAAAAATCAGCTGAAAATATATAATCCCGCAATAGTGATGATGTGTTTTCCATTACAACAGTAATTCAAGAAAATATTTTAACAGCAGCTACTAAAGTAGGTATGTTAAATGAGAGGCTTGAACAGCTTTGGTCCTCAAGTTTGAAAAGAACAAGTCAAGAAACTCCTTTGAGTACAAATAATGGTTTTCTAGAAGACATTGAACACTAGGAAAGTTTGAGAGAACTGGAAATATACAGTCTTATTTGTATGACACATATAGAATGGGAACACCAATAGTGTGCATTTCCACTTGACTTTCTGTGGTCTTGGAGAAATTAAAGTTGTTGTCAGACTGCTAACAACTCTGTGAAAGAGATTATAATTCTAAAAAACCTTTAATAAATGTTTATGCAGCTAACTCGATATATTTTTTAAAAAAGGTTATCATTATGGTAAGCACAATAATAGTACTTGATGGAAGGTACTTTGAATTCTGTATGGCATTTAGCTTGGCACATGATGACAATTTGATTAAGAAAATGAATTTTTCCTTAATTATAAATATTAGTTGTACAGATATGAAATTGGCATGTCATACTGAAAGTGGGTTAAATGCTGGCACACTGATTGGTCTGAAAAGGCAATTGCTGGTGGAAATTTATCATTTACTTGATGTTTTGAATGGAGACCTCTAACAAGTGATAGCTGGTTTTCTGCTGTTCAAGAGGTTTGTCTTGGAGATTACATATAATTTTTTCTAAAAACTAATGCAGGAAAAAAAAAGTCAGGAGAGTGAANTAGGATTTAAGTCAGGTTCTGGAAATCACTAACTATATCTACATTAAAAAATTATTTGACTGAATAGTAGTCGAGTAGCAGCTCACACTGGGGTCTCTACACATGGCACAATGTTTGATGTCAAATCAGATTTAGATGATTTCTCCAGACTAATCAGTGGTTGCTCATTCAGATCCTAACACCTGCAGCAGTGGCTGGGATGCATGTAGGAAGCAGTTTCCTGACTGCTTTCCCCTGGTAGGGATCCAGTTTCCCCAAATCAAAGCAAGTGGATGACGTGCACCCACATGCAGTAAGTGGTATTTGAAGGAGACTGTAACTCATCTCTAAATCTCTGCTGGACCACAGGCATGTATTAGGTGGATGTGGCCATTGAATCTACAATGAAGGTGGGCATGGGGTGTTTGCATGTGAGTCAAGTAGGAGTTGCTGGGAAAGGCTGTTTTCCAAAGAGCTGTTCCTGATACTGCTAAATAGGAACCGGAAGGATACATCTGCCATTGGCATCACTGTGGGTTGTTGCTCTTAGTGCTAATTTCCACAATTGAAAAAGGGTGCTGGATGAATTGGAGGGAGTTCAGAGAGAAAAGCCATGTGAATGCTGAAAGATTTGGAAAATATGTCTCATTGTGATAGGCCCAAGAAACTTGCTCTGTTTATCTAACTAAGAGGAGATTAAGAGGTGTTTTGATCATAATCTATAAATATATACATAGGGAACAGAAACTTGATCACAGTTTTCTCTTTTGCTCTGACACACGAAGGATGTGATAAAGTCCAACCACCAAAAGATGAAACTGGGCAACCTCAGATGAAAAGAAAGTGGTGTATTTTTAAACTAAAAGACAATCGCTGGAACTGCTTACCAAAGGTTATGGTAGGTTTCCTACCCTTCAGCATTCCAGAATATAGATTGGTGTTTCTTACTTTAAATGATTGCTTAACAACTTTCCCTTTTCCCTGCCCGCCAGAGGATCACCAAATCCTTTCAGAAAAAAAGAAACACACAGATGGCCTAGCAGAGTGCTTAGACAATGGCTTTCATTTGCAATCAGCTCAAAATTAGGATAAAGTCTGAATGTTTGTTTATTCTCTTTATTTCCCTCAATTTTATTCACTTGTTTGTTGGATATGTGGAAATGCATATGCACATACACATGCACACACAAGTACTTCCCATTGCAAAGTTACAGATACAACAACTGTAACAAAATTTACTGTAAACTGGTTTGTTAAATTTTAAAGATGTTTTATTCCCAAACGAAAATTTCCAGGTTCCACTAATAGTAATGTAATAAAAAGTTTCATATCGATTTTTTTTAAATTTTGGCTGGAGTCAAAGTGACCCAAAATGAAACACTTGGTTCAAATTTTTCTCATAGGATTTTTCTCTATAGCAAAATCAAAATCTTCTTGTGGAAAATTTCAGTTCTGTAGTAAGTGCATTCCCATTACAAAATAACTGCACTGTGAAACTCCCAGCCAAGTCTAGTAATGATGGTCATGACAGAGGTGGGGGGAGAGAGAGGGAGTGGATTTCATAGCACTCTCTCCCTTAAAGAGAGCTTCTCCATTCTCTTTGTTTTTGCACTAAAATTTCCTGCCACTTCTTAAGCACAAAATCCATATGCCTGTGCATTTATTACTTGGGTATCAAACAAAAAAAGGATTATGCTGCAATTATTGGCCTCCCAACTTTCACCCACAATTTTTGTGTGCATATATCTTCTAGCTTGCAAAACCGCCACTTACCCATATAAATGATGTGATTGCATTACTCTGTACTTTCTTTGCTGTCCTAACTGCTCATTAGAGCAAACACCTCAAAGTGTGCATGCAAATGTGTTGGGATTGCTTGGACTATCTGGCTTGCTTCCTCTTTTTCTCTCTCTTAGTTATCTTTCCTTCTTTTCCCTTGCCATCACCCCACTTTTTGCCTGCTACAACACATCACACTGTATTTTTCCTCCCATTTTTCCAAGTGTCCGAATGTTCCTGTCTGATTTATTTATGTCTGACACTATTTCAGAGTGCCCAGTTCATTTCCTTTGGGATCATTTTGCTTTAATCTCTCTTCATTTGGATCCTTACTTCCTCCCACTTTGCCTCCCTACTCCTCCCTCTCCTGTCCTGAATTTGTTTGCTCTGATGTTACTTTTTTCTGCCTTAGTCAGATCCCTTCTTTTCCTCTATCTCTCCTCATCTCCCTTATTTTCTCCTTCTTTTATGTTTCTCCTTCCTCTATGTTTCTTCTTCCTTTGCAATCCACTATGATCCAGAGAAAATTTCTCACATTGCCCTCTCTCTGCAAAGGAGCTCTACCCTCTAGCCCTGTGCTTTTCCCTGCCCCTTTTATTCCACTCTGCTCTTCCTTCTTTTCTTGCCTAATTTTTTTCTTCTTTCTATGCCTTCAGCTTTTACCTGTTTCCAGGCTTATCTAAAGCTGTTTTCTTGACAGGGATGTGCCTGTTCCCCAGTCGACGTTTACCTGGGGGATTTGAGAGCTGAGGATATTCCAAGTTTCCCCAAGTCTCCCTTCAGGCTGATCCCACGTCTCCCCAGTGCAGCACAGACGTTTTAAGGAAGCTAGTGGAAAGGAAATTAGAGGATGCTGTTGCCTGACCTAGTGCAGCAGCCGTGCCCCATCCAGCCATGCTACAGCCCAGAGGTGTGTGTGCAGCTGCCTGTTTGCACCTGAAAGAAGTCGTGTGGTTTCGTAGACGGTTCCATACAAGGGTCTGAGCGTGCACCCTGCACTGGACAGTGCTAATAGGCAAGTGAAAGCCCCCTGAGGGCCACTCACTTCCCTCCTGTAAATCCACATGTGGTTTGAAGGGGTACTTTATGAGGTGTCTCTGGATACTTGATCCCTTGTATTTCTTTTTGCTGTGAAGCCCGAGGCTGTCCTTCACAGCTCATGCAGTAAACCAGGGCCTTGGGATCCGGAGTCCCAGGGGCACTGCAGGCGGTGAGTGTCGGCCTTCATAGAAGTCGCAGGTGCTTTCATCAGAGAGCTGCTGTGCAGACCCTGTCTGCCCTTCCTGCAGCACTACTGTGGAGCGCTGGAAGCCCAGTCAGGGGGCAGCTGGGGCTGGTCTGGCAGGCTTTCATCTCTCTGCCTCCCCAGTGCTCAGGTACTGCATCTCTTGGTGACTTTTTTTCCTGTACCATCAGAGTGTCTGTCTTAGGCCCTTCGTCCCCTCTCTGGTTCTCAACTGGACTATCTGATAGCTAGTTGATCCCACCACTGAAAAGCAAAACAAGAACTAGGACAGCAATAGAAGGCCTTGAAAGAGGTGGTGGTAGGGAAGTGCATGGGAAGACCAGCTCCTGTACCTCCATGTCCATTTACTACTCTGATTCATCCCATAGAGCACCTCCTCTGGCAAGAAGCACAGCACCTTGCACAAAGAGGATGTGGCTGATAGCTGACCTTGCTTTTCCTACAGGAAACATGACAGTGGGACTTTTGGGAGCCCCCCTTTGTATCTTGGGAAAACGTATAACTGCTTTGTGAAAACCAGCATCTGTTTAAGACCCATAAGGACTATCAGAATGTATGCCCCAAATCCACAAAAACAACCTACTGTGTGGGTTTCTGTGAAGAGTTTTTAGGTAGTCATTGTAAATCAGCAAAAAAGGAATGTGAAATGCTCCAAAACATCTATTTCAAAAGTCTTGAGCATGGTGCACATAGGCTATAGCATTTCTGGAAAAGAAAAAAATTATCAGTGCCTTTAACCCTGAGCCCTGCAGTCTCATGATGTTACAGGAAGAGAATGAACTGGCTACAAACAGAGTTTTTGGAGTTGTTGTCCTATCAACTACTGATTATCAGATTGTCTGCCTGTAATGGCATATCCAGTCATATGTTTTCTCCATCAATCCCAAAATAAATGAAGGAGGAAACAAAGAAGTGTAAGAGTCCAGCACTTCGTTCTTCATATTTCAAGAATTGCAGCAACAAATACTAAGGGAAAATTCCCAAGTGAAAAATGATACCAGTTCAAGGTCACATAAGATGATGCATGGAAGTATATTATAAGAAAACTGGGAAGCTATTTTGAGGACTGACATTGTTTACCGATTGCACGAAGGGATTCTTTTTATGTTCTGTGCCTGGTCTCTGAGTTAGCAGTTAAATCAATATTTCTAAAGCATGGGTATGCGAACTGGGGAATTCTATATGCTGCTTTTGGGACCAGAGGCTAGATTGGTCCTTCTTTTCTGAGCCTCAGGAAAGCTCCTATTTCCACAGTCAGGATCATAAACATTATATGTTCTTAATAGCACTGCAGAAAAAGTTAATTTCTTAGTTTGATGGCAGTCTGTTTCGTGGTGAAGAACTATATGTTTTGTTACTGAAGTCATTAAAAGCAATATGGAGCCACCTTTACCTGGGGAGAAGGTATATAAGTGGCACTGTACCTTGGAGAAATGTTAGTTTTCATAAAGCTTCCACACTTAATGCAATGCAAAATGTGCTGCTGTTTTCCTGCAGCAGCATGGGATGTGGGGATCTTTTGGGTCCTCTTTTCCTACCAGAGCTACCTAACCCTTATGAATCAGGAATTGCTGGGATCAGGAGGAAATGCTAATGATAGATAAGGAGGTCAAATCTCAGGCGAGGTGAGAGCTGGAGAGGGAGCTCTACAGCACTAGTAGGTGCCTTCCCATTTCTTCCTTTCATCCCCATGGGGTATGTCTGGGCCCTCTGCAGAGTAGCGGATGCCCGGGCAGTGTAGGCAGTGCTGAGAGCCAGCCTTTGCACGGGTCTTGCCAGTGTCCACCCCGAGGCAGAAGCAAGAGCAAGAGTTGATCCAATGCCTCATATACAAATGTCTTTCTTTGGACGTGTTAGGCCTGCAGGTTCATTCCGTTGAGCTCTGCATGCACTAACCAAAACTCCGCCTGAAGCTAAAGTGGGTGTCAGGTTGTACAGGAAAATGGACATAATTTTCTGCCTTCCAGCGGGACCTGGAGTGGTTTATGGTTTCTCCTGGGGGGACCTCTCCTCCTAGAAGTACCACAGTGGGCTTGAGAAAGTCTTTCCAACAAGAGCATCATTGATGATGATACATTTCTGCTGGCCACTTCAGATTTGCCAAACAAACAGGCAGCTTGTATGAAAAAAGGTTCCTGTGAGGGCTAATCATAACAACATTTCACTGCTTGACCCTTGCTCCTTTCGGTAATTGCAAATGGTGAATGTATCCATGTGGGGACTGTCCACAGTGTCTTTGCTGGCCTGAGGGGCTGTCCCCAGCCTGGGAGTGCATCCCTGTTATTATTAATCCTAAATTCACAGGACTGGCATTTGCTGCTTCTGCTTCCTGTGGCAGCTGAAGCCAAGTCTGTAAAACAGGTCTAATTTTAGAGCAGCCAGGGCTGAGCACAGAGTGAGACCAAACCCGGGAAATTTTGAGTTTTCATTGTTTCCTCAGCTGTGGGTGAAGATCTCCCATGGATGTTTGGGAGAATTTTTCCCAGATATGTGAGCCCTTGCCCCTATCATCATCTCACATAAGCTTAGTCTACAAAACCCTGGTGACATCAGCCTCTTCTTTCCCTTTGTTTCCACATCTTTAAAGTGGGAGACTGTTATTTTCTTACAGCATTCAAAAAGGGAGAAATTAGTTGTGAGAATTCATAATGAGCATTGCTTGAGTATTTGAATAATAAGATGCTGAGGACTTCGTTTTGTGAGGTAGTGCTTCAAATGCAATGCAATTTGTTTAGGCTTCCTGGGAAATTATTAAATGCATGCCTATGTGTGTGCATGAAGAGGCAGAGAAATCTGAAACCTGTTTTTATGTGTGCAGGGAAAGATTTACAGAACCATGTTTTCTGCTGTCTTCTCGCCATCAGTCAGTTTAATGTTGCTGAGCTTTTTAATGTTTTGTCATTTGGCAATAGCAGGGGAAAACCTACAGTGAGGCTGGTCTCTGCTTGAATGCTGTGTATCTGTAAACCTTAAGTAGCCCCTGTTGTATTGCTGCACATGTAACTCCAACACTTTGTTATACGAAAGGCTATCAGGTAGTGATAGCTCTGCAGAGTTGTTTCAGTTGGCATATTGGAATATGTTGCACAAGGAAAGACACCTTTTGCACAAGAGGTTTTTCTTGCAAACAAACTGATTGACAGGCTAAAACAAAGCTATTGAGCCATAGAAAAGAAAAAGGAAGTGTCACACTTCCTTTGTGTTCAGCAAGCTGCTGTCAGTCAACGGAGTCTGCAATTACTGACCTTAAGAAGGCCTATTTTGTTACTGAAAGAGGTTTTTCTGTTCTCTGGATGGATTAACTTGAGTTTAGACTATCCTGCTCTTTTTATTGCAGACTTTCATCCCTGCTTGGTTTGTCAACATCCTCAAGAAAACAAGAGTCAACCAGCTAGAACAGATAGGATGATATCCCATCTTTAAATACCATACATGGTAGACAGTCTATCCCATTCCTAGATAAGTTATTGCAGTGTTTAATTCCCTTCCATGTTAAAATCTTGGCATTTATCTAGTTCAGATTAATCTAGTGTCGGATTCCACCTACTGGATGTCGTGTCTCTGTCTTCTAATTCAGAGATTCTCCTGGTATCAGAAATATAATACGGCTACTTGCAAGCTAAGACCAAATAAAATTTGGAATTTTCACACAGTGGGCAGATGTAACTTGTCAGCATTTGTTTTCACTCCAAATGACACAGAAAAAAGCCTTATTAACATAAAGAAAACCCAGAATGGACACATACAAACAAACAAACCAATCTAAACAAAATTATAATTTTCTTTAATGTAGGACCCTTGTTGTTTGAATGTACTAAGTTGATTGACCAGGGCTCTCTTTTGTGTCAGTTCAATAATAAAAACAAATATTTTCCCATAATGCTGCATTGCTCCTGGGAATTACAGGCCGAACAAACACTATTCTTATTCAGCTTAGGCAAAGGCTTCTTGGCTCGACTACAGCTTCTGTAATGTTATATACAACTCTGAATTAAGTAACAAATTTCCCTGTGGCTGACCTGTAGGAGAAAACAGGTACCTACACTGCAGATAATTCTGTTCACAAAAAAAAAGAAGTTTAAAGTTTTCTTGAACAGAAAAAATTGAGAAGCACAGTGGCTTATATAGTGAACTATTTAATTTCACTTGTCCTGAAGGAAAATTAACATTATTTTTTCGTTATATATTTTTTTGGTGGAAATTTCATTTTCTATTTTTAAGACAGAATACCTAGCCAGCTCTATTATAAAACACAGATAAATCACCATTTATCCTCCTATTGGATAAATTAAATTAATGGAGGTTTTTTTTTTAGTATCTCACTAACAGCTTTTGCCAATTGCAAGTGTATCTGCAATTCTTTCTTGAACTCTTTCCGGTTTGTCAATAGTATATTCTAAAATATGGACATTGGAGCTGGCCATGCTCTCCTTCTACTTTTATCATTCAAAGGAATAGGGAGCATCTTCCTTTCCATTCTCGTGTTTGTGGTCCCTTGCAAATACCAAGAACGCATTTTCTCTCTTCTTCATCAGTGCATTGCATATGGAAGTCTTGTGCACTTGGCTGGTTATCAGCTATGACTTCTAAATCCTTTTCTAAGTCTCTGTTTCTAAAATATAGCCCACTTATTCAGTATACAAACTATCTGGGATACTCAGAATTATGTTTAACTCCACAGCAAAATATGTTGGGTTTTTTTTCCTAGTGAGCTCAGGTTACCATATAAACCAGATTGCTTGTAGAACAGATCTGCTTTTCTCATTATTTACCACTCTAAGATTTTTGTGTCATCTGCACACTTTGCAAGGGATGGATGTAGATTTTTATACTGGATCACAGATAAATGTATTAAATAATGAAAGGAAATACAAGTGAACCTCCTGTAAAATATCCCCATTCTAAGGGCACTCTCCACTGAGTTACTCTAGGGAGTCCTCAGTTTTTCCTATGTTTATTATGTGCTACACTGTCTTTCTGGAAGATCTATTTTCTGGTAGGTTGTGCCATGCTGAATGTGGACATTATCAGGAATGCACTAGATTGGAAGAACTGTGTAAGATGGTGAACCTTGTAGCTGCTGTCTAAAAACACCCTGCTGAGTTTAAGAATATATTGAGTTAGAACAGAATGTTATTCAATGTACCCATCGATACACCATTTTCCACCCAAATGCAAAACTGTCCTATTCTGCACCACTGCCAAAGACCTTATCTTTTTTGTCTACTTGGTTATTGTCTTACACTTACAGAAATTGTGTTTGTAATGTCTGGTGTGTTTATAAGCTTACTGATATAAGCTGGCAACACATACTTGTTGTTTTGATACTTGGCTACTAAAGATACTACATTATTTTTTGCACCTATCAAAGCATTTTCCATTGCATTTAGATTTTACTCTGGAAGATTGATTGTTTTTCTTGTGTAGGTAGAAGAAGGAAGAAGAGAAAGAGTTCCCAGTTTTGAAGTGTAGAAATAGCTGGAGCTGAAAGTGTGACTAGAGTGCTGCAGTCCCTCAGAGTGATAATCCCCTACAAATCACAGGGAGGATGCGAAATTGTGCCTGGAGTTTAGTCTGCTCTTCTTGTAAAGGAAGTTTGACACCATCTTTCTACTTAAGTTCATAAAATATCTAAATTTCCCATGAAAAATTCAGGCTTCTGTCCATTTAAAAATTATTAAATGATGTCTGTGTTAATGGTTTACACTTAGATGACATGAAGCTGGGGTTTTGTTTTCACCTTTACAATAAAAGGAGGGGGTCCCTGAGGAAATATTTACTAAGCCAGGAGCTGCAGATTGTAGTATCTGTGCTTTTCATCCTGTGGACTCTGCTTTCCTTATGCCTCTGTAACAAGAGATGAACTCCACAGCAAAATATGTTCTTGCAATGCTAGCTTATAGCATGTTGAGACGACGGGCTGACCAGAATAGCTACAAAACCATATAGTGATTTCAGTTCAAAGGCTACTTTGAGGTAGCAAGTACAAAAAAGACAGAGTTAAAGGTACTGCATGTTGGTATTTGTCAGCAAATGATGTGTCCGGTGGCCACCAATGTAGAATCTGTGTGAGAGATGCCTGTTGGAAACCTCTTTTGGAGTCATTGTCTAGGGGACTACAAGGTGTTAAGCATCTTCCAGCTGTATTGGTTTCTCTGAGACCAGGATTCATGTCCTTTCAAGAAGCTATGGAAAACCTATACACTAGTATTTACTGTGGAAACCCCTATTGACCTTTGTTGTGTGTACAGAAGCCATGTGATGGTAAAGGCTCAGGCTGGAAGAACAGGAATTTTTGTTCATTGTCATGTAGTCGAGGCACTTAGGGACACAGTTACTGGTGGACTTGGCAGTGCTGGCTTAGTGGTTGGACTCAGTGATCTTAGAGGTCTTTTTCAATCTAAATGACTCTACGATTCTATGGTTCTATCCTGCTCCTTCATATCCGTCTTGCAGGATGTTCCCAAAATGAGGTAGGAAAGTGATCATCCCTAGGTACCCAAAGGGTTCGAGGGACTGTGCATGACATGACTGAGCACAGAAAGCTCATATACAGCAGACATTATATGCAAGATTTGTACACAGGAATGACTCTTCCCCTGGAAAATTCAAAACTGAAAGCGGAAGGAGCCAGCTCCTTGGTCAGTGAAGAGAGAGAGATTCTCTGATTTCAAGAAGAGATATAGCTTCTTGAATAGCTTTAAGCAATATGACAAAGAGGAAACTCTTTTCTCTTTAGCCTTAAGCTAAAGTTGGCTTGTAGAAAACAAACCAATGCCATGTGGCTTACATGTCAAATGCATAGCCCTGAAACAACACGCAGTCATGGTTAAAAAGTGAAAGTGATCATTATTTGCACAGAGTTTGCTGAGTACTTCAAATACAGTCATGTGTGAATCCAGGGAAAGCAATGAAAGGGGAAAAAGTTGTTCGGGAGAATAATTTATTAGGATTATTTTCTCTGGTTTTATTCCTTCTTCGCAGTTCTTTGGACTGGAGGATTGTTAGCAACATTTTAAAAGCTGGATACAAAGTCTATGTTAAACTCAACCCTGTGTAGAGACTCATCCTTAAGGCTTTTATTACATTATGGTGCCATGAAAGCCTGGTTTTCAAGGTTGCCCTGGTATGTGGGCATGTAGATGCTCATCCCCTGTGATCTGGTGATGCTTCAGATTGCTGCCCGCAGGCCGATGGTTTCTTACTCTATTTGCATAAGAAAAGACTTCCTATTTTAAAACCTTCCCTAACCTACAAATTAGTGCAGATGAATGGCCTCTTGTTGGAACTAGAGTGGTTATCCTAGTTCCAACAATAGCACAGCCAATGCCAGATTTTAAACCCTCATAATGCATATAATTGTGCGATATTATACCAGAGGGGAAATTTGTTCTGTGGTCCAGCTGGTGATTAGCTTTACATTGAGGCATGGAGATTGGATATCCCTTGAAACTTTATCCTGGTTAACGTAACTACAGCTGGTATTTTGTGGTATAACAATTCAACCTTTACTCCAGGGAGCACTACCACTGGGACAGACCTGGAAGTCCTTGCTTGGATTTTACTCAGGCAAAACTTTTGATACCTTCAGTTGAAGTTTTGACCCACTAATGTCCCAGTGGGAGCACCAGAAGATGTTCCACCAGCATTTCTTTGTTGGACACTGTTTATTCACTTGAATAAGGTTTACAAGGTCAAACCCCAAACTAGGCATAAATACCTGGTAGAAACATAGGAACCACTAAACTTTATTTTATTAATCTGCACTATCCCAGAATCACTTCTTTGGAGGTTACTCATAGCTCAGTTTCCTCTACTAAGTCTTCTTATACTTAGTTATTCTCTAGGATCACATTAAACAAGTAATTAATGGATGGCTGATAGAACCATATCCATTTGCAGTTCTTCCCTTCTACATAACCACTTCTCAACGTGCATGGTCCTACTGTTCCTTCTGCTTCTAATCTCTTTTTGAAACTTCTGAACTAAAGGAAATTCAAAGTGTTTACTTTAATAGATATTTCCAAAAGACAAATTGGCTGTTATGAAAATTTCCCTGAGGTATCACCTTCTTTTTTTTTAAATTTTAATTTTTTGTGAAAATAAGATTCAAAATGGTTTTTGAAAGATAAATTGCAACAGTGTTGTTGCTTTTGTGTTTAGCCCATTTTGAGAGAAATCTGTTTTTCCATAAGAAATGAAACAGCCCAATACCGGACAAAAAACCATACGAAAGCCAATGCCAGCTAAGAGGAAATAAGGTTCTTCCTTAACTTTCATTCTGACTGTTAAAAGACTTTGGCTTGAAAATGCACTTCTAAATTCATTTTGAAAAATGAAAAATGTCAATGGCACTTTTTTTTAATCAGGTGAAAACAGGGCTGAAACTCTTTAAAAGCAAACAAAACAGAAGAAGTTATTTCCTAAGAAAACAGTTAAATCTGTGTGTTGTGGATACATTTATTTCAAAGATATGTGGTAGCAGTAATCTTCAGAGGGTATTTCGAAATTGTAAACAAATCTGTCTTCTTTCACTTGTTGCATGTTGCATATTGAATGCATTTTTTTTTTAGTCTAGAAGAGTATGGATAGCAACATACACTTGGACTTCTACGTATTGTTCATATATCTCTAACATATGTTTTCCTTTGTCCACTGTAAAATAAATGGTCCTGTTTATTCTTTTTTGACTTATATCTCCTGTAGAAATTCCCTCCCACACTATTAATTCCTTGAATCATTTTCATTGCAGCATTTGGAACCTTTTAAATGTCTTCTATGTCTTGTTAAACAGGATCAAAAAGGACCCCAGAGCTGTAGATGAGAGCACATCTTCAGCTTTTCCACAGCATAACAGGCTATACTATGTTTTATTATTTCTACTAAAAAAAAAATTTAACATCTTTATGCAATGAGCCACCCAAAAAAACAACTTCATACTGAAAAAAAAGGAGAGTTAGGACTGACAGACTGGCTGGAGCAGACCAAAAGTCACCATAATTTAATAGTTTTTTGAACAGGAGCAAACAGTGGCCAGATTGGAAGAGCAGAGACCAGGGCAGGCTGGAGGGATGCTTCCCACTGCTGCCCTTCTTGCGGTCTGTCTCAGGTTGCAGCTAAGACATCGTTTTTATAGCCACTAATGGCCTATTCTCCACTAATCTGAATAATCCCTTTTTGACCACTTTTATACCTTTGCCTTCCACAAACCCCTCTGCAATCTGTTATAGGACTTGGCCTGTACTGTGTGAAAAACTACATCTTCATTTGCCTTATGGTTTAATGAGTACCCCTCAGATCTGGTACTGTGAGATGCAGTGGTATCATTTCCCACCTACCTCTTTTACATCATTTGGGATTTTATTTTATTCCCCATCCTTTTCTCTTTATCATTTCCTTAAAGAGCTAAAAGGTTCATACAGTCCCAGGAGCTGAATGTCAAAGTAAATATCTGGTGAGGCAGGAAAGAAAGGGAGAGAAATAAAACTCTGATTTACTGAATGTGCTGTGATAGATGTGATTAAATTCTTGAGAGTAAAGACTAATTGAACTTAATTGTGTGTCCAGTTACTGTAGTAGAAACATATGTAGAGTTTATACATTTGGCTGGTATACTCTGTGGAGACTATGTCGGCTGATGGAAAGATATAAAAGAACTTGGCAGTGTAAATAATACAATTCATTGAACTAAATATTTTAGATAAATCAATAGACATTGGGATTCATGTTTAAGCATAGGACTGTAAGGAAATTTGGGGAAAGTTCTGATATTACAGAGTGTACCAGAAGGTAGAAAAGAAAGACTAAAAAGCTCCATAAAGTAATTTCCAGTTTACTTTTGTCTTCCGACAGCTTTGATGCTTATTTATGCTGTCTGTGAAAGTGCCACTTGTCTTATAAATGAACAGTGTTACCCTCAACATCCAAACATGGCTTAGAATCATACAATGCCACATTTTCCAGGGAGTCAAACTGTGTTAGCATGGCTACAGTCCCGCAACACTCCCTGTGGTGTGTTTCTGTGAGCTTTTTGGAATTGATATTGGTGTCGTTTGACTTGTTAAGCATGGTGATCTGTATTCAGCAGACACACTTGTACACAGTCTTGCTGAGAAATTTCACATTGAGAGATATGCATTTATTCATACCAAAAGCTTGAGTAACTGTCAGCCTATGAGCTCTCTTCAGTTACTCTAATATCTGTCCTTCAGTGGTATATTGTAATTATGAAACAAGTACTAAATTCTCTCTGCAGACCAAATTTTTCAGCGTTTACTGAACACTAATTGCCAACTCCCCAAGTAAAATCTTTCTGCTAAATACATGCATTACACATTGAAAAACTATCTAAATAAGGCATATCCTAGGATTTAGCAGGGAGTTGGCTGAAATGTCTCACTATTGCTTTTCAGTCTTCAAGAAAATTATTCAGAAGAAAAGGAAACAAAATATCATAAAGCAAGAAAGGGAGGATAGGTCCGGTCTGCATTACAATGAACTCAGCAGGCTCCCTGGGGGAAGCTGAGGAAACTGGTACTGTACTAATTCCCTGCCAAACCCTGTTCCTCAAAATAATGGAAACGTGTTCACCTTTCACCAATGAAAGGCACAAAGCCAAAGAAAGGTTTAAATATTTCTTGGGGCACATGAGAGCCTCGTGTCAGCAGCAGTAGTGCTTAAGTGCTTAAGTTGGTAGGAAAGGGACAGGTTCATCCAGCTGGAGCACGGAGAAGTGAACAATTTTCTACAGAATAAGCATGGGGTAACAGGATGATATAACACATCATTTGTGTAGCTTGATCCATGACTCCACAAGGTGTTTGATGGATTAATATGCTTGTCTTACCAGTATAAGGCCTGGAGAAAATTAGGGCCCCAGAGCTGCATGGGGTGCATGGAAATGAACAGGCAATATCCCAGGGCAAGGAGGGGCAGTGGGCATGAGGGCTGCCCTCCGGGGCTGTGGCTGAGCCTCCGTGGGGAGATCAGGGAGGGCAGCTGCAGCTTCCTGTAAGGCACTCATCTGCTCTCTCCTCCAGGCATAAAGGCTGCCCTTGGCATGCTGGCAGGGAGCTGAAGGTGGAGAATTCATGGCCCTGTCCATGAGTGTGAGGAGGTGCGGGTAAAGAGCAAGTCTCAGGGGCAGGCCTTGGGCACTTGCACAGAGTATGCAGAATCCCTTATTCTTGAGTAGCAGCTCCTCAAGCTCTGTGACTGCTTCGGTAATGCTCAGGTGATTTATCAGCGGGGCATTGACTGGTCTTAGAACATATTTTCCTCTCCAGCAGGAAAATGATTACCTATCCAGCTATTGGAAACATTAAAAAAATTCATACTAACGAATCTCTGTCTGTTGCCTTCATTATTGTGTGAACCACAACAATTTTGAAGATACAAGTATTTTCCATCAAGACTATGAATAACACCACTTGGCAAAACATCCCTATAACAAAGAATAAGCCTCCAACTTTTTTAGTGACTTTACATACAATGTGCCTTAATTACTGGCAAGCATGTCAAGAGTCTATTCCCACATGTGTCAACACTTTCTTAATACACTATAATTCATCATGTTAGCATGGCAGAAACAAGGTACTCTACATCTTTACACACATCCTTCTCCAAGTTCTGGTCCTGAACTGAGTATTAAATGAACAGAAAGTCTTCATCTAGCAAACAAAGAACAGACCACAGCATCAAAACAGTAAGGTCTCTTGAGTCAATCAAAGTCATACATCACAGAGCACTTTATCATATTCTTCACAACACTGTCTAAATCCAAGAAGCACTGCTTTATTGTCAAAAGGACATTCACTTAATAACAGCAGTAAATCCAGAAAGGCAGGCTAATTTTAGACAGAAAACTTGGCTAAGACAGAACCCTATCATTTCCCACTCCTGACATTTTTATTCATTGAGTTCATTTTCATGCTAGTTGCATGATTAAATGCAGATAGGGGTTTATTTCCTTTTAATAAAAAAATACATTATTCTGAAAAAAGCCAAAATTGCAAATAAGGGACCTGATCCTTTTCCCCACAGAAATAAACAATAGTTTTGTTGTTGGCTTCAGTGATGACAGGAATCAAATCCATGAATGTCTGTTGGAAGAAAAGGTTAAAATTCCTTTGGAGAACTCTTCTTGGACCATCCATTAACTCTGGCAGTTCTGCGGGCAACCAAGAATCAGCATGATTTCTTTTCTATTCTGCTTTCATGTGTGTGCGCGAATGTATGCAGAGGTATAGGGAGCCATTTCATAAAGAAGCAAACGAAAATAAATCTGTTCTCAGTGTGTTGAAGTGAAATGTTTTATTTGCACTCATAAACCAAAGTGCTTGCTGTATTTTTGCCTTCCAGTTTTATTGTCAACAGTGATACAATCTCCCTTCCTTATGCATAGATACTTGTACAGAGCCAAGAATCTTAGATGAAGGAAAGAGGTACCACACAGTGAAAGTAAACGTGAGAAATGCTGAGCCTTTTGAAGAACTGGAGTTGAGCTCCAGAGAGAACATATATATTCCCTGTTAGTCACTCAATCAAAAGTAACTGGGTTTCATACACATTCAGAACAGGACACAATTCTTTTCTTGGGTAGCAATTACTTTGGTAGAAATTGCTTAAATTCCACTAATGACCAAATTTTGATCTTTTTTATGCTGCTTTAAATCTGTCAGGACTCTGTTGAATCAGCTGAGCTATTCTGTTACAACAAGTTTAAAAGATATTTTAAAGGGTGGTGCTCAGAGAATTGGGTATTTTTAAAATTATTTGTATTGTTCCACAGGCAAAATGAAAAAAAAGTTTTTATTTTAAATAAAAAATTTAGTTTCCTTCATGCTGCACACTGCTCAACACCAGGAGAGCAAAAGCAACTGTATTTCTACCGTAGCTGTCCTGGCTGAATGGGCTTTGTGGCAGGAGAACAGGATAAGGACTCAACTATCTACTTCTCATCTGCTCCACAGATGCTTCCTACAGATTTTCTGTTATTGTATGGTAGCAGGCAAATCTGGACAAATAGTTCCTAATAAGTTACTCAATAAATTTCACCTCCTCTCTTCTGCTCACAAAGTTTCCATCATCTGACCACAATTTTTGTTCATTTGATCATTATTGAAATATATTTGGAGTGATTCATCAGATAATTTCTAAGAATAATTCTTGGTCTGTAACTTGTTTGCAATCAGTTGGTCATGAGTGTATTGATACCTGAAATGCAAGCTCTTTTGGCTGCATGCAAAGAATGTTCCCTAAACGAGTGTGGTTAACATTGAGAATCTTTTTTCCCAATGCAATTTCTCTCCACTACAAGTCTCAACTTGACTTTGCACAAATATTCTGCATTATTAATTGTAGGTTTGGTGAAGATTTCAAGTATTCACAAAAGACGAAAACAAGAGGATTTGCAAAACCATCTCAGGCCAGACTACTGTCCATACTGAATGAATATTTTCAGGACCTTATGTAAAAGTGACAAGCCTATATTGCAACTTTGGCATTATTCTGCTCCTAATTAACTTCATTGTAGTCCTACAATTGATGTGAAGGAATGATAAACCTATTCTTAAGAAGAGATGTAGATGTTTGCTGGTTTTTGTGCATATATTCACTTGTGGACTCATTATAGTATGCACAAAAAGGTTGTGTTATCATTTCTTCATGTGTGAAACACATTATGAAAACATTAATATGTTTTATCCACAGTAAGGCACATAATATAATGTGGTTTGGATCCAAATATGTTTACTGCATCTGCCAGAACTTAAAGTAACAACAGAGCTTGTTTCTTAAGTCAATATTTTGGTTAAACAGCAACATTTCAAACCTGTCTGAAAATTTCTAAATCAGTCGATAGGAAGTTTGTGGGTTTTTTTGAGTTGTATGTTTCAGTGAGCAAAGCAATGTGGAAGGATTCTTCAGGTTAGTGATGTGCTTGGAAAGGCTTTGTTTGTCCCTCCCCGATAATACCTTTCTGGAAAAAGCTTTCTCAGTGAGAATGGTTGGGTGTTTCTTGCACTGTTTGAATTGGATTACCAGAAGGAGTCTATCCCTCAAGGCACTGACTGCAGCCAAGTTCTGGTCTGTTCTGTATACGGTAAAGCTATGTTGTTTAGCTTTCAAAATGTAAAATAGTCTATTAATCTCAAATAAAATACCACATCTAATCCTGTTATTGTCTTTACTAGCTAACCAGGTAACTGTTGAAGTAAAGTGTTCTTGTATCAAACAGGTTTATACTTCCTTATATGTGATAGAGACAGGAGGGAAGAAAGATACTTTCCTCTAACCTTTCTCATCAGATTTAATAGAAAAATGTGCCCCAATTTTTTTTCTCCATAGAATTAATATTTTTTCACTGTGCGTGCTCATAAATGTTGTCTGGCAACTCTGTATGAGTTTTCACCAGCAACTGGAAATTGCACACGTAAGAAATTTCTACTACAGACTAGTTGGTTACAGCCCTTGCCCCCTGACAAGGACTGTCTGGTTTGATGAATATGAGCTATTTCACTTCTACTAAAGGAAAATGATTGCTTAAGATTTCTAGGCTAGTAGCAGTTCCTTCAAATCAAGTGTGGGTGTTTTACATGATCATGCCTTCATGATCTACAGAGCCTACCTGTTTGATTCTCATTTGCACTAGGGGCAGTGTAAGTAAGCACCTTCATCTAGTTTATATATTACATTTTGAACCACTTTACACTTCTAGGATTAAAAGGTAACTTTAATGTAACTGAGAGATGGGCACTATTGACTTTAGGTCTATGACAAATTCAGTCACCGTAATCACCTGGAGAATAGCCAGGGCTGGAACTCATTAGCCTTCTCCACAGTAATTTGGGAGTGAACATTAGTTCACTCTTCAGCCTTCCTGTTTTGGGATACAGCTATGTCATAGTGTCCTCTCTGAGACTCTACAAACCATGTGCTGCTGGCTTGCTCCTTTGCCTCCCCCTGCAGCAGGCCGGAGAGGAGAATTGGAAACACAAAATGTGAAAATCATGAGTTCAGACAAGAACCAATTTATTGGAAACAGCAATGAGATAAGAAAGTGAACAATAACAGCAACCATATTAATAAGAAAGTGTACAAGATAGGCAAGCAGCTCATACATGACTACTTGGAACTGGCATTACCCTACCACTCCCTCTGCCACTCTTACTGGACTGAAAGGACTCCTTCTGCTCAGCAGAAACTCTGTCCAAGACAAGCTAGCATCTTGGAGAATCAGGGTGAAATAAGAGACAACCTCTAGCTCTTTAGTTAATAGGGATGTGAGAAAACATAATGCAAGATCCTGCTCTGCTGAAACAAATTTGAGTGTCTTGCAGTGAAGGTGGTTCTACCGAAGGCACAGGGATTATTTCTTCTGCCAAAATGAGCCTGTGGATGTGACATGAGTCCTGCAGTCTCCAGGTTAACGACTGTAAATGGAGAAGAAATGCGTGGTGGCTTTCTTATGATGATGCGATAGACTGGAATTTGAATTATTGATTTGGGACTATCCCTCAAATCCCTTCTTGAGAAAAAAGAAAATGAATAATTTGAAAAAGAGAGTACTGTTCCCTATTCCACCTCTTATCTAAAGCGTGTGACATATGCAAGGAGAAAACCACCAATTTTCTGCACTACCCCCACATCTCCCTATAGCCAGGATATACTAGTTGGATTGTAGGGGTTAAGAGAAACAATCTCATTGCCTCTTGGCCAGGTCACAGATCAAGTGTCTGAATTCCCTCCAAGGAGACTCAAACTCATTTAAAAAGGGACTCTGAACACTGTTTCTTATAAATATGATAAATATTCTTCCCACTGAGCTTAGACAAAAAGAAGCAGTGGTACAGTTACAATTACGGCTTCTTCCGCCCACACTGGATTTATCCAATATGCCTGGAGAAGCAAGCACTTCTAGAAAAAAAACATCTCTAAACTGCCCCTAGAGTTATCCAAAAGCTCAATAGGATTTCATAGGTCTGAATTTTGGAGTGAGGCACCTGAGGTGACTGTTAATCACCAATTAATTTCACCGTTCCCTCCTCTCCCCAGTGTTTTTATGGTTCTAGTCCAGTGATTTTTCTCTGGTCATGAAGATGAGCCCATTAATGGCATGACCAGAAGCATCACCTCATTTTCTATTCTGATATTTCCCTCAGACACAGGACCTTTATCCTGGACTTTCCTTTCCCAGCCCTCATGTGTAAGGTAAACCATACCAAATGATGCAGAATCCTTTCTCCTTTACACTACCTGGCACAGGGCAGGACAGCAAAAAAACTGGTTCCACTCTATGTGTCACCAAATGCCTAGCAATAGACAAACTGCAGTATTTTTGACTTGTATAACAGAGGCTTTTTTTCTATAAACTATAAAAAGACATATTAAATAATTACAGTCCAAGGAAAATTGTCCATGTAAGTGCACATTGTGATTCATTACCCCTGCTTTTTATTGTTGTTCTTCACTTGCTTTAATTTAGTAAATTAATTTTTTTAAGATTTGAAAAGAGTCTTCAGTTCTTAGTGTGTAATAGGGAGGACTTACTGATCAATTTGTTAGCTTAATTATAAATAGCAAAAAAACCCTGGCCAGTCAAAGTCATTCACTAGTATAGATGTTTAAGAAATAATTATTCAGCCCCACTACAGAAAAAGAAAATAACTTGTGGTGAAAAGAAAAGAAATATTTTCTTGCTATGTGTGCAAAGCATGTTAACAACTTACTCTCAAGAGCCAAGAACAGCTTCCCACTACAGGGAATAAGGAATCCATTGCCATTTCCTCTGCTCTTCCTGTTTGGCCTTGCTATTCAGAAAACACTTCCTGCTTTCACTTCTGCTACTCTATTCAAGCCTCAAAGCCTTTGCCTTTTGTAGCATCCAGAGCACTCGCTCTTTCATTTCTGTGTTTGGTTCAGCTTTTACGAAGACTTGAGGTGACCCCTTCCCCTACTCTTCCATAAGTTTCCAGCTGAACAATTTTGTTGCTCTTTGTCATGCACTTAGTCGACTATTGAGGTTGCAGTTAATGTGGCAGGACAAGTCAAAGATAGAGGTAAGGTGGGTCTTGCAGGTCTGGAACATTATGGAATCTCCAGGGAATCTTCTTCATGATGTGAAAGGGCAACAAAATAAATAAAAGGCTCAGGATGAAGTATCTAATCTAGTAATCTAGAGAGGCATGAAATATTTTTCTGAGGTGAGTCATCGGACATGATCCTTAGGTGTCCAGATGACAGCCCTTTTATGCCACCTCCTTTCACCGCACAGTGTGAGGCTCCACCCAGGGCTTCAACAGGTCTGTCCAAAGCTACAATAAGCCTTCAGTGGTTGGCAGCCTCCACTTTCTGCAGGTAGAGCCCTTTCCCTTTTCCAAACTGTGCTTACTTGGCTCTTTTGCTGTAACAGTAGCATAGCTGTCTGTGCTGCGCTCTGCAGGTGTGAAGCTGAACGGGTGCCCTCAATGACCTGGGGAGATGAGACAGGGTGGCAGCAGTGGAGGCTCCAACTACCAGCCAAGCTTCAGGATGCAGGATGCTGACATATCTGATGGGGCAATACTCTCCAAACAGTGTCTCCTCTGTGAAAGGGCAGTGCGTGGTTGTATAAAAATATCATGTGAGCAGGGCCAGCCCATGTCCTGCCACATGGACCATGTTGAAAAAGCAAGATAAAATGCTGTGACTGACTGGGAGAGCCTCGGTTACTACAACGACAGATTTGTGTGCAGTAGTGATTAAAAGAATCCCGTAACAGTGAATCAAAACAACAGAGAAAAAGTTGGTATGAATAAAAGCTACAATGTAAAATACAATGGATTCCACCATGTAAAGTAGTGTCCACCAGACCCATACTAGATCAAATTTGTGCTTAAATCACAGGAACTCTAGTCCCCTTACTATTTTTAGATAGTCTGACCATTATTCTTTGCTATCTAGTACTTCCCCATGTTTTGTTTTTTTTTACAATGTCACCATAAAACTTTGCCTCATGACAAAGGTCTGAACACTCCACCTTTCTCTCCATGCAACCTCACCTTCTTGGAGAATCTGAGATTTGTCCATCAGTTAGAACAGGAGGGTTTTTTTCTTCCAGTAGTTCATCATGCAGCAATGAGCAGCTGGCTCTGCTGAGAGCAGTGTCTCCAGCTAAGCAAAATGTCTTTCCTCTTGCCATATGGGGAGACTGTGAAGCTGCAGATCCACCACGCATGCCAGCACCTTCTGTTTAAAATCTATTTTTCCTTTGGGTTTGGGCCAAGAGCTCAAAGCCAATTGCAGTTGTTTGGTCCAGATTTCTATGAAATGGCTTTCTTGGGTAGTGTCTAATACCTTTCCTTGACAGCCTTGTCAGTATTGGAGCATGTTTCCACATCCTGGCTCAGGGTTAGGCACATTCAACCTGTTGTACAAAATGGAGGCTCAAATGCAAAATGGAATTCACAGTTTGAGACCGCTGTATCCCACTGTGTCATGGCGTTAATGGTACTCTTCCAGCTGCCTGGAATGGCAGGTTCACCACTGGTTTCCCTGCCCTGGAGAGAAAACAGTAAAACTAGATAGGGAGATAAACAACAAAAAAAGGATTGGAGGCATGGAATGACTTCCATATGAACAGAGACTGAAAAGATTAGGATCATTTAGAGAGGAAATGAAAAAGTGTATGGTAGACCCATCCAAGCTGGTTAATAGACCTGGAAAGATAAATCAGGTGCTCCTTCTTGTAATTTTTCCTTACCAAAAAAAAATAATCCCAGACGAACACTCAGTGAAACTGAGAAAGCAAACTAAAATTTATAAAATCAATTGCACAACAGATATTTAAGTTACGACAGTCATTATTCTGGGATATCCCTGAGATCAGGAAGATAGAGGACATGAAAGACATATTGAATCTGTAGGGGAAACACCCATAGGATCTTTACTATGAATAAATGAATAGGAAAAAAACCCTCGAGCTACTCTATACTCTGTGGGAGACAGGTAAAAC
This sequence comes from Calyptomena viridis, assembly GCA_013390005.1. NCBI lineage: Eukaryota > Metazoa > Chordata > Aves > Passeriformes > Eurylaimidae > Calyptomena > Calyptomena viridis. The sequence continues at coordinate 200,507 of WEIV01017829.1, read as the reverse complement.
CTTTACTGAACCTAGTTTTGATGGATTTGGAAGCCTATTTGGTGTCCCTGATCATGGACTGACAACCATCTGAACTGAAAGAAAGGTGTCTCAGGAGGATGGAGATGAGAGAGAGAGGTGTTGGTGGCCTCATCTCTGTGACAGAGGTTTGAGGAGTGCAGCCACCAGCACCTTTTGAAACCATTGGCAACTGCTAGACTTTGTTGGGCTGTTGAGCTTGGCATAAAAGAATGACAGAGTAATGAGGTATCAGGGACAGGATTTAACTATGTGGTAGGTCCTTGTCAGTAGGAATGTCCACAGGTCCCAAGACCTCTTGGTCCACAGATACCCCTGACATGGATAAATAACTATATGCCCCTAGGCCAAAATCCAAAGAAGGATGTGAATGCCTAATGTATGATTTAAACTGCCACCAGGTGACAAAATTTGAGTCAAAAAAGCTCTTAGGGTCCTACAACTCTGCACCTGTGTATGCTAAAAAGTCCTGCTGGTTTGGCTGAGCTGAACCAAGAACTAGAGTGTTCAGAGAAGAAGACTGAAGAACCTGTTCAGTCCTTTCTCTGGCCTCATGGATTCTCATTTTTGTGTTGGCACAGGGGCGTTATCTTCATCTGGAAATGTGGGAACTGCTCCACCTCCCTCCCAGGGAAACAAGCAATTGATGCAGTCCAGAGATGGGTGGCTAGGACACTTCACAGATGTGGGTGATATGGAGTCTGAGCACCCTGAACAAGGGAACTTGCCTGTTCCTTGTGCTTCAATGAAATCATACAGTAACCGCTAAGCTGTTATACATATATATAAGACTCTCATCACCACCCCTACTAACGAAAGCATCTCAAGCTTTCATGACTATCAGGAAGCTTTAGGTGTGCTTTGAACATGTTTACTGGATCCAGCCTCCCTGAACTGAGACACAAGCCATGAATCTTACAGTCTTTGGCAGAGATGGAGAAAAAGTATTTGGCTCAGTCAATATCATGGTTCCATTGGGCATGCTTTGTAGCAGAAATGTTGACGCCAAACTAAGCTTCCCTGTCCAAACCTAAGCGCTTACAGATTCTCAGACATCTAAAGGATTAAGTAAATCCTTTGTGGATCACATATTTGGACATGGGTGACTAAATTCTCCCTCAAGTGCTTGAGAAGTTAGTTTGTGCACATTGTAATTTTCCAGTTCCTTCCAACTAACTCTTTGGTGTTATATTGGTGATAATTACCTCTCTCTTTTTGGCCGTCTGTCTCAAAGGGACCTCTCTTCTCAGTAGCATAACTTTTTGTGCAACTGGTAGAAACCATCTCAAATTATATCACTGATTAAAATAGCCAAATCGAGAGCAATTGTTTGCATTCCAGATCTAGTTCTGAAGTTTGCTGCTTGCCTTTCTAAAGTAATGAACAGCTCCTGCATTTCATCTGTTTTTTTCTCAACTGTTTCATCTGGCATGATGCAAGACATTATTTCTTTCTATCAGCTTTACCTTGTCATACAGTAACCGTTTTATGTACGAGAGCATTTTATGTACCAGAGCATTAAATGTCTGGAAAAGACACATTCAGTGTCATTGGGTGTTCTCAAGAGCTTAAAGGAAAAGCAAGTCCTTTGTCTAACTGTGTACCTCTTTCAGCCAGAAGACAAATATTCTGAACTGAGGAATTATATTATATTCTGGGAGGAAAGAGAAATTAGTTTTCTACCATTGACAGAGAACTGAAGAGCTGTGTAGCTATTAACAGTTATTACAGTCCTGCTGCTCAGCCACTGTGCTCCTCACAGAAAAGTTGTGCAGCTGTTCTGCTATTTTTCATGAGAGACTGACTCCTTTTCTCACTGGTTGTACCCTGGGGGAGCTCCTCCAGGAGTTTTGCCAGCTAGAGCAAGATTTGGGAGGGTCAAGGCCAGCTCCTCATCAGGAGCAGGCAGGGGGCAAAGACTACCTATTTCAAAGAAGTATGCACAGCAGTGAAATAACCAGAGCAAGATTCACCCTGGCTAGCTGCTGATGTCAAGAGTAGAAGTATCCACACCTGCGTTAGTCATCTAACTGTCCCAAGAGACCATGGAGACCTAGTTAAGATGTTCTAAGTTAGAGTAAGATGAAATGTGTCCAAAAGCATGTTTCTCCCCTCTGCCCCAATGACAAATGAACCCTGTGGTAACTAGGTCAGACACGGACATCTACATCCAACCAATATCATCCCTAGGAGGCTCTTGCCAAAGATGAAGCAAGTGCAAGCTTGCTTCTTAGCCAATTCTGGCTGCACCCACAGAACTTTTCTCCCTCCATGCAATATGCTGGTGATCCAGAAAAGGAAAGCATCTGTCCCCAACACATTTGCTTTGCTGCCTGCTACTCGAGCCAGAAGGGCACTGGTACATCTGCATTTCTCCTCAGTCACATCTGGTTGAGATGCAGTAACAGATTCTCTGTACAAGACACTTCCCAAGGGCTGAGGGGAAGACTCTGTCTCAACATTTGAAGTAAGGGTGGCCAGCAAGAGATGTATCCCTCTTTGTTTCATTTTGTTTTCACCCAAATGGCACGTAGCTGCTTATAGAATGAGATCCGGCCCTGTAGGAAACACACATGCTTGCATGTGTTGGATGCACACATATAGATGTGTGCCTGTATATGGTTTATTAAGAATTAAAAATGCTTCTTTTTGCCTCAGACAGTGCTTTCAGTGCTTGCCTTTTCAGTTGGGGGGACTGTGTTTTTAATCTTGCTAATACAAAGAAAACAATGGACCTCTTTCTCTGCTAGCTGTAAAGGGTCATAAGTAAAATGAGTTTTGGCAGACTCATTCCAACTAGACATGCAACCACATGCAAAAATGACTCTAAATTTAGTATGTCATTTGTCAGGCTTAACCCTTCCCTTCCTCAAAGAAATGGAGCTTATTTGCTATCTTTTTGTAGTCTGTATTTGCAAATTTTTCTTGCCTTTATAAAACTCTGAAATGCAGTAATTTATAATGGACTTTTGTTGTGTAACCCTATATTTCTCTTCTGAGTTATGATAAATGCAACTTTATCCCTGCTTCTGGGAACAGGACACAGTACTTTCATGCAAGAATGGGTACACTTAAAACTAAGGAAAACCTTTTCCTCTTATGTTCAGATAAGAGGGGGTGGGATGGTCTTGTTTTTTCGTATGGACCTAAAAAATTGTTGGACTCAACCCTGTGTATTTCTGAAAGTCTTGGTCACCAACATGAAAGAAGTTTAAAGGAATAAGGTAACTGCTGTGAGAAATCACTGAACTTCAGTCAGTCCAGAAGTCTTTGAGAAACATTATATTGCACCTGAGACTTTAAGCACACAGCCATTGGTTTAATACCTGTTACAGCAGAAAAATCAGGAACTGACCTTCACCTGCAGCTCTTTCCAGCAGGAAAAGAAACACTGAAAACATCCCAGTCCATTTTCCAGCCTGTGAGATTAGTGAGTGTTGTTTTATATCGTTATCAAAAATAAACAAGAAAGAGGTTCAGTGTGAGATGTAGTTCACATAAGTCCTTGGTTTATGCTAAGAAAATGGTATATATAGAGCAGTGCCAATAATCATGTCGAGCAAGGCAAATGGCTTGGAAGGCAAATGGCTTGGATGTATAAGGGAAAGTGGTGGCTTATCCACTTTAAAATGCATTTCTTGGAAAAGTTGGTCTGATTCTGTCTGTGTTTCTCCCTCTTATTCCCTTTTCCCTCCCACAACCAAGACAACATCGTTCCCAGAAATCCCAGAGGACATTCCTAATTGAAAGCAATGGTCATGAGTCACTCCTGTATACTAAATGAAATACTTTTGCATGCCTCCCAAGGGACAAAGTGATTAAACCCACTAGAGAAGGGCCCAGGAACTCCTGCTGTCCCTGAAAACCTTGAAATTAAAAATCAAGAAGATAAGCTGGTGGTACGGTACTTTCTTTCAGAATATATTGTTCACTAAACTACCAGAGCCCACATACAAAGAGACAGAAAATGGAATGCATTTCTGACAGCTTAAGATTCAGATTTTGTCAACTGAGACTGTTTGTTCTTCTGAATAAACTATATGCTACACTGTCCTGTTGTCTGGTATATAATAGAATATAATGTTAGCCTCGGACAGTGGTTGTTGAGCCAGTGCCAGCCTCACTAATGAGCATGTGGTTTCAATAATAATATTGCTACTTGTAAGATGACTGGCCACAAGCCAACCACTTAATATGGAAGGGGCAACAGATGTAAAAAAGTACCATCCCTGACATAATTGCATTTCCAAAAATTTTCTGGCAAAAAAGCTAAGACTCAGCAAATCAGGAAAATGAAGACTCTCCCCATATCAGGAAAGGATGAAACTCGAAGAAATGAATAGGAGCCCTATGAGCTTTGTGCACATATGGTAAAAAGTAAGAAATATAAGAGCAGTGATGATAAAAGAACTGATAATTCTTCTTTATGGAAAAAATTCAGACGGGTAATAGAAGGTGTTGGATGGGTAGATTTTCCTTTCCTTCCCTTTCCTTCCCTCCCCTTCCCTTCCCTTTCCCTTTCCCTTTCCCTTTCCCTTTCCCTTTCCTTCCCTTTCCTTTTTTTTCCAAAGCTTTTGACATTACAGACTTGGACCTAAAAAAGTCCAAGTGTATCAAGACGGTGAAATGAATTACAGTTTAATAATATTCCCACCACACAGACAAAATGGATTCAATTACATAATGGTAGCATTAAATGTTATTATGAAGGGGATCCAGAGTCTTGAGGCCAGACTTTCAGAAAATCATGATAAGCTGCTTAAAACAGCTGAAATAGCACATTTATAGGTTTTCAAGCCATAGGTTTGCTGAGGGGAGGGGGCACAGGGAAGGAGTCATTATGTTTGCTCAGAGGCTTTGGTGTGCTAATCTGTTATCGAGGATTTAGTGTGTAGAAAACCAGCGCCAGAAAGTTTCCAATTTGATTATTATGTCTTAGCCTGTATGGTCTGAGGATGCTTTCTGGAGTGGCTCGTGTTATAGGAGAGCGCACGTGAGAGGGTTTTGGATGGAAATGCTGGCCCTTGGGCTCCAGCCATAGCAGCAGGGGATGGCCAAGCCAGCCAAAAGCTGGGCAGTTCCAATAGAGAGGAGGCAGAGACAGCACTGTCCCATAAAAAGTTGCCCCAACACTCCCTGTCCAGTCACCCACGGGCTTTCAAGTGACATGAAGGTACTGAGCTGCTTTCATATAACAAGACTCCTCTGTTCTGGACTGCTGAGGAGGCCTCTGAGTGGACGGACACCACTAAAACATGAAGGACACGTGCAGCTCTCCCAGAATGGGGCAGGTACAGGCAAAGCATTGTTATCTCCTACAAAACCCCCAAAAGAATTTCACATTCTTGATATTTAGAATTACAGATACTATTTTATGATAATTTAACAGCGTTTCTTTTTTTTTTCCTGCCTGGAGAAAAGGCAGATATGATTTAAAAAATGGTAGGAAAGAAGAAAATTAATCCCATAACTTTTTTATCTTCCTATTTTTTTAATTTGAAAAAGTGGAGAGAAATTAAAAAGAAGAGGAAAGCAGAAAAAAGAGTGGTCAGAACAGAAAAGAGTTCAAAACTAAAACAGACAGATGAAGTTTCCTGACCGATAGGACACAAATGAATTGTCTTGTTCAGGTAGAGGAATTTTTACCACTTCACAACAGCGGTAAGACATACATGTTTCCCCTGAATTTTATGGCTGATGACATTAACAAGATTTCATAAAAAAATTCAATTTCTATTAAAAATATAATTCTATGACTATTTTGAAACTTCAATTATTTTAGACAATTCTGGTATAGAGTGTTTCAAATGGTCCAGACTTCTTGTTTTCTTGATAATGTCTCCCTGAATATTTCCCTAAATTTGGATGCGCTAACTCAAACTGGGTCGTTGTATGCTACTTACTAGGAAGTATTTATGAAAGCTCCTTGGACTAGAATAATGTTGTGTGCCAGCGTTTGGAAACATTTCATGCCCCACCTTTATGAAGGAGCTTGCTGATTCATGGTATTATGATAAATGGTCTGTGATCAGGGAACAGCAATACATCCATTGCTGGCAGGCAAGACAGCATTTCACTTCTACACTACTTCTAACAAAATGTCCACAGGCACCTCAGGTCATAATTGATCAAATATGCATACCCTCTAACAGTGGTCTGGGGGCTTATCTGAGAAGGACTCTGAGGTTTCTGAGTCCTGAACAGTCCCGTGCAGTATGATAGCTGGGATGATGCACACGGTCTGACATTGACCACTGAGAAACCATTTGTATGAGGCTCCTTCCATTCTCTATGAGGAAGGAGAGTGACAGAGGGACCTCTACATGGTGCTTCATCTCAGTAGATGCCTAAGGGAGAGGGGATGAACTGCCCTTTTGAGGGTGTTGCTTCGCATGTGCTTTTATCAAGAAGGGGGCTATAACATCTAGCTGTCAAGCAAATAGGTTGCTAAAGTTAAATGAGATGTACCTCAGCTGTTGGCAGTGTTACATCCTTTATATCCTGTCAATCTGAAAGTGCTCTGCGATTGTCATACAGCTTTACTTCCAATGAATTGATATTGCAGATTTTTATTTTGGCTGCAGTGTATTAACTGTGTAAACAATCGAATAAACTGGGCACCACAAAAGCTTGCTGGCTGCTTGCTGCATGCCCCCCAGGCAATAAAAACATGTGCAAAGAACAAAGAGCTGCACAAATCGACTGCAGATATGACCACACACGTTAAAATGCAACACATCATGGAGACACGAGAAAAATCCTTTGTAGCAACCAGCACTGGGTGGAACTGGCTTAATCCCATTAAAGAGCACCAAACCCCATTGATAAAGGGCCAGCTTTTGTGCTCTCACTTACACTGCGGAAAACCTACTGACCTTGGAGAAAAGGAGCCAAGAGCAGGACCTGGTGCAGGGCAGTCTGTCCTTGCCTGCAGAGCTGGCAGTGTGTGTTGTAAGTGACAAGGCTGACATGAAAGCATGTGTGGCACTGGTTTCTCTTGGCACCCTGCTGTCTGAAAGACAGAAGGACAGGGGAAACTTATAAATCTACTCATGCCACGATGTTATGGCATGTGAATGTGTGAATTTCAGAGGAAAGACAATGAGGAATGCATAGATACCGTCGTTCTTGGGAAACCAATAGCTCCAAGCTTGGATTCTCAGAGCTTGCAGGCTCTCCCAGGCATCCCATATTTCAGCATGTGGAGAAGATCCAGCTGTTCTTTTCTTGGATGCCCGGATGAGAAACTAGGGAAGACCAAAGTCAAAATGCTTGTTTGCACAACCTGTTCCAACCCTGTTTCCAGCCACGACAGGTGTCCAAGTTTCCCCAGGAGGCATTTTGTTGCCACCTCTGTTCTTGCAAGTGATTCTGAAAAAAACCAAAAAGGAGACTGAACTATCACGAATAGTTCCTGGTGTGTCATTTCATACTCTTTGTCTCATAGAAACTTGCATCCTTTGACTACAATTGCCCTGATCCTGTCGTGATAGCCCTGGCTTATCCCAATTCCCCTCCAGCAGAGAGGACTGTAATCTGTCTGCATGCTCACTTGCCAGGCAGAAGGGTGTGCTGGCTGCCTGAGCAGTCACTGCCAAGAATAACAGCTGAGTTTGGCACTCCTTTTCCTCACTGGGGTCACAAATTCAGGTCTATCTTCTATTCCTTCACTTCATGTTAGTTGAAACTGGAATCAAAATTTAGTAGAGCGTGTGTACTTAGAGGAAGGGAAGGCTAAAAGACAGGCAGGGAGGCACACGGAACAGTTGCAGGATTCTCACTTCCTAAGCTAAAATTAACCAAAGCTTACACCAGCTTTGGTTTGAAGTGAGCCTTGGTCAGGCAGCAAACCCTGGTGACAGGCTTTGGGAAATGGTCCTGGGCCTGCTATGGGGTGAGAGGAGAGAGTTTTCCTTTACCCAGGGATCCTTCTTGCTTCTTCATTTGTGGCTTGTTGCCTTGGGACCACCTACAGGGATCACCACAGGAGAAGAGGCTGCCTTTGTTGTACTTGTCCTGCAGGACTCAGGGATCCTTCTCACTGCCTCAGGTCATATCAGGGTGGGCTCCTAGGCGAAGAAACCCAGGGCAAGTGGGCTGCAGGAAGCCCCAGCACACTCCACCACACCCGGGCTGGAGGTGCTGGGAAGCCAATATGCCTGGTGATATGCTCAGCCTTGCCCAAGTGCCTGCTGATGCCAGGCATCAGTCATTCCTAGTCTAACTGTCTCAGACCAAGGTGTCTTTGTGAGATCATTTGCTTACGTGAAAGATTTAAATGTTTCTAGTTGCCTAGTTGAAAAAAAAGAGATAATTCTTGAATTCTTGTTTCTTTCCACATTGGCTTGCTCCTGTATATAAAAAGTTTAAAATAAAGGTGGGGAATGCATCTCTGCTTTTACAGTTCTATTTGGTGGGATTTGCCATATAGAGTTGCACATAATTAATTTTGCATGAACTCTTTGCAGTTCACCTCTAAGCAGACGCTCATCTACATCTGCAAACGTGAAGGGCTCAGAGCTTGCTCAGCCAAGGGAGGAGAGATCAATCAATCTGCAAGTGAATATTTACAGGGAATGTATTTTTAGACTTAGAATTTTAAAACTTGTGTATGTGAATCTGGTTGTGCATGAGGCTTTCTTTTTGTCTGTCTCTCAGCCCTGCTTTTTTCTTTCCTCCTCTCACCTGTTTCCTACCTATCCCCCTCCCCATTCTGTCTCAGAAAATTAGCTTTCATTGGGCTTTTATAACTGCACTTTTAAGTCAGTCAAGATTATTTTCTGGTGCTTAAATTCCTAGTTAACATGTTATGGTGCCATTCAGTGCTGGAAATGATGTAATTTATTGGGTAGCTGGTCATTTGCACAAATAGCTGGAAAAACAAGTTTGGCTTGATATAAATAACAAAACACAACAGTATATACAGTACAACACCTTGCCTCCTGCCGCAAATCTCCTGATTTCTGTTATTCTGGTTTCAGCATGCCTAGCTGCCTCCTTACATTTATTACTATGAAATAAGATAATTATAGCATGAGTAAATATTACCCAATCAGTCTACTGTAACAACTGTTAAAACAAGCCATCTTATAAATTTTGCTAACAAAATATGCCTCAACCCAATATACACAGACGGTAAGTTTCTCTGACCTTGAAATAAACTTCAAGAGCAAAGAACATTGCACACATAACAAACATCCAGTGATGAGAGGCAGAGCCAGGGTCCAGCCCTGTCGAATCTGACTCCGCAAAACCTCCCCAAGCTCAGTGGCAGAAGGATAGTGTGTTTAGGGCTGCATGGGAAGGCAGCTGCACTACTCCTGTTGGAAGTGCTAGCTTGATTGGTGCTGCCTTGTATCCCACGATGGGACCAGATTTCTCCAAACTTTTTTCATGCCTGACATTCAAAGCTAGACATTTGAAATGGGCTTAGCATAGCTTTCCAATTGAAATACCCAGAGTGCACATGTGATCCTGACTGCATCCAGGCAGAAATGGAACAGGCTCTGCTTGTTTTATATCATGAATGTTTTCTGCCTCAATGGAAAGATCTAGATTATTGCAAAGCTATGGACAATCTCACAAAGCCAAGATTAGACCAAGCAGAGAAGAAAAGAGAGCACCACACTGTACGAGGCTGGAGAACAGGAGCATAGAATTTAGGGTGTGTGGTTTTGGATGTGCATGTAAATTGTTTGTGTGGACAATTTGCTTTTTTTACAGTGAAAAATCCTGATCTTCCAAAACTGCATGTGTTGAAAAAAAGAGAGAGCAATTTTCACTACTCAGATTTAAAATCTGCTCTCAAAAGTATGCCTACAGGAAGCAAAATTAGAATTTTCTTCTCAGGACAGTGCTAGCTCAGGAGTTTAAAATATATCTTGAGCTAACATTTTTGTGACTCATCCTGCATCACCAAATAAAGATATACGTGATGTGAGCACTGCAGATTTAGGAAGAAATCAGGGTTGATTTGTGCCTTGTTCCATTATTGAGAATTTTCTGATTCTGCCATTGGTAGTTTATTAGTTTAAGTCTGTCCTGGGTACAGCTCCACAGGACACGAAGGAGAGATTACGTCACTCACATGAACATGCTGCTAGGATCTGAATAGCCAAAACAAAGGATTACAGACTTTTGTGGTGCTTTCATGGGTATCATTACACAGAATAGATAGGTACCAGCTCACAATCTTAGATCCTCAGAGTGAAAAATTCATTTGAGTTTCCATGTGTGAAATTATTCTGTTTAACAGGAGGTATATCAATACACGACAACATGGTGAAAATATGTTTGATTCGTAATTACATCAGCTGCATTGGGAGAATAAAGCAGGGGTTAAACAAGGCCACATGTTTAATCAGAGGTCTCACAGGGCTATGAATACAAGGAAAGCTGATCTTTTTTCATGATGTCAATACAATGTAGTCATCCTGTGTGGGTTTTGCATACCATCCTGTCCACAGTAAGAGAAGTGACTTCTATTTCAGTAAGAATTAAAGCAAAAGCAAAGAAAGAACAAAGGGGTGAGAGAGTTGATCCCAAGGAGATGATGATAAATCCTACTGCATCTTGTAAAATCCTTCTGCTCTTTCCTCCACAGCGGAATTATTTCCCCATCATAACCACTTCCTTAATAAACAATTAAGCTTTGTGTTTGGAATATAAACATATTTTTTGGGGGGGAGTGAGATGGAGAAGGACTGAGTGGCTCAGGGTTTGGCAGTAATACAGTGAAAAGCCTACAGTGGTTTGAATTCGATCCTGGTTGTGTTGCCCTTGAGTTATGAGCCATCCTGCTGCAAGAAAATCACCATCTCCTCTTCATACTGTTTTGGTAGGTCTGCCCTGTAGTAACATCAAACAAGACAAAATAATATGCATTTGCTTTCTCATAAATACTTGACTGATTTGAGAACTGAATTCATGCCAATGCTGTTCATACCCCTCTGTAATGGAAACCCAGCTCAATAGCCAAGTGAATGATGAAAAAATGAATGCAAGTATTCAATCCTGACATTGATTACAAAAGTGATAGGGACGGAAAAATAGTGAGCCAGGTGGATACATCTGCATGTACAGTCTGTACCTGTGGTACCTTGGTAGTTGTGGGGATGCAGCTCACTCAGTGTAGCATCACTGTATGGGTGGGCTGACATGTATCAATGAGCATAGCAGCCACAAACACAGCTTGTGTGGCACAGACAGTGAGCTCTGCTACAGAAGAGGTTTTGCCTTCTCTTCATCAGCTAAGGGACATGTAGCACCACTCTGGCCTTTGGGCTGAGCCCTGTGATGGCAGCGGTCCAGTGTGAGCTCTTTCCCTTGTGTTGGGTGGCCTCCAGCCCCAACCTGCACCTAGCACCAGCCTCCATCATGCTGCCCAACCTTTGCAACCTGTGCAACAGCTTGTGGATGTGCTGTGGACCAGGAGTTATTTAACAATTCTGAGAAATAAATTTCTGAAATCATTAGCCTCCTGCAAAAATTCATTCCTCGAATCAGAAACAAACAAACAAGCAAACCAAACCAAACCAAAAATAAAAGGACACTGTCAAATGTCTTGCTCTGAATAATTCACTTGTTTCCAGGACAAAGCCCAGGCTTCCTTCCTCTGCTCCCTCACCCGAGGCTGTGGGGACAGCTATGCTGCTACTGTCTATACTGGTAATTGTTCATGGCCTGAGATACTCCCTTGCTTTCCAGTGCCATCAATCTAGCAGCTTCCCATTGCATGTAATTATTATTAGTATCTTTTTTTTCTCCCCCCAAATTCCTGGAAAATGATGAGATAGTTTGCTAACAACAGTTTTCATTAAGGAAACAGCTGGGTTGTTCTATTTCTAGCTCTTTTCAAAGGCTTTCTGCATGTCTGTCAAGCCAGAGTGTAGCATGATGAGCTGTTTCTGTTAAGAAACCAGAGTTTACAGAATAAACAGAGTTGAGGTAAACCCTGATTATGGGGAAAGTCTGCACGTTAGGCTCCCTTGCAGCCTTAACTCACACGACTGGCCTGTATTTTTGGAAACACTTCCAAGGTTTTCCCTTTGTGAATTGGTGCAAATGGCTTGTTGGAGCCAGGCGTGCCTAAATTCTCACTGACTTTTCCTTAATCTCTTTGACTTGAGCAGGGCCTCAGACAGGCGTGAGGAGATCAAGGGGGTCCCTGGGGAGTGCTCAGCCAGCAGGGTACCGTCCAGCAGAACCGGCTTGGCGCTTCCAGCTCCAGGCTACACACATAATTGTATACTTTCCTAAATGGAAGAAGAAAGAAAGTGATGTGTGTCAATAAGCTAAGGGGAATTATCTCACGTACAAGGAACAGCAAGCTCTGTGTTTTCCTTTGTTTGCTCTGGGATTTTGCTGTTTTTGCTAAATTTAGCACACTAGAGATTGAGTGCAGCCTCTCCCTCCCTGAGGGCCACGTTCAGACATGTCGGGCCATTGGGGTGGGAATAGCGCAGCAAGAGAGATTTGATGAAAAATCAGCTGCAAGGGAAAGTGGCAGAGCTCAGGCAGCTCTTTCACTTGGACTTTGCGCCTCTGTACAACCTAACCGCTGCTGCCAGAGCTTCTCACCAGGGCATTGTGACGTAGTGTGGAAACTGTCTCCAGCTTCTGCTTTTCTCCAGGCCCTGCCTGAGCCCCCACATGATGAAAGCACACAGAGCTTGAAATCTTTCCAACACACACCTATTGAACCTTGCAGAGCTACTCATATCAGTGTAGGTGGGATGATGCATGTATTGATGTTCCTCACCTGTCCAGAAAAGATCATGCAATTCAAATACTGATGCAAGAGCGTGATTGCCCCTTCTGTCGTGTGGTGGGAGTCATACAAGTGTCTTTGGAGGGTGTGAAGTGCTGGATCTTTATTTAAACAGCCAAAAAGTCCCAGTTCTAGTGTTGACTTTGCTTCAGTCTTTGCTTTAACAAAATCTCTTCCCTCTTTGGTATGGCATTACCCGTTAGAGGGCTGGGGTGAGACCTCTAGGTTGAGTGTTATTAGTTGCTGATTTTACCAGCAGAGTGGGATTTTATAATTTTGAAGCCAAGAGGTGTGTGGCTTTCTAACTAAATACTCCAAGATCTCTCTTTGGTTTATTTTGCTCAGAAGAAGGTTCAAAGATAGAAGACCTGATTAAAAATGATGATGTACACCTATTCTGTTTCTGATTGTCCTATAGCCAGACCTTCAAAGAGAATTTTATTTGCTTGTGTTATGAACTGAATTTCTTGAGATCTATGCTTCCAAGAGGCTATGATATTACCTGGGAATTATTAATTGGGAGATGCTTACTACCTTCTGCTGCTCAAAAACAGCTAGAACGTGTTTTTTTTTGTGAAATGTGAAAGTAAAATGAAACCAATTTCCTATTTGCTCTCTTTGAAGTTAAAGGGGAAGAAACCCTCAGAGTATAGCTGAATTACCACATAAAGAAACATTTTTTTTTTTTAATTTTTTTTATGTAAGGATCAAAGTAGAAGGAGAAAAATATTGTGAGAAGTTTTCTTTGATGAGTTTGGTTAAAAATCAAAACTCGGTTTGATGGGGAAGATACAGACACAAAACACTATGTGCCACGGATTTGCTGAATATGTTAAAAAGTGCTGAGCAGTATTAAATTAATGCAAAACTGAAGATTACACAAGGGTAAACATTGCAGCTAATGTTTGACTAGAGCTGAGCCGAGGGCTGAGTGCCTCCACTTAATTTGCAGACCATGCCCACGGCAACCCCAGGAGGCTGGGAGTGGAGGAGACAGACATTTTATAGTGAGAAGCCACATTATTATTTTTAAGTTTAGGAAAAAAAATCTGGCTAAAGTTACTGTTTCTAAACACTGGGGAGAGACAACCAAGAGAAGGCAAGAAAGAAGGATTAGTGACTGGCTTTTGGACCTGAAAGAGAAAGATCTGCAAAGCTAATACCCAATAGGCGTGAATGTCTCCAGTAAATAGTAGATCATAAATAGCACTGGGAAAATCAGTGGTGTTAAAAAGGCGTGCTGCAGATAGCTATTTATCCTGAAAGGGGCTTTCAGACACTGCTTAAGCATGTGCATGAAAAGCATGCTTTCCTTGAGCATTCATTTACGTATCACCCAGCACTGACATGGTTATGGTGAGTGAACATGATGGCACACGGAAAGCAGTGAAATACAAAGTGGCTTTCAATTTCACACGAATATTTGAAAGTTACTTCTTCTACCCCACCCAACACATTTTCCTTCCCTAGCAAGTTGTGTAGTCCCCACCAGGCTATCTAGTGGCCTGATCCTGCCTTCTGGAAGGAAGAACACAAAAGACAGCTCTTGCATTGCAACTGAACGTTTTATACGAAAACTTTCACAAAGAACACTTTTAAACTTCTCAAAATCTGCTGCAATTACTATTTGTGTAAGTGGTGTGAGAAGTGAAAGGAAAGAGTGGAGGGTAGCACCAGACTGGGACTGTAGCTGGTTTAAACTTATTCCTCAGATAACTTTTGTTTGGTCATTGAAGCCCAAAGTGACTTTTAAGCATGAGATGCTGTCTTCAGTAGCACAGCAATGGATATCTTTAGATTGGGTTTTCATCATATACTTTAATTTTCTAGGCTGGGGGATGACCATAATTGCTGAACAATTCAATGTAATGGAATGGGCTAATTCAGCACTTTTTACTGTGTTTTTCCACATAATATCTAAAATCTTTTTTTCCACCATAACCCATGTTTATGAAAGCAAGTACTTAACCCACACATTTCCTGGGCTTGAATCATTTCCTTAATAAGGCATAAAATTTTGCAAAATCACTCCCCTTACATTAACACATCATTACAAGGAGATATCACTGTTTAGCACGTCAGAGGCATATACTAGTCTGTGCAATGTACAGCTGCACCACTCAGCCTCAGAGTCATGTACCATGGCTTTTGAATAATAATTCTATAAAACCAAGAGCTTTCTTTTCCTTATTTTTTTTTTAATCTAGTGTTTTCTTCCTAACTGTTATAGACTGTCTTTTTGCACAAGATGAAGTATGTCAAATATGCTAGCTTTTCTTTTAGTTTTGGCTTTGAGTGTGACAAGTAGAAACAAAGCAGCAAGCAATGGCTATGATTTGAAACTCCAATAATCACAGTTCCTAAAATAATATTAAAAGATGACAAAAGCCATAAAAATCTCTGTGTTTCCTTTTGTTGCTGTGCTCTGTCAGATAGGTATCTCCTTTTACATGGAGACACTGGAAAAGCTGATATATTACTTTAAAAGTAAAACAAAATATATACAAACCAGAATTTTTCCTGTTACGGGATTGTGAACTCACTGTATTGCTGCGAGATGAACACCTATGTGAGATGAATGCCCAGTGGCCTGAGCACACTGGTAGACTAACTCCTGGGAACAATTCCCCTGACATCAAAAGATTTGCTTGCATGAATTGACTTAAGTATGTGCTCAGGATCTGCTTTTCATGCATGTATCTTATTGCTACATGAACCTTAGTTTGGTACAAGACTTCTTCCAAGAGCAGTTTTGCTGCAACAGCCTTTTGAATAGATAGGGTTGCCAAGCTTAAAGCTCTCTGTCTTCTTAGGAGTTGAATGCCCCTCTGTGTCCATCCATTGGAAGGGTGGAGTGATCCAGATTTTGCAGAGCTGGCTTCAGGGAGTAAGTCTGAGCCTTTCTCTGGCTTTGTGCACTTCTGATCTCTGTTCACTTAAACCATTGTGCACACAGGTTGCTTCCAAGGAAAAGGTCTTACAACTTCTGAAAAGCACTAGTCAAGCAAGTGGAATCTTGCTTCATTTATGATTTGGAACAGAATTCAGGTCTGACTGCATTTCAGGAACTTGGACCATCTATTCCAGAAGCCAACTCTTGCTCACGGGAAGGTCACTCAGCAGCTTTGTGGTCGGCAAAACCACAGCAGGCTCAGGTTTACATTAATGAAAATCTACAAGATGTCATCCTTTCATAAGCTAACAAAAATCAGATTCTTAGCTGGTGCCCCTGAACTTTTTTCCATTTTGTGAGCATGCATTCTGGGTTTTGACCATTCAAGATATGTCAGGATGAGCACAACAGAAGATAAAAAGAATAACAAGTTTAATGAAGACCTGAGTGATACAGGGTTAATGAAAACTTAACACATGAAGGCTAGCCACAACCAGAATTAGCATTAGTAGCCTGCTGGGTCAGTTCTTGAGAGTGTGTTCAGGGTTAGGATGAATGGCTAGCAACATATTACTACAGTGAGGCTATTTCACTTATTACAATTATTTCACTTACAGTGAGGCTTAGTTCACTTGGAAATGTGAAATTGTAATTATTGGGTTCCTTTCAGCTTGAAGCAATCCAGAAATGATACATCTCTTGAGTGTGTGGGATGAGATTTGCCTTCTTTTCTTTCTCTCTTGCTCTCTCTCCCACACATCCTTTTCTATTTCTTGATCCTTATGTGTGACAGTAAATAGTACTGGAAGAATTATTCCTACTGAATAATTTTGTTGATAGATTTTACTCTGGAAACTCTTCAAGCACATTGTTATTTCTCTTGAAAGTGTTTGAAAAATGCTACTAAGCCACGTGGTATGGTTTCCCTTTCCTAGCTGGATAACTGACTCTGATGATGGCACTGATGGGAGTGCTCAAATGGGTCAGGAATGTGAAGCATGTCAGGGTCTTGCCAATTTTTCCTGAGTCATGGGATTTCCACTAGTCAGAGTCTACTCCTTTGGTTAAAAAAAAAAAAAAGAAACTTCATCTCTGTCATGAATTTCAGTCCAAATCAGGAAAAATCCTACTCACCCTCCCTCTGGCTGCCTGTTTTCTTTCCCTGTGTTCTGGGTGAAGGGCAGCCCATGAGAGTCCAAGTTGGCCAAGTTCATCTCAATTTCACTTGTAGTTGTGTTAGGGACATTTAGTTCCTACAGATGTTCTTCAGGCACAGTAGAGTACAGAAGCTCTAGTGGAGGGTTTGGAGAGAGCAGCCTAGGCAGAAATCCAGCTCCCAACTAAACACTCGTGAGCCCACCGGGAAAGGAGGTATCACACATATTCCTACTAAGTGAAAATCTTCTCAGCTCAGGCTTTATTCTTGGACAGATAATCCAGTATTAAACGACAAGGAACTGTGGATGTTGCAGATAAAAATTGCTTCAACTATGAATGCTAACAGACAGAAGAAAATTGTGTGTATGCATGTGTATTTGTGAATGGCCCGAAACGAGCTTTTGAACTCTTGAGCAGAAGCCTGCTACTTTCTAGCTTCAACTGATACAAGTTGGTTATCAATTTTAGGGCTAAACAGCATGCAGTACAGAAATATTGGCCCATTACAGGATGAGGATGGTCACCTCACAAACAGGGACAGAGACAAGGCAGAGGTGTTTAACGTTTTCTTTGCCTCTGTCTTTAAAACAGATGACCGACCAAGGGGGTATCAGTGCCCTGAGCTGGAGGACCATGACTGCAAGAATGATCAGCTCCCAGTCTACCCTGAAATTGTGTGGGATCTGCTGCTCCAGCTGAATCCCTACAAATCTATCAGGTCTGATAAGATTCATCCCAGAATCCTCAAAGAATTTGCTGATGTTATCGCAAAACCTGTCTTGATGATTTTTGAGCAATCATGGGAATCTGAAAAAGTCCAAGATGACTGAAAACTGGCAAATGTTGTCCTGGTTTTCAAGAAGGGCAAGAAACCCCAGAAACTACAGGCTTGTCAGTCTCACTTCAGTGCCTGGTAAAGTCATGGAAAAGATTATTCTGGGAAGTATTGAAAAACACTTGAAAGACAACACAGTCACTGATCAGCATGGCTTCAGGAAAAGAAAATTCCCTTTATCAAACCTGTTTTCTTTTTATGGCAAGGTAATCTACCTAGCTGATCAAGGGAAGCCTGTTGGTGTAACCTTTTTGGATTTCAGCAAAGCTTTCAAAACTGTGTCTCACAGTATACTCCTGGACAAAATGTCCAGCCCACAGCTGGATAAACACATCATGTGGTGGGGGAGCAATTGGCTCGCAAGTCAAGCACAGAGTGTAATAGTGAGTGGGGTGACATCAGACTGGTGACCTGTCACTGGTGGGGTTCCACAAGGCTCCATCTTAGGCCCTGTGCTCTTCAATGTCTTCATAAATTACTTGGACACAGGACTGGAAGGGATACTGAGCAAGTTTGCAGATGACACAAAACTGGGAGGATCTGTTGACTTCCTTGAAGGCAGGGAGGCCCTGCAGACAGACCTTGACAAATCAGAGGACTGGGCAACCATAGGAACTTCAACAAGGGAAAGTGCAAGTTTCTGCACCTGGACCGGGGGAATCCTGGATGTTCGTACAGCCTGGGGAATGAGAGGCTGGAAAGCACTGCCTTAGAAAAGAGTGTGGGTTTCCTGGTCAGTGGCAAGTTGAATATGAGTCAGCAGTGCCCTGGCAGCCAGAAGGGCCAACCGTGTCCTGGGGGCATCAGGCAAAGCATCGCCAGCTGGTCAAGGGAGGGATTGTCCTGCTCTGCTCTGCACTGGTGTGGCCTCACCTTGAATATTGTGTGCAGTTTTGGGCACCACAATATAGGAAAGATATTAAGCTATTAGAGAGTGTCCAAAGGAGGGCAACAAAGATGGTGACGGGCTTTGAGGGGAAGCTGCATTACGAGCAGCTAAGGACACTTGGTCTGTTCATCCTGGAGAAGAAGAGACTGAGAGGAGACCTCATCACAATCTACAACTTCCTTGTGAGGGGAAGAGAGGCAGACACTGATCTCTTGTCTGTGGTGACCAGTGACAGAACCCGAGGGCGTGGCCTGAAGCTGTGTTAGGGGAAGTTTAGGTTGGATATTAGAAACAGGTTCTTCACCCAGAGGGTGGTTGGGCACTGGAACAGGCTCCCCAGGGAAGTGGTCACAGCACAAAGCTGACAGAGTTCAAGAAATGTTTGGACAGTACTCTCAGGCACATGGTGTAACTCTTGGGGATGGTTCTGTGTAGTGCCAGGAATTGGACTTGATGATCCTTGTGGGTGTCTTCCAACTCAGCATATTGTGTGATTCTGTGATTTTGCGATTCTGTGAAAAGTCTCATGTCCTGAATTCTCCCGTTAACAAGGAGATGTGAAGCAGGGACACTTGTTAGTTGACTACATATTGTGCTTTTGCACATAAACTATTCAAATGATGAAATTTAGGGCTTGATGACTTGGAAAGCAGAATTGTCCAAAAAAGAAGGGCTCCCATAAAGAAGTGGCAGCAAAAAAAGAAGAGGAATAAGGAAGAGGAAGGTGATGGTGCTGGCAGGAGGAAATCACCTAGTAGTGGGAAATTTTCCTGGACATCAGGAGGTGGAGGATCATTGCCACCAGCTGTGCTCAGTTGCAGCCCAAGCAAGAGCAGCATGAAGCTGACACTGGGTTTTGTATTTACTGCCTTGTCTTGTTTCAACCTGAGAATTAGATCCTACCTGTTGCTAGTGGTGGTGATGGGTTGAGGAGGTTTGCCTAGTTATTCCCTTTCCAACTCACAGAAAAATTGAGGCTTGTTGCTGGAGCCTTGATTCACAGTTTAGGAAAAGGCTGATGCCTAGGCTGTTTCTGTGGATGGGAATCTGGCCGCTGGTTCTCTCAGCAAACCATTGAGCAATTTTGACAGTGAAGAGCTTTCAGGCGATGTGTCCTTATTCACCTCCTGGTGTGGATGCCCTCTCTGACAGAGAAGAAAAAAACAGAGAGCAAAAACCAAGGGGGTGAGAAAGAGAAAGAGAGGATATGGGAGAGGGCAGGAAAGAGGAGACATTAAGAAACAACAACAAAAAAGTTTAAAATGAATACTCACAAAGAGTCTTTTACTGAGGAGTCTTGAGGTTGGCATAGCACAGAAGGTTACCAGTAAGGCACCGGCAGAAGCATACAGGCAGGTTAATGTCCCTAAAATAAAGTATGAGCCAGTAATAACAGAGTCATACAAATAGCAAGCTACAGCTGGTCAGAAAGTCTGCAAAGTAATACACCATTAGATTTAGCAATCACTGTATACACAGAAACACACTCCCACTTCTCAAGAAGTTCTGGGATGCACAGAAAAGGCTTTTGCTCCAGATGATAACCCAGCATTGGGGTGAGGGAGTGCCCAGACACAGAGGAGGGACCTTGAGTCCCAGAATTTGAGAATGCTCTGCTTCACTGGTACAGCGCCAGAGCAGGCATTGGCATGAAAAAGTCACTGGGGTAAAATCAAAATGGTGGCTGTTCAGGTAACATCATAGACTTTGTCAATATGGTAAAGTAATGAGCAGTGAAATGACTATTCTTTCTTGCTCAGTTTTCATATCTACTGTGAGCTTTTTCCAAGCATTTTTTGATAGTGATATTCCTTCTTATGGCAAAACTAGGGATACTGCATGAAGAGAAAAGAGATGGATCCTCTTACACTTTAAAAAGGCCAAAGAAGCCAGAACTTACAAGCATCTTTGAAGCATTTCACATTGTATTTTTGTTAATAAATTATTCCTTTTATGGGTTTTAAATGCTAGTTCTTCTCCCTGACATGTTCATTTGCCCTCTGACACACTGCATGTATCAGACTATTTCTTCAAGAAATATAGTCTGAAAACAATCAACAATTTAGGGGCGGTGGTGGCTATTTCCCTGCTCCCCTGTAATATTTTATTATGGTGAAAGCACAACAAAGCCACCTGGATATTGTACCTGAAAAAATCCATGCAGATGGAGAAATTTAAAAATTACAGGAATGGAACAATAATCTATTCACATGTATAACAGCATCCATCCACCTAATAGCATGCTGTGCAGTTGCTGGGAACCCAAGAGCCAATCTCCTGGGCTCTCTGCCTAGCTTTGCTTTTTTCACAGTCTCATGAAGGCACTGCCTGGTTTTGGAAAGGCAAAAACATGGTGCAGGCAATTAGGAGTAACTCAAGTAAGGGATTTAAACTCTGAGGAGGTCAACATCTCTGTTAACTGAATATTTACATAACTCTCAGAGGAAAGTCTGGCTGAGTGGGGCTGCTCAAGAGCAAAGGCAGACACTAAAACAGGATTGCCCAAGAGCAGGAATTTTCACTGAGGGTTGGCCAAGACCAAAGAAAAATGGCACTGCTGGGCTGACCAGGCTGTAGCAAGCTATACCTGTGTAGGAGCAATTCCCTATGTGGTCTGTCCAGCTGTAGTTTCTTGCAGGATGAGGGTTGTAATTTTTTTCTGAGAGACTTGATGATTCAGCAAAATAAAATTAGTCTCTTTTTCTTGGCACGAATACTCTTTTCAGGATGTTTCTCTGCCCAAAACTGAAAATGCTTTCATAAAGAGGTGAAATTCAAAAGGTCATCGACAAACAACTGAGCAACCAGTCAACCAACCAACCAATCAATCAGGCAGCAAGAATGGAGAATATATTTATCCCTACACAATTATGTGGATATTATGGGGAATTGAGAAAGTCTTAGCAGCAGACTGAATTTACAATATACACAGTTAACATGCAAGGGACAGAAGAAGAATGACAGAAGGCATGCATCCATTGTCTGCAACCCAAGGAATTTTTTTCTAAAGAATGTGTTAGCTTCCTAAGAGTAGGAAAACCACAAATAATATTGGGAGTTGACATATGCATTTGCTATGAATTAGACAAAAAAGAAGGAACACCTACATCACAGTCTCAGAATGACCTGCATTCCAAGACATCATAACATCGGCTTGCTTTACCCACATCTCTGGACAAAATACCCCTCTTGAGTAGGAAGAGTGACGACTGGAGAGAAGTTTGGCTTTGTTTGCCCCAGGGAAGAACATTCTCCTCCTGTCACGTCCCAGCTGCCCCCCTGTTTGTGTGAACGGAGAAGGCATTGAGTTAAGGGATCGCAACCAGAATATGGTGCTGCATCTTTATTTAACACAGTTATTAATGACCAAAAAATCACAGTTCCCTACCTCAAACTGCCTAATAATCTACTGCCTCTCTTGAGCCTGTTCCCGTTGCTGCTGCTTTTAAACCCTTGTAATGCCAGTGATTTCAGTGGAGTTAATCTGAAAGGCACACACATGGGGGATAGATAAGAATCACTTCACTCCTGTGCTGAATGACATGGCCTGTACTTCATAGTTGTCAAACACATAAATTTAGTGGCACCACTGCACACTTGGGATAGTAGATGTTGAAATTACATTAATCTGAATTGAATATTCCAAGCAAACCTACTGCCAAAATACACACCCTTTTTGGTAGTAGCAATGGAGGGAAGCCAATGCTCCTCATTCCACCCCCTTCAAAGAGTTCATGCAGAGTCTTCAAAAAGTTACTGAATGGATAAAGTGGGGGAATGTCATCATCACCTGACATTAATGATTGCATTTCATGGTAAATAATTACCAACCTGAAATGCAAATGTGAGCTTCTTAAACTGCCATTATTCATGGCAACATGGTTGCTGCCTTCAGAGATAAAGCACAGTTTTTGCTAGGGTGTACGTGAAAATGTGTTGATTTGCAGCAAAGCCTCCAAAAAAGCCCAATTTATCAATATTATGTTAATCTTTCTGCCCACCTCCATTGGCCCAAGATCATCTGAAGAATGTCCTGTTCCTACCTCCCTTCACAGGTCACCAGGACAGACACTACTACACACCCTCCAACACTACAGCACTCGTTCCTGTTGTATGCCTACAGTGCTGGATGAGCTATTTAATCCACAGTCACTGGTGACCATCCATTTTAACAAGTCACTGATGTACCTTGCTTGGTTTTCTGTGGCACGGTGTTTATTACTAGACTAGCAGACATTATTCATTCTTTGCCTAGAGGTATACCCAACAGCACGGTGCCCTGGTAAGCTTGCAGAGCAAGGATACTCCTGCCTCAGCATTCACATCTCTGCCATGTGACTCATATACAGTGCTACAGCTGTTTCAGAGTTCTCTCTTTTTATTTTTTTTTTTAAAGCCAGCACTATTAGTGACTAAAACTTATGTAAGTAATCTAAAACCTCAGTATTTACAATCTAAAAGCAACACAAGAAACCTCTGTCAGACCTTAAGCTTCTGTAGGATTTAATTGGGGGGAATTTTATTTAAAAATGGAATTTCCCCACAGCCTCCCTTCCCCCCTTTCTTTCTTTCCTATGCAAAACGAAAAGAGCAGATCTTGGATGGAAATGCACTGCTTATAAAAATGAGCTTACCTCATTTATGTAAGAAAGGAAAGACTGTCAACCTTGATTAGAAAGCAATAATTCTTAAAAGGAGTCAAGTAAGGTTTAATATTATTGTTTTCTTTAGGCCTGAAATGACAGAAGTTTTCAGAAAATTTAAATAAAAAATGAAAAATGAATATGCAACTCAGGAAATTATTCTATTTGAGAACTTCTGCCAGGGCTGTTAAAAAAAAAAAAAAAGGTCCAAAATAGCTTGTCCTGTTTTAAGATTGGAAACCTTACAGAATGCTTAGAGGAGGCACTATCAAACTATGTTGCATTCTCGGTTTTGCTACTATGGCCAACTGCAACTCTACAACAGTAGACTTGCACTGAAGTATCACAGTGCTGAATCAGGTTCATTTATCTGGTTATTTCTTTCACATTTTCAGCTCATTCTCCTTGGCAAAACAGTGGGATATGATCCATATAAAATTGGATTTAATATTATTTAGTTAAACTGATGTAAGATGTGATCACTCAGATCAATTTAAATCTGCTCTGTATCAATTTAGTATAAGTAATTTCCTGATCAGATTAAGCTAAATCAATACAAATCAACTTTAAATACACTCCAGTGTTTGCACTGGCTTAACTAATTTGATTTTAAAACACACCTGTAATTAAAACAGTCCAATTCCAAGTGTGGAAAAGACTTTACAAGGCAGATCTTCTTGTCTGTGATAATTGGCTAATATTTTACTGCCCTGTTCTGTTAACTGAGACTTGTAAAATACAGTGAAAAAGCAATGCTATGCCTAAGCAGCGTGACAGTAGGTGGGACTTCTTAAAAAATGCGGTGTCCTTGCCATGGCTTGGGGCAGTCCAGATGTGGTAAGATAGTTTTGGCTTGTCAAAAGACAATTAACATATTTACAAGAGAGATGTGTTTCATTCACAAAACAGGCCACTCTCTAGAGTACTAATACCAGTTGGAAAAAGCAGTTGTACCTGCACCTTGGGGGATGCTTCAGTAATTTTTTTTATTTTGTTTCCATATTTTTTGCTTGGCTATTCTAAGTATTTCTCACAATTTTGTTAGCAAGGGAGAATTTTTTTTCCTGGAAAAGAGTGTTTACAACTTGGAGAAACATTATAGGAAAAATTTACTCAAAGAGAATACAAGAAACTCACAGTTTATCACAGAGTTAGAATTGTGACTGTTCTTTGGGTTGTTGGCATGAGTTTATTTTGTTATCTCCATGAACATTGTTGTGTATACTCTGCTAGTCACATAAATTCTTGACTCAAACTCAGAAATTTACAGTCTTTTTGGGTAAATTCATGTATTCTCTAAATAATTGATGCTCCAAATTACAAACTAGCCAGACAGCCTATGTGTTGTTACTGCCATGTTGCTAGCAGGGAACTAAAATGCAGAGAAACACAAAACTGAGATCCAGCCCACTTCTCCTGTGCATCTTGCATGTCACCAAGTGGCCATGCACATCTATGTGCAATACATCCTGGTCTGCTGGAAGAGATGAATGGGAACCAAGAGGGGTAGAAGGAACCATTCAGGATTACTTGGGTTCCTCTATCATTCTGCAGATTCTGTAGGGACATTGGGGTCCTTCTGGGCTTATCACATCTTCTTAAGCAGGTGTCTTCTTCTTTAAAGATTGAGAGAGCCAGCAGGAAACTTGATGTGCTTCCACATACTAAGCACACAATTGTCCGGTTTTCTTTTGTTGTTTGATTAGATCAAAGCAAAATAAGGGTCATGAGTCTGATCAGGCAAAAAAAACCCAACATCATCTCCATAGTATAAAACTTAAAAGGTTTTGTTACTGTGTCCTAAAGGTCTGTAAAACCCCCCTGAAAACCTGACAAGATGACAGCAGTGTGCTAGCCCACAATGTTCTAGTGCTGTACAAACAAAGGAGGACAAGACTCTTCTGCTTTGCAGAAGAAAAGGAGAGTAGTAAGGATCTGGTACTGTTGTGTTCTGCCCATCCACTTGGGAAAGCTGAAGCAGAAATTATGCTGCTTTAAACACTTCCTGGGGAGTATAATTGAAAGACTGCATATAAACCTTGCAAACACTGTGTGGAGATGAAGAAGCTATGGAGAACCTTCACCATATACATAACAAGTGTAATCCAAAAAGTTGTAAGCACTGTCTCCATGGTCCGTGGCCCATATCTCCCGGCTCTGAATGGTAAGGACGGGATCTCAGATGCAGTTCTCCACCCCAGAATAGGTAATTTACTGTGGAAAAACCCTCTGTCTGAATGATGAGTAAGAGAAACAGTGGTTTAGCTTTGAGTTCCTGTTCCTCAAGCAGGTTTTTTATTTCTTTCAGAATGACAATGTACTCACACTGAATATGAATACTGTTTAGTTCACTATGGAAAATAGGTTAATGAGTCCAGATCAAGCCTGGTGCTCCTTGGGCTGATTGACTAGTAGCTAACTTAGGTATTGATGCAGAATGCAGATACACACCTCAACCTTTACCCAAGAAAATTCAGTAGCACAGCATCATTCCACTTGTTGCTTGGTTTCACTGTGAAAAATGCACCTGAAGTGTCTGATTTGCATACAACAGAGATGAAAAGCAGACTTTCTTTTAGACTTGATGCAACATGATTTGCTGTCCATATGCCAGTGTCACCCAGGAAGTGCTACAGCTTGCAGCTGTTCTCCCGTTTTCATTACTGAAATGAGCTCATGAGCCCAAACCCCATAGTTCAGTGCCCTGCTGTGACTGCAGGGTATTTCCTCCCACCAAGATGAAACAGAGTATATTGGAACTTGAAACCTAGAGGGCTCCCAGGTGGACAATGTCACTGTGCTAGTTGTCATTACAGAATCACAAAATATTCTGAGTTCGAAGGGACCCATACGGATCAAGTTAACAAATTCAGATTGGTTGGGACCCTGACAAACTGCCAATGTGCCAAACAGGAAGAGACTGAACATGCCCTTGCTTACGATGCTTTCATAGAGTACACGAGAAGTTAGGATTGTGCACCCAGGCACAACTTGCAATCTACCTTGTAATTTCTGGTTTAGAAACCTATTCAAATGTGTCAGAAGGAGCACACAGAGCGTTCAGCTGGTAGTGCAAAGAAAACATCCAGGACCTCTTCTTTTACTGTGGGATTAAAGCCTGAAATTGCCCATATTGAGCTGTTACTCTTTTGTCGTGATGGTACCATCATTTCCAAGTGATGGTCAAGGCTGAATACTGTAAACACATTAGGATCTCTGTGAGACTCAAGCCCTGACCCCTGAAACTGAGGGACTCAAGTAGTAATATGTAGAAAGATGGAGTGAGAAACAAAGGCATGGAGAGAGAGAGTGACTTAATCAAGATCACACAGTAAGACAATAACAAAGAGAAAATTAGATGAAAATAAAGTCCAAGGAGGCTATTCCTTCACTGTTTGAGAAACAGATGTGAGACACCCTTTGATGGCAGGCTAGAACTTTAGACTTCTGTCAGAAATATCTCAACAAACCAGCCATACTGATACTCCTGATCTTCCTGTCACAGGGCTTAAGATACCATCCCTATTCAAAATTGTTCAGAATTCTGAAAGTTAGACCAAACTTTGTCCTTGTTGATGACACAGAAAAAGTCTAGACAGAGCAGATGTGGAAGAAGAATTGCAGGGACCAGTCTGAGGACAGGTAAACAGAGCTAAATGTGGAGACCATTGAACACACTCTTGTTTTGCTGATCGTAGATGATCCCATAGAGAAAGATCATCATTCCTCAAAGGACTTGATCCTAACCACCACTGGAGTCTGTGCAGAGGTTCCTACAGATGTCAGTGGAACTGAATCAGGCCTTTAAAGAGAGTTGGTGATATTCTGGTGAATAGAAGAAGTCCAGTGCCCATAGAAAGATGCAAAGATAACAGTGCAGTGCTCTTCAGGACCATGAGTTCCACACCAGCGACACACCCTCATTATTCTTGCAAACTCCTGAATGGAAAGTTTCCAAAAACAATACCACAAAATATATATCCGTCCTTCTCTTTGCGATAGGCAGTGGTGCAATTAAGGGTAGAGTTGGTTAGACAGAGTATAATCACTTTCTATTTTTGGAGGGAAAAATTTGCCTGCTTTTTGCAGCTGTAAATGTGGGTATGCAAGGAAAAAACCCAACAAACCAAGTCTTGTTTATCTTACACAGCTTCTAACCCTTTCACTTACTGAAACTACCCTGGAGATGTTGTGTACACCACAGTATACATGATGGTGCTGTGAAAGAAGCCTTGATAATATTTCAACTGTTCAATAAATCAGACATTGTCTTTTCATAATTGTCTGTATGCTAATTAAACAAAACAAAAGAAAACCAGAACTTTGCCTACAGACTCCTTTTCTCCCCTTGCAGGACCTATTCTTGACAGTACCAAGGCTGACTAGGTCTCTCATGCAGCTCCTGTCTGACTTTTCCCCCACTGAAAAGCATGAAACACCATTGCTCTTCACCAGAGTTTTTCTTCATGTCTTGGGTTTCCAGCATTTGAAGCCACATTGACATTGATGTGCAAGTGACAAAAGTGCTGTAGTAAGTCTAATCTGGCAGTTGACTTGCTGAAAAGGACCAAATGGGAACACACAATTTGATCTAACAGTCAGTGTTTATAAAAAGAGCTGCACAAAGAAACGGATCATTGGCATGTGCTGAGATGTATGAAAAGTGGCCTGATTCCTAAAGAAGCAACCAAAAATAGAGTTAGTAATGAGCAATAACAATTTAAATAAAATGTATAAAATTGGTTCCTGGGCCTTATGTGCTCAATTTACAGAGGTAAGCAAGAGATTAAGGTTAATAATTTATTTACATTTTGCTTGGGCCTGCATTAAAAGAGTAAGGCCTTATCTTACATCTGAGGCAACTTTCCACTGCCATTCATAGGCTTTGGATCAAGCCACCAAGTATCATTTGGCCTGTTTTGCTTAAAAGCCAGAAAATGCCAGTGTCAATATGATTTTGCTTTGGCTTGTCCTCTTATGCATAGCCAGTATTGTTGCAAAGGTAAGGGGGCAAAATAGTTTTCCAATTAACAATTCTTCTCCAGTGATTTTTTTTATAAAACATATTTCTAAGATAACTTGTTTTCACTGAAATTTGAATGAGCTTTGTGACATGACATGCCACTATTGAGAGGTGCCTCACTTTTATGTTCCTTGATTTTTTTGTTTTAGTTAGCTTTAATGTTTCATTCTTCTCCGTTCTTGTCCATTGTTTATTAAGCAAAAAAAGGTGCAGGAAATAGCTAAATGTATTGTGTGTAGGTTTACTTTTCCAAAATTGGACAGTTTTTGCAAGGCTTGGTAGGAAAACTTCAAAGTTCATTAAGAATCTTTTGTCAAGGATCTAAGGATCCATTACAACCAATTGCTTTACGACCGTGCTAAGAATCTGAGGATCCATTACCTTAGGATCCGCCTGTCCAGGGGAAAAAAACTGGAGGAGACAAAGGTCCATTTCTGAATCATACCCATAATTTCTCAAAGTTCAAGAAGGTTCTGATCAAATACTGACTTATTTCCTAATAGATAAAGGAGGCATATTCAGAACTTCCTCGTCAACTCAGATCCAAACTTCTCCAAGCTTATTTTGGGTCTGAATAGTTCTGATCCTTAAATATCTGGGAAGAGGCTCAGTGAAGAATTCAAGATATACAAGTTGTATGATGACATAATGTGTTATCTTTTGCTATTTCTCCATATTTATTTAAAAAGCATCCATCATGATGACTCCACATACTTGGGTAATTATTTTAAATATACATACAGTTATGGACAAAAATCCAAGTATCTTAATTTGCTCTACTCCAACTATTCCTGTGCCAAAGCAAAAAACTCCGTCAACTTACAATCTTGATTCACTCAACCTGTCATGTCCAATAAAAACCAAGAAAGTGCATGCATCTTGCCAGGATGCCCCCAAGTCAGTGAATTTGAGGTTTTTCATACAAAGAGTGTGGAGGCTGCTCCAGAATAGAAGACCCAGCAGGGAAAAATAATTGCTATCAGTGCCTTCTTCCTAAACAAAGGATCTTTTTGCCCAGGATTGCACTTGTGGCAATATCATGTGTGGGAGGAAGATCTCTATAATAGCTACAAGGCAAGCATAGCAGCTAAACCCATCTATTCCTCTTTGACACTTTATATTCTGTCTTATGTTCCAGTGGTTGTAAAACACTAGCCTTTTGTAGCTCTTCAACACTGGAAAATTTCATCATGATAAAACGCAACCCTGAGGAATCTTGGTAACTAAGACAGTGCTAAACATGCTGTTAAACACTGAACACAGACGGGGACTGTAATGTTTAACATCACATCAGCTGGTTATGGTTAAGCCCATGGGCTGACCAGCTGCCGCAATGCTAAACATGATGGTGTCTGCCTGTGCTTCATATTTTGCAATGTGTTAGCAGCCCTGACTCTCAAGGGTCTTTTTTCTTGCGTGATCTGGTTTCTAGCATAGGCACACATTATACTGATATGCACGGAGGTTACGAGATACAAGATTAACCAGACTGGAACAGTTTACATGGTACTCTGATTTATGTTAAGGACCCCAGTCTCTTAGTTGAACTTCTAACTAGAGCAATCACAAACAACATGTTAGTTCATACCTTGCCCTTGTTCCTGCACACAGTGTTTCTGACCCCAGCACAGCTGGGTTGTTATTGCATTGGACTGCTGGAGAAAACAGCAGACCAATGGCACCCTGACAAACCTTGTTTTTTACAGAGTTCTTATCACAGCACAGGAGAGAGAGGAGACAAATGCTTGAACAGTATTTATGTACCAGCAAGTTGGTGAAGAAAAAAATTAAAAGCATCTGCTTTCACTCACGTGACTGGGTATGGTATATTGATAGTAGTCTCAGCTTTGTAATGTAAAAGGATAATGCAAAGTTAACTCTACTAATGGATCAGTTCCAGGACTATTGTAGCCCCAAGAAATATGTGACATTTGGATATTTCTTTTTATTTATTACCAGATATCAGACTCCTGCAGATATGCAGAAACAATAGATCAGTATGTGAATGGTCTAAAAATTAAGGCCAAGTTTGTGAGTTTGTGCAGCTTGACGCATGACAAACTCCCCACAAGCCTATTGGGATAACCAGATATTTGGCTTTTGAAAAGGAAAATAAAAGCATACAACAAGTGAAAACAGTGTTTTCCCAGAACATGAGAAAAAAACCATGAAAAAACCACAAAAAAACCCCAACAGATGAGACACGTGACTTAAAGTTAGGAAATGGAAGCCTAGGTAAGTTTTATTAAAATAGCATATGGTCTGAGAAATGGTCAGTCTTATTGCAGCTTTTCCATAAGCAGGAGAACTGTTTAGGACCTTTCTCCTCTCTTTAGCTGCTGATTTTCTGGTCACTGCAATCACAGCTTCAGCTGCACTACATAAAATTTCAAAGTTGTTGTAACTTCGTATTTTGAGAATTCTTTACACCTGTCAAATTTTACTGAAATTAATCACTAGCTTTTGTTATGAGGCAGAAAAGATGAAAATAATGAAGCAGATGTTAACTTTGTCTTTCCTAAGAAAGTGGGCTAAAATGAATATGCTACACTTTAGTTAATGACAAATTTTTCTTTTTTATAGTTTTTGATACTGTGCTGGTTTTGGATTAGGTAGAATGAATTGTCTTCACAACGGCTAGTATGGGGCTCTCTTTTGGCTTTGTGCTGAACACAGGGTCGATAATACAGGAATATTTTTGTTATTGCTGAGCAGGGCTTGCATAGAGCCAAGGCCTTTCCTGCTTTTCATACTGCCACGCTGGCAAGGAAGTTGGATGTGCATGGGAGGTTGGAAGGAGACACGGCCAGGACAGGTGTCCAAAAGGGTGACCAAAGTGATATTCCATACTATATCTCATATATGTGTATCTCCCTCTTTCTCCGTATCATATGACATCCATATATAAAGGGGGGGAAGATGGCATGGGGTGGAGTGGAAGGGGGGTGGGATGGTTGGAGTGATGGCATTTTGTCTTCCCAAATAACCGTTTCCTTGATGGGGCCCTGCTTTCCTGTAGATGGCTGAGCACCCACCTGTCCAGGAGAGAGCAGGGAATTAATTCTTTGTTTTTATTTACTTGTGTGTGCATATTTTGCTCTCCCTATTAAAATGTCTTTGTCTCAACCCATGAGTTTCCTAGCTTTTACTCCTTGCAAAGGCATAGGATTGTAAAAACCCTTCTTGTCTAGCCTCAAAGTTATCCTGTCTAATGGGATAGCAGAGTAAGCAAGCAGAACTGTTGAAGGATTTACTTGCTGAGCCAAAAAAGCCTGTAAGTAGTTAACGAGTGTTAGTGTTGCTGAACTTTCATAACACTGCCTTTGATAACCAAGTGGGACCTGCATGGCACAGGTTCATGGAAAAAAGTGATGGGCTTGTCCTTTCCCAATTACAAGTGGGGAGAGATATCAGAGTTTAGATGCCAGCAAAAAGACAGCTGAAGGGAAAGCCATTGCCCATATTCTTTGACAGAAATGTAGTAAAGCTACAAATGGGGTGGTCTGGTAGCTTATGCAGTAGGAATTATATCTTATTCTCCTGAAACATGAATCCGGGATGCAAGAGCATAGAAAACAGAGACAAAGGTCACAACCCTGAAGGAAAGCTTTTCTGTTCAAGCATTTGGATGACAATGTAAACATATTTTAAGTAAGAGGCTACAGGAAGGTTAAACAAAGGGCATTTATTCTTTTATTTGTAAGTCTAAAACCAAGGCTTGTTTTTTTCCTTTTTTTCCTTTTCTTTTTATATGCAGGCTCATTTTTAATTTGACCTTTGGTATTCAAAGTGCCGCCCCTTTTTTGTTGAATGAAAACTGGGATTGAGGATGTTGTAAAAAAATTTTCATTTAGTGACTCTGCTGTAAAACTAAAGCAGGCTATCACTCAAGACCAATTTTTGTACGTTTTTTTCCCCACAATGGAATGGGTAAATGTATGTCTACTTAGTGGACCAATACCCAAACATTTAGGCAGTTATCTTCCAGGGATATGAAACCCAGTGGGAAATACTCAGTTTTTTAAATTTTCTGTTACTATTCCAAATTTATGACTAGTGAAAACCTAATTAGATTATTCCCTCTCTTCAGGAGTTGATGAACATCTCCCATTATCAAGATGCTTGTGGGCTGAGTCATCAGAGCAGGATGGCCAAATTTCTAAGCTTCGTACCAAAATACACAAAGAGCCAAGATCCATCATCTGTCCCATCTGTCAAAGGTCTGTGGGAAGAGAAGACCCAGGAATAAGACCTTTGCAGAGGTACCACCACCACACTGCCCACTGGCTCCAGGCTGAGCATGTAGCTGATGCCTGGGGCTACCAGTGGCATTGACTAGACCTGTCCTCCTTGCCCACCTTCTCTCTCAGCTGGAGAAGCGTCAGGACCCCTGCTTCTAAATAGAAGTTTTTCTTCTTATCAAAGTCCCAATACCAGATAAAAGAGGTCGGACTCACAGCTTTTCAGTTTCTCTTGTTGTTTATTAACTTCTTATCTCTATTTCAGCGTGCCGTCCTGTACCCCGGACTTAACACACTGAAACATGTGCTGCAAAAGCCATGAAATGGCAACTGCAGTAAAGTTCTAAGGACTCTGTTCTCCAATTAGCTGATACAACATACTATATTTATAATTCTGTGCCAATAACTATCACCTATTGCTAACGCGTTTCTTCTACCTCAAATCTATTCTACCAATGCCTACGTGCCACCTCCACTGCAGTACATGGAGCAAGAAGAAGAAAAAAAGAGAACTTAAGGCAACACCCAAAATCCTCCATCTTGTCTTCTTTTACATCCATACTATAAAACCCAAAACTACAAACCCAAAATCCTCCATCTTGTCTTCTTTTACATCCATACTATAAAACCCAAAACTACAAGTTTCACCTCTGTGATAAACTAAACTATAATCTAACTTATGTTTTTACTACTTTTACTTTGTCCATGAGTGTTGGGAGCTTTTCCCATGGGCACAGATCAAAGACTGTGTTCTCCTGGGATCCCAGCGAGGGTCCCAGACCCTCCAGGGCAATGTGAGGGGTAGTCCAGATATCCTGGACTCCAACAGAGAAGCAAATTCCCCCGCAGCTTGTTGTCCCATCAGATCCAGTCACTGATCGCTTGACATAACCTCAGTGGGAGGGCTGCGCTTAAACTCTTTGCATGCACATGGAGCTTGAATCAAGCTATATCCCCTAGTGTGAACTGTCATTAAACAACCCAATGTATTTCATATGACAGGTCATGGCACATGAGAACTTTCTGCAGCTGGTCTACACTGGATTACCCAACTCTAGAGTAAAGGCAAAAATACAGAATATTGTAGATTTGGGTCTACAAACATCAATTTTGAGTGGGATGAGAGTGGAAAGGAGAAGCCAGTGACACTGACTGTACAGCATCAGCCCTCAGGCAGGTTCTCTGCTGATTGATGCAGACAGTATGGTGCGGTGCCACACAGATGTAAAAATCCAATTTGCAGTTTGCTGTGCTGGTGATGGAGGCCACAGGCAGCAAAAATCTGCAAGTGCTACATTTAAACACTTAATTTCCAGATGTGTGCACAAAGCAAGTTCCCACTGTTCATCTTGATAGGTGGTTTCTGTCTGAAGTGCTACATTTGTGCAAGGATCTGTAATAATGCAGAGTTGCTGCAGCCTTTCTAACTGTTGCCAGATCTGCTGAAGAACAGTAAGAAGATTACGCGTTCCTCTGAATTCAGTAGAGGTCTCCAAACAGTACTTGTGTAAAGAGAGTCAGACCCAAGAAGCCTGTAATTATCAGCTAAATAAATAATTTAGTTAATACAAACTCTGGGCTAGATCCCAGTCTGACTTGGCAGTTTTGTTCTGTTCCGGGAAGGTATAAAACAGTGCCAAAGGCCCAAAATCTAGCCTTTAGAGATTCTTCTTTTGGACAAAATTCCAGGTGTCATTCAGAGGGGAGGACCTAGACCTGCAAGTTAGTAAAATGCCTCAAAAACAAGTAAGAACTGATCAAACTTAATCTTTTTTCCCCTTCAGTTTCTCAAAAGCTCAGCTCACCCCAACCTCCCACCATTTTTTTTTCATCTTTACATACCTCTAAATTTCCTGCCTTTTGGCTGGGATCAGGCATGTCAGCGCCAAATACTGTTATAGCTGTTTTTGTGTTGGTTCCAGCCCAATTGGAAGCAGGAAATACTAAAATTCTCCTGGGTAATCCTCTTCTCTGGAGACTTCCAGTCCAATTTTGCAGATTCATGAGTATTACGTGCTTTAGGCAAAGTTCAGCGGTGCAAACAAAGGCAATTGCTACAGATATGTAGACATGAGATACACAGGGAAGGCAGTGAGTTCTGTATGCCTGAAACATCCCTTGCTATCTGGACGCTTGTCTGTATCAAAACTGCTGCAGTTTCTGTTTAGAGCTGAGTGCTAAGTCATACTATTCCTGCACACCTTCAGAAGGTATTTGCACTACTTATTTTTTGATGGTTCAGGTTCAGAGGGAAGCAAGGAGAAGAGCCATTTCAGGACCTGAAAACAAAGACTAGAATAAAGCAAGCAGACTATCATCCTCAGTTTGTTTTTCATCTTTTTGCCACTGGAGCTTCTCCTCTTTTGTGACACTGGTGATGCTGTGCTGAATGGGCAATTGCTGCCAGCAATGCTGTATGATGGACTCACCCAACATGACATAAGCAGCTGGAGACAGTACTGGTGGCAGCATTGAGGATTCAGGATTCTGTCATCATATGAAGGGCCAATTGGAGAGGAATCTCCAACTCTACTGCAAACAAGCAACATCTGCATTCCTTGTGGTGGGGGTGGGACATGCAAGCACTGTTGGAGCCTCTCTGGACCTCTCCTGTTAGCCTCTCTCTTCAACTGTAAATTTAAACCAGTTTCTTCTGGGAAGGGCACGTAGAGACAACAGTCCTACAAATACAGTTCCCCTCCATGGTGAACCTGAGCTCAGATCTGCTGATGGCAAACATACTTAGAGCAGTTACTGTGCAATGGCACCACTGTGTACTGGACATTTCTACTAACAGTGAAGGAATAAAATCCTTTAGAGAAAAAAAAAAAAAGAAAAGAAAGACTAGAATAATCTGGAACAGGAAGGAATGAGTGCTGAGTTAGCCTCATATCAATGTGATTTTTATCACTAGTACACAAATAATCCTACAGGATAGCCCTGTTCTCACTGTGTGCTCAGCAAACAGCATGGACATGCAAAGATTTATAGACATCATCCACTGTCAGAGAATCAGGGAGATATGCTTCATGAGGCCTGTTTCTGGGAAAAAAAACCTAAGCGTGTGTTTCTTTGCCTGCTCTGGAGCTGATCAGAAGATATTAACTTAATAAGACTATTATTCTGTATTGTTTGGATGATATTAGCACAACATTAGTGCTCACTGAAATTGGAGACCCATTTTAAGTGGCACTGTACCCAAGCACAGTAAGAGACAGTAGTCACTATGCTTATCAGGCTGAACAGACAAATGTGGTATGTTCCTTTTCCAAATGGGGAATTGATACACATAAATGATGAAGTAATCTATGCCACAGATATTCAGTATACAAACACAAGCATGACAGCCAGTGGCAATACCAAACCATAGTAAGAGGTTTAACAACACATAAAACAATAGGCATTGTATATTGTGGGATTATAAAATAGGACTGGATGAAACAAGGTTCTTTTCTCCCCTGGGAACTGACAGATTTTTGTCAAACACCATTTGGCTGAAAACTGGAATATGTGCTTATTGTAGTATCTTTTGTTTGGTAGCCTGCATTTATTTTAAAGCAAAATGCAAAAGTGGACACCTTGCATGGAGAATTTGTCTATGACCAAAACCAAGAAAAATAATTTTCACTAAAAATTTGCTTTGGTGAAAATTTGCAGCCAGCTCTGATGCAAAGTACTTTATGGTAGGTGCTTCTTTTCTGTTTGCTCTTGCATTCAGCTCTGCAATTCTGCACTACTTTGGCCATTGCTCGAATACCACCTTCTGCTGCTAATATAATGCTGCCAGCTCCAGCAGCTCAAGCATAAATCTTCCCAAATTTGAGCATTGTGGTGTTGTAGGAGAGAAAGAAGAGGAAAGGAGAAGAGAGAGACTAGCTGGGGACAAGAGGGAATTCAAATCCCAGTTTTAGAAGATAGGTGTCCAGCTTTGGTTAATGAATTAAAAAGGAAATTAAGTTTTAGCTGTTGTGGTCATGGAGACAAATCTAGAAAATATGAAGCTCACAGGCTCAAATAACAGCCAAAGATTAAATTCTTGATTTTCCCCTTTGTTTGTAATGTTGGGGGCTAGGTGAACCTCAGCTTGCCATGGGCATTCAGGGCAGGAGGTTCTGCCAGCATCTCTGTCCTGGTACCAGCCCCGTGGCAGCCCAGGGGTGCTGATGCCAGTGGCTGCCTCCATTTGCACATTGACGCCTCCCAAACCTGGGCCCCACACACCACACCTTGAAAGGAGGAGGAGCTGGCTTGTCTTCCTGCTAAGCTTACTTGAGGCCCTTGTGACTTCTCTTCTGTCCAATTGACTGAAGTGGTAGAAAGCCTGTAAGAAGAAGGACCTTGCAAGGATCATGTGTGCACTTCTGTCTGGAGGAGCTCTGTTGCAGTAATGCTGGTTGCAAGCAATGCACTCAGCACTTGCATCATCACTTATTTTTGGACTGTTCAGGATACTTATACCCATATAGTATAGGTCTACTTGTACCCAAGTTCTGCATACTGGTTTTGTGAACTCTAAAGGCCATCTTCCTCTGCTAACATGAGCCAGTTTTGCAATCTTTCATTCTGCCTGGATATCCTTTTGGTTTGAAAAGCAGGGTTCCTTTTCTCCCTGTGACACTTCCTCTACAATAATAACATGCGAAAATTGTTTTTGCTTATCTCAGGTTACTCATGTCCCTGCTGTGAACCATGAACTTGAACCACACCAGTCTGTTACCAACACCTCTGAAAGGCTTTTGGTGTAGGACCAATCACCATGAGTCTAAACAATAGATTGAATAACCTCAACAACTTTCAGCATGTTCATTTGAAAGGGAATGGGAGTTCTAAAGAGGGGCTGGCTGCCATTTTCAGCTCTCTAGCTGTGTGCGAGGTGCTGAGGGAAGACAGTGGTGGGCTTCACCTGCCAAAGCAATAACTCTGCGGAGAGCTGGCAGGAAGAGAAGCAGAACAGAAGTAAGAGAGCAGAGGGGGGGTTGTGAAGCTAAGTGGAACTGAATAAGTGGAGATTGTTTATTTCAGGAAAACAAGAGCTTGTTCAGAGGGTCCAAGCAGGGCTATTCCCACTAGGGGTGTGGGGAAAGGCTGAGGAATGCTGCACTGGAACCACGCACCTCTGAGGACCAGAGCCACCTGTCAAGGAGGCTGTTATGAACTGGGCATGCAGGACAATACACTTTTCCTTAAATTTCATTACAGAGGTAGTAGAAATAATCTATATTTATCCTAGTCTGAAACAATGCTTCTGTGAATAAACTCATGTGCCAGCATGCCTAAAATAGTGGAAGATCATGAGGGTTTAAGCTTTTTCGTATCAGTGGTTTAACCCCCAATCCTAGGTACCTTATGCTAGACTCCACCTACAACACTGCTTAAAAATGTTTCCTCTGTCAAAAACTGGTGTCATTTAATTTTCAGGAACTATTGAGCTCATAACATGTGTATCAAGATATGTAGACCAAATCTTTTTGATTGAAATAATTTTACAAATTCTAACATGTTAGAAGGGTTTTAAAATCAAAGGTAATAACAGATGTTCCATGACATAAACACCATAAAAAATAAGTTCATATCTTTTTTTTCCCTGTTATTTTGTGTGGCTGTATACTATGGAGAAAAATGGAAAGTTTATGTCAAGCATTTAAGAGAAAATTTTCATCTTCAAATACTATATGAAATGGAAACATAAACACAGTTTCCAGAAGAACATCTCTCCAAGGGGCAGACTGGTTGGCCCTAATGGTATAAATGTCTCATTGCACTGGGTATCCTTCACATACAGTCATTTGAGGGACAACACACATTGTTTGTAAATTAATTCCATAGCAGAAAATGGGTTGAAAGGGTGAAACCCACAAAAATGTGGGAGAAAATGTTTGCAGAACTGCCTACACCTTTTGAAGTAATATGAGTTACATAGTTACAGTAGCATGAAAACTTATTTGAGTGGAAGAGACCAGCATATATGTATTGGTGGAAAATCTTCACATCATTGTCTCTGCATTATTTGTTTGTTTTATGCTGTTTTTATTTTTCAAGTTTGCAGCAATGAGTTGTATAAAGACCCTTATCTTCTCTCTGGGCCATTGGGTGAGCTAAGAATACACCATTGGGGTATGATGATCTCTTATGTGAGAGTTGAGCATGTACCCTACTCACAATGAACATGGTACGTATTCCTTGCATGACTGCTCTACAGTGATTCTTAGAAAGGAGGAAAACTTTTCTTGTAATGTTTGAAGTCAGACATCACTTGTTCCTTGTGCAGGAATTTATTTCGGAACAGACATCTTAGGTCATAAGTTATTCTTTATATGAATGCATTCCTGCAAAGGCTGTAAGTATGACCTTCTTGATTGATTTTCAAAGCCTTTTATGTTCAGAATTGGCATTTAATGCTCCAGAGGAGTATACATGGAACTGGAACACATACAAGCAATCAATACAGATATGCTTAAAACTGAGTCCCACTAAATCGACCCCACTGAAATGGCCACTAAGCCAAGACCATGTGTGTATCACTTATTATCCAATGGGAGAGCTTGAAGCATTTTTATTAAGTGTTTATCAAAGCATGACACAGACCATCGGCATCATGTTACCACATATTCTTCATTTGTGATCCAAAAGATGTACCTAATACCAAACAACTCTTTTCTTCCTTCAATAATTTTAGGATGGCTAATATTTGCATTTCTACTGACCTCAGAGAACTGTCTTTTTGTATACTTTTTTAATGGCCTGTGTATTTCTTAAGTTCATCTTCATCAGGAGATGATAAAAACAGTCTGTATTTTCTCAGCTTATTTTGCTTGTGGAGATACTTCTAAGTATCCATTTAGAAGCTTATTTTTGTCCTTACAATTTTGTTTTGCAAAAACTACCATATGAACACCACCTTAGATACAGGACAGACTGTGTACACACACTCATATATTTATACATATATCTACAAAATCCTGTAAGAACTGTGCTGATTACAACTAAAATGTAAATAGCTGTTCCATCAGGGAATCCCCCAACTCTACATTAGTCTGTATTACAAAAGTAGAAGATGAGTCAGGTTTCCCAATAAACAGCAGCAGAAAGCAACAGCAGTGTGGCAAAGCAACAGCCGCAACAAGACTTGTTGTGACAAGACTGTCATTACCTTTTTTTGTTTGTCAGGTATGTATTAATAAAGTTACTGAGTTATTACTTAAGGGGCCAGAGGTAAATCAGAGAGGCTACCACTGCTTTCCATATGAACAGGGAACTTTGGGCATTTTCTGAGCTATTAATTCACTAACATGCTCTAGCAGGGAGTTAAAGTTTCATGTATTGTACAATCAGAAAAAACCCTTCACTGGCTAGTATATGGTGGCTGGCAAATACTTCTTTAAATGCTGGTGGACAAGCATCGGGGATAACAGTGAGGTAGGGTGAAGATGTTTATTTATACACAGACAACATCTGTGTATAACAGTTGTGTTAATTTTAGATGGGAAGAGAAGAAATCAGAGAGAGGAGAATGAGGAGAAAAGAGGGATTTACCGTAACCCCCTCCTATTTGAAGTGAGAATTTGGACGTAGGAGAGGATACCTGTTCCTCAGTATTCCTGAATTATATCTCCAATATACATATACATTAGGTCTGCCAGTCTGTCCCTTATTGCCTGAAGCAATGCCTATGGTTAATAATCGTTATGCAGTATTTTAAAAAGCAGGAGTAAAGAGTGCATGCCAAAAGTGAAAATGAGAATTTCTACTTTCCTTACAGAAGAAGAGCAGAGAATTGTACTCATTACAAAAACTAAGTGGGAGGCTTCAGCCCCCAAAAGGAAAGGTGTGGTTTGTGTGTAGAAACTACTTGTATTCTGTTGAAGCTGGCTTTTAAAGCAGTTTAATTAAAAAGAGTTGCTCACGTGTCTTCTGTTCAAGCAGTTGATCCTATGTAGCCTCAGCCACTAAAGAATGAACTGCAGCAAAGCCAGCCTAAAGTCACTTGCAAACCGAACTGAGAGCCACTCCAAGTTAAGGAAATTGTTTTAAAATTCGCCCTTGGTCAAGTGGTGCATGTCAGTATGAATAATGCAGAGTTGCCGCCTGCCTGCGTGCTGTGCTTTTCTGCCTTTCTGCCTGCCTGCCTGCCTGCCCGCCTGCCTGCAGTGGTGCCGCAGCTCTACCCTGGGGCGTTTGCCGAGCACCGCGCTACTCCGCCCGGTTTGGGTGGCACTGACAGCAGCAGGGAGAGTCAGGCAGACTTCGAGGAGTCTGAACTCAAAGCTTTGGCAGTAGAGTGAACGAGGCTCTCATTTTGAATAAATTGGCTGTAAATCCCATTTAGTTTTTGATCCTTGCTTTCTCTTGCTGTCTTGGCGACTCTGCTCAGGATCTGAGGTTTCAAAAGAAAGTGGTACTGTGGGGGAGGTTTCTTCATTTATCGGCCTGTGTTACTCTTCTGCTTCACATCTAAGGCAGACGGATTGATGGAATAACTATGGTATGGTGGTGCCACAGTCGTAGAAGTGCCTGTTCTGTTACAGTTCGGTGTGGTTTTGTTTTCACACACTGGCTATTTTTTGTTGAAGTAACTCTTTTTCCTAATACCTCCAGCCACAAAGTAGTTTCATCTCAGCAGATGTCTTAAGCATAGTTCAGCTGCATCAGCAGATATTCCGGTGATGGTATTGCTCCCCTGTGACTCTCAACAGGGATTTTATTTTATTTTTTTTTTACTTAAGCGCTGGCAACATGGTTTATTTATAACAAGGAACATATTTCAAGAGCGTTTTCTCTATCCATATCTATTTCTTCAATCTTTATCTCAGTAAATAGAACTTAGTGTTCACATTTAGATTTTTTGCTTTTTCTCCTCCTCTCTATACTTTCTGCTCTTCAAACAGCAGCATGGCTAAGGAACATTTAGTGAAAGTGCTGTTTGACCAGTGTTATAGTCTAGAGCAGACTCAGCGGCACTACGCAAACATTTTCTTTACAGCATTAGTTCTTTCACCTACCAGATATATCAAGCTAAAAGTTCGTAACTGCTTTTTTCCCTCATGTGTGTTTCAATCTTTCTGACATCTGGAAAAAGTGTTTTTTGACTTGGTCCTTCCTGCATAACTTCTGTTTAAACTCGATTCAGAAAAAAAGATATAGTGTTTTCCTAGGGTCTGGGTGATTAAGATCATTTCTCCTTTTGCCTGGCAGTGCTACAACTCTTTGGTAGAAGGAGCCCCAAAAGAACTACTCTGGGAATTGTCACATTTTATGATGTATGAGTCTCTTTTTCTTTTTAATTTTACCACAAGAAAAGAAGGAGCATTCTCCCATCTGCACGGATCTCCTCAGCCCTGCTGAAGGTCGAGACTCAGAGCTGCTTAGCCATTAAAATGAAAGGCCAAAATCCTGCTGAGTCCTCTCATGCAAAGCTCCCGTCTCCTTTGGTAGGTGCTTTGCTTGATGAAACATGGAGGGCCAAATGCTTAGCAGATGAATAAACAGCCTTTGTTGGGGAATGGTCCCTGCTTCATGGACTGGGGCTGGGACATGGTCCTTCCCCCAAAAGTGGGACAAGAACATTGCTAATGCAATGACAGTGTTGTAGTGATGGCTGTCACCTTTCTGTCTCCTGTTAAAGGGAGAACTTTTTTTAAAGTGCGTGATTCTCACACTTGCAGACCCAATGGCTCGGTCCCTTTCCCATTTCCCCCAGACATCCCCCCTGAGCAGGAGCATGGCAAGGGCCAGTCAGTTTTGTGCTCCCGAAAGACCAACTAGTCTTCACTGTAAATTCAGGTCCAGAAAAGCCATTTACATCATTGATATATCAGGGAGCTAGGGTAGGACCTTATGCTGGAAGTTTCCACTGGCATAAAATGATCAGGGTGAAAGATTTTCAGCTGCTGCACCTTAACCATAGGCAAAGAGGAAGATGATTAATCTAAAAGAAATTTGTCTGTAAGGTAATTTGTCTTAAAAGTGAGGTCTAGTGCTATCCTGCCTACTGATAGATGCTGAATCCATATTTCCATCCCCTTTGGCTATGAGAAAGTGATTGCCCATAGAGCTGAACTGTTAGCAGAGTCCTTAGCATGGGTCTGGCTTAGGCCAGCTGTCACCCTCTGTTTCTGGGTGGTTGGTTCAGAATTAGCATAGGGGAGGAGAAAGTCCAAATGAGCAGCTTGGTTATGGCCACCCATTTTTGGAGAGTAAGTGAAATTAGTAATACAGATGTGGGTTGTTTACAGCTTGCTACCCTCAGGGACAGAGACTAGTCCTTAACATGTTTAATTTACTACTATATTTACCGGTATAGATTTCAGTGCTCTTTACTATTTCTGTTATGGACACAGAAAACCATGAAAGAAGAAGCTGTGAATGCTCCAGAAATGTACTTTAACATCTTCCTCACTATCCATTGCTTGAAGGAATACTTCCTTACTGTGTTCACTAAAGATGAGACTGTTTTAAAATGCTGGTCAAAAGAATAAGGTTTTTCCTGTTCCAACTCTCAGCACGAGATCCTGTCATAATTAATAAAGCCATTTAAAGAACATTTTCCATTTCTTTTTTCCAGCTGCCCTA
The DNA here is from genome assembly GCA_013390005.1 of Calyptomena viridis. NCBI lineage: Eukaryota > Metazoa > Chordata > Aves > Passeriformes > Eurylaimidae > Calyptomena > Calyptomena viridis. The sequence continues at coordinate 157,469 of WEIV01017829.1, read as the reverse complement.
CCTTGCCCTGACCTCAAATTAGTTAAATGAACATTGACCTTCCTGAGTATGGCTTCTCTTTCCATGCTGTAATCCTAGGCTCTGTTTTGTCTGACTTAAAACTTTGTTATAAGGATTAACTATCCATCTCCATCTCTGCTTTGACACCATCCCATGGCAGCCCTGCTTTACATCCCCTGTCATTCATGTCTTGTATTTTCACAAAGGCACCGCTGCAGACGGTGCAAATGAAAAGAAGAAATAACTTCTCCTGTTATTCATAATCACAAAACATTGTCTTACCATTCAGCTGTAAAAATCTTCAGAGCAGAGCTGTTGGACCTGTTTTTATTCCTGGTAGGGTACTTATGCAATGCAGAAATTATCAAAATTCATGCACATTTATAATATATCTGGGATGCATTGGATAGTAAGCAGTAATGAAATGTGTGTTGGTTTATTCACCCTTTGTAATCTTCTGGTGACGGGGAAGATTTGTTGGGGTAAATGTGTTGTTATATGATCTCTTCACTGGAGATTTTGGTTCTAGACACACAGGCCATGCCTGGGCTATAAGAACATATCTCCTGCCCTTATGCTGTCATGACTCTTCTGGGAAGGATCATATGGCCTTAAAGCCTTTCCTTTCCTGACATGGTAACTGCAGGAACAGATGACTAGTGAGGAACCGAGGAACTGCCTGCACTGCAGGAAGAGTTGGCACTGTAAACCCTGGCTGGAGACTAAGTGCCTCTCAGTGAGTAATGCTGGGATTTCTGCAGCCTGGCAGGATGAGTATTGCTCCAGGTGGGTGATATGGAGTCCTGGCTGCCTCAGACCTGCCCTTCAGGTGTTGCAGTGCAGGCTGAACCACTTGGATCGTGGTGTTTACTTCACCAGACTGAAGCTGGGAGATGCTTAGCAATGGTGACAACTGATCTGGAGGTGGCAGCAGACCCTTATCATGAAAAAAGGAGGCCTATGATTTCAAAAAGTTTTGGCGTTTTTTTGTTGTTTGTTTTCTTTTGTTTTTTAATTTTCTGTTTCCAAAATATCCAAGGTGCCTTTTCTGAATGGAGGCACTGTTGTTTCAGATTTCTTTCCTTCCATCTTGATTAATAGGCCTGACACCCAAAGCCATGTTCATACCAACACAAAGCCCTCTCTGATCCTGTGAAACTCTCTCTAGAGTCTCAGAGTCTCCATCTCAGCCTCCTCCCACTTTGGCACTCTGTGCTTTGTAGTATCTGCAGCCTATTGAACTTTGAGAGAGACCAGCACCTTGACCTTGTCACGAGTCCATTAGAGAAATCATACACTTTCCTTGTTCTTCTGAAAACAGGGGGCCAAATTTGCATTGTTAATATTTCACCAAGTACTGGTAGAATTGCCATGCACCTACATGCTTCGAACATATAGTTTATGCCTAAATCGAGATGACTGTGTATTTTTATATGTTGAAAGTGGCAGACTGATTCCCCCATTTCTAAACTTGATCAGCAATTTCCTTTTAAATCCATGTATTTCACTCTCATTTGGTTCTTTTCTCTCTATATCCTCTTTCCCCTTCACTTCAAGACAAGTTCAGCCCTGACAGATGCAAGCTTAACTTCTCTGAATTAAGAAGAGACATATATATTTTCATTTGCTAGACCCTCCCATCTTTCACTTTGAAATTTATCAGATAATGTTCTCCATAAAATTATAGAAAAGCAAGATAATTCCAAAACCAGGAGTTTCTCCAACTTTTAAAACACTTTTTCCTCCTAATGCATTTAAAAATGTATGCAGTGGGAGAGGGGAAATTTAACACAGTGATGTTACACCACAGAAACAAAGAATTTCAGCAGGTTTTATAATACTGTATTTCCATCCTTTCCTCCTAGCATCCTTGAAAAGATGTGGAATTCATTTTAAAAATATATCTAGCAACAAAATCCAGACCAATTAAACATGGCTCAGCAGTGTCTGTCTAGGATCACAACTGAAGTTACTTTTTAGTTTGTTTAACCGAGAAGGCTTTAAAGCACAATAACTATTTGCAGAAAAAGAAATAAAAATGTTGCAAGGAAAAATTTCTGACATGATAATTAAAAACAATATCCCTAAGTAACAATTTTGAGTGGTTTTTTGTTCTGTTCACAAAGTAAGGTTCTGAAAGTCATGTGGAAAAAGTTATTTTATTTGAAGAATTTTTAGGAAAAAAACCCATATACTGCTCTCAGTGCAGTGTAATAACTCAGCTTCTTAAGAGACCAGCTGTCCTAGAGAGTATCCACACCCTGATGTCAGTTGTTCAGTTGCTTCCAGAGAGCTAAAAGTGAACCATGGAGAAGGGTAAGTGCTGGAGCCCTACGTCAGGGAACTGGTGAGGTTTGTTTGTAAGTGCTTGTGCCCTGGAAGATGTTTCTGGTGAGTGCAAGAGAACCAGATGGTGCCAGATCTATAACTGAATTTACTGACACCTTGGTAGGTTTTAAGTGAATAAAATCTGTGTTTCCTCGAACTTGTTCTCAGCAGGTTCTTTATCTGGCCATCTCCATTTTGGTCCCAAATTGCCTCTAGATGCTGACAGAACTAGATAGTCTTTGGGCTGAACCATGTTCCCAGCTATCAGACAAGTATTTTCACGGTTACCTGAGCATTGTGGTTGCAGAGTCATGCTCCATGCAAAGAGAACACAAGACAGGAGCATGCTCACCACTTGCAGTCCTTGCCTCAGTTAAAAAAAAAATCCCAAACACAAAAAGCAACAAACTTCAGTGCCTTTACATATTAGATTGTGAGTTAGGTGTTATGACTGAGGAGTAGGAAAAGTGGATACACCATCCCCATGAGCCTGAAGACATTCAAACCCACATTTACTACCAAATGGGAGAGTACCTTGAAAATAAGGTTGTGTGGGAGGACTCTTCCAACTTTTTCTTCTGAAATGGTGTTATGGTGTTGCAAATAATGTGGGACTCATGTGGCTGAAAACCAATGAATCCATATGAAAACCAAGACAGGAGATCACTCAGGCTGCTCAGGGTCAAGATGTTCATCTGGTGAATTGTACCCCAGGGCTGGTCTGCACTCCAAGGACTGCTCATAAATTTTTGTTCAAATAGACCCCCGATTAAAAAAGACATAGTAATGACAGCCTGCCTGTAGGGTTACAGAGTCATATATTCTTCTGTCCTGGATGAAGCTTTTGCTGCTTTTGTTGTGGATATGTGATGGGAAAGAATTGCTCTTGAAGACCAATTTGATGCAGGAAGAGAGGGAAGAAATGAGTGCATTTCAGATTGATGTTAAGAATGCAGCCTGGTCTTCTGCTTCCCAAGTGAATGCACGGTCACTAGGATACTCTTTAAAAAAATTACTTTCACTATAAAATACTGAGATTATTAAAAGAGTGCTCCCAGGCCTCCTTTTCTAGGTGACTTTGGCAGATCCCATGTAGCCCACTGTAAGCGCTGGGTGGCTGGAGGCACCTTCTGCATTTGGCGCAGAAACTCCAAAATGGTGTGGGAGTCCAGGCATATTACTGTGGCTCATAGTTACTACTGGTCACAAGGGAAAGCAAAATTTGGTGTCTTCAGGGATATTTTTAGATTGTTTCTCTGAAGCTACAACTCTGCCCTTGTTAAACCAATCTGGGTCTTCGATTCTGTTCTGGTGACCAAGATCCCTGAAGACCCATCTTTGACTCAACCTGGCCTTCAATGTTTGCCTTTGAGCAGCTGTATGAATCCCATTGCTGAAGGTAATGTGCCTTGCCATCCACTTTTCTTAAGCAGGCAAAAGTCCAGCGTCATCACTGCCTGGTAACTAATGCGTACAGTTTTGACTTTACACGATGCAGTGCAATACATTTGGCTCCACAGTTTGAAAAGGGTCTGCCCTTTGTCTGTCTTTATCAGTATTATCTGACATTGAGTTATGAGCTGCTAATGACCCAGAGATAATGAAAGTCATGTCTCAGAAAGCTCACAGTCTGAAACACTGATGGAAGTAGACAGGAGAACCACTCAAGAAATCCAGTGGGAAGAATAATTTGTGCCTTTGAGCATAATATATATTTTAATTACTGTTTGTTTGGCACTCTGGTTGGGAATATGGAAGAAAAGCTTTTAGAAGAGTTTTCAATGGGCTGATGGTGGTGGTTTCATTTTCTTAGCTGAATTCCCCTTCTTCCCTTAGTTTTTCTTCTCATAGTACTGGTACTTTCATAAGTCTTGATGGAAAACGCTGTCTTTTATGCATAATGTGGGTATGAGTAGAGGAGAGAGGATATTGAAAGCACTTCATTCAGGTGCCAGAGATGCCTGTGGTTCTCACACTTGAAGGAGCAGAACAAATCCCCCAGGAGGTCCAGCAGTGTTGTAAGGTGCAAAGCAAAAGGAAGGTGGGCTGTAGCCCAACCTTTTGTCTTTTTCCCAGTTCTGACTAATTTGGAAAGTGGAGCAAGGTCATTTAAGTTAGGAGTTTAGAGCCTTAGGATTGCTTTCTGAAGATGTTTCTCTCAGGTGTCATTACAGTAGTCTTACAGACTTTGCTTAGGCCAGTCTCCTGTTGGAGCCTGTTGGGCATTTTTTCTCCTCAGCTGTAATGATTTCTGTCTAAATTATTAAAGATTTACACTGGTATGATCTGGATGGGAATCTGGTGCAAGTATTCTGCAGATATGCCAAGAAAGAAGGCAGTTGTATGTGAACACATTCATTATGCATATTACCCTAGAGAGGCAAGCCACAGTCTCCACTTGCCACTTCAAAGGAGTAGAGTCAATCTGTTAAGAGAAAAGCAAAATCCACAACATGCCTCAAGGGAGAATAATTGAGATTTTGTTGATTTGTACAGACAGCAATGGAGACAGAAATCTCACACTTGATTTTAAGTTTATATGGCACCCTTTCTCAAGTGTGCTGTTGTGTGCAAGTCTGAAATCTTCAGCTAAAATACTGTGGCCCAGCAATGAGGCTCTATGATCTTCACAATATGCCTTTGCTTTTGTTTTTATAAGTCAAGAATATTCAGCTCATGAAAGACTATCACAGATTCCCTGCAGAGCACTCCCAGTCTGAATCTCTCTCTTATGCCACCAGAATGAATCAGTGTGCAGACAGCAGTTTTTAGCAAAGATGCTTTATTACCAGTGCTGTAGCACCCACTAGAATGAGGGAACTCATTACTTTTAGAAAATTATTCTGATGTTTGAAGTTCTTTTACAACCCTAAACTGGAGAAATTGCAAAGCTCTACATTTCTTTTTTAATGAGAAAGAATGCACTGGATCTCTTTAATTAGTCAGAGGTGGAAATGTATTAATTATCAGAGGTCAACTCTCCACCTTCAATTAATGGTACAGATGGACTGATCCAAGCTCCTAGTGGTAATAAAGTATCCTGGCATGCGACTAACAGCCTTAGCTCCTCCTGGGATGAAAAGAAGTAGTGAGTATTTCCAGACCTTCACTATCACGAAGTACCATGAACAGGAAAAAATGCTGTACACCTTTGGAATGCTTATTTTCTAATTATACACAGTGCTTCTATAGAATCTTACTGATTTACACATGAAAAATTTCCCTCTTTCATTTTCCTCTCTGCTTCCACATTTTAGCAGCAGCTGTCTAGAGGACGGAGGCAGTAGACTATGTTTAAAACATTGTTACTTCCATTTTGAGTGGTTTAACTTTTAAGAATTATTTGCAGAGTCTAGGACTTTGTGAGATGTGTGATTGCTAAAAATCATGCTGAAACTGAAGAAGAGGAACATGATAACCAGAACAGCCTGATTTTTAAGTGGGATTGTGAATTAACTTATTCAGCTGGTGCTCCTTTCTGCTGTTGTCTGTATCAGCTATTGTCATTCCCTCATTTGTTACAAATGTCTAAATAAATTAAATGGAGAAAAACCTCGGACATCAAAAATAATGAATAAAATTGAAAGTACCTGGGAACAGTTGCAGTGCCTGTGGCTTGAAAGCGGAACAAGCAATTGTTGAGGACAGCAGCAAAATCCTGAACACAGAATAGCTTTTCTAGACTTGAAGGGTAATTATTGACATCAGGACTTGCAAAAGCATGAGAACTTTATTGTTAACAGAAGACTGTGCATGTATGTGTTGAATGCATATTTTTATTCCTCTGAACACTGCATGAAACTTCAAAGAGACCCTAGGTAAGCCTCGACCCTTACAATTTTTATTTTCAAACTTGACATAAAGAGCAGCTAAAAGAAGTCTCCTTCCATTGGCTAGGGTGATTTAGTCAGTGGAGGGGAGTAATAATGATCTATCTCTACAAGTCCTGGATTTTCTCTGTCAGCTTGAACTATACATTACCTTACTATTTCGAGCAGGTTTATGAAAATTGCACAACAGGAAGTGTTTTAAATTGGGTGTGGAAATTTCTACTTTCTACTAAAGTCACATCTTTTTATGTGCTTCTGTGATATCAACAGTAGTTCTTGGAGTAAGGAGATTATGTTATGTAGTCACATTATGGGTGGCTATATCAATACTTTGCCTCACTGTTAATGTTTCAATTAATTTGCTGGTTATGTCAAGCTTTCATAGAGGGTTAAGTCCCCAACATATATTTTCTGCAAAAAATCCATGAGGTGTATGGTGAAAGAGTATAAAGATCCACAGTTACCCAACCTCCATTATACCCTGTCTTCTCTTTCTGAAAGAGAAGTGGGGCAGAATTTGTTATGGACTGTTATGGACTATGCTGTGGAAAAGCGTTTGACTCTTGACTTACTAGTTGAGCAACCAACACAGATGTCCCAGCCAGTCAAACAGTGTTCCTGTAGCCCTGGTGCCTACGAAGGTCTTGATGTCTCTTGGCCAGCAGCAAGCTAGAGAAACTTATCAAAAGATATAGGTAGGAGAAGAAAGAATAGAAAGGACTTAAGGATGTTGTGGTAGAGGACAGAGGAGTCCTGCAGTCAGGAGAAATGAGGCAACTGAGGATATTGTGGTGAGGCTGTAGGTAATACAAGGATGAGTTAATTGTTGTGATTTGTCTGAAGGCGCAGTCAAGCATGAAGCATAAATCCCATGGAAATCATAATTAATTAGTGACAAAGCTCATAAAGTTACTTGTTGATAGTGTGTTGCACTCTTCTGCTTAATTCCATTTGCCACATCTGGAAAGTGCTCTTCTTTTCAGACCTAGTTATATGAAAGGTCATCTTTTTGACCCAAAAATGTTTACTTAATGGCTTTAAATGAGGGATTGCTTTGTATCTTAATTTAATGACAGTGGCACTTGTAAAATGTGGTGGTGATGTATGGATGAGAAAAACAAGGCTTAGAGCCTTGTCTTATGCCAGGATCATGTTAGTCAGTCTGGAGTATTTTGTTTTGTTGTGTTTAAGTATGTGCATAGGACCAATCAACATGGCACTTGGAGCATCTGACTTCTGCAGTCATATTGAACAGTTCATTGGCTTAACTCTAATAGTAAGGAAAATCAGCACCAACTTGATTTAAATTGACAGAGATAGCGAAATATACTTGTCATGGTTTGACTCTGGCTAAAAGCCGAGAGCCCACACATAGATCTAAAATTTCTCAGAGTAGGAAAAAACCCCCTTGACTTTTGTGATAAGGATTACAAGCAACTGTTTATTAACTACTTCACACAAGCAAAACAGGCTCTAACTTAGAATATTAAGTATTAACTACTACTACTACTACTAAAATCAGAGCTTAGGATTTAGGAGTGGGAAGTTTGATAGATGTTACAGACACCTTTCTCCCCCCACCCCTCCTTTTAAGATCTTTCACCTTCCCCCAGCAGCTCGGGAAGGCGGGGGTGGGGTACAGTCGGACGTGGTCTTTGCTGCTGCTCAGAAGAGAGAGAGAGAGTCCCACCCCAGTTTTCCTCGTGGGGTCTTCTCCACAGAAACAGTCTGTTGCAAAACTGCTTCTTAGTGGATTTGTTACTAACAACAGTTTTTTCAGGTACTGTTGTCACATAAGTCACTTTACTATAGGTACAGTCATTCACGTGCCAGCTGCTCAGCTGCTTCAGTGTGGGTTCTTCCAGGCCACCAGTCCTCCCAAGAAATGCTGCTCTGCTACTCAGCGTGGGTCTCTTCTTCCCACCACCCACAGGACTCTATCAGGCCCCTCTACTCCAGCAAATGTCCCACAGGATCACAGCCTCTCTCCTCCAGCACTTCTGCTCCGTGTAGAAATCTTCCAATCTTTCCACAGGTGTGCTACGAATCTTTGCTCCTATGATCCCCCACAGTTTTCCTGGGGCCCTGTTCCAGTGTTTAAGGCATCTTCTCTTTCTCCTCTCTCCGACCTTGGTGTTAATCAAACTTCCCACCGTCCTTTCTCTTAAGCCGCCATGATGTTCTGCCCAGCTTTTTTTTTTCTTCTTCTCCTTCTTAGATATGTTATCACAGAGGTGTTGTGGTCTGACCTTGGGCTGGCTTAGAGCAGAGAAAAACTCCAGCAGCTTCTTAAAGAAGCCTCTCTCCTAGCCCCCCCCAACTAATAAAAAACTCTGGCTACTTAAAACCACAACAATACTTAACCTGGTGATGTTAGAATCAGGTTCATAGGATATGTTTCATGTACTCATATAATAACTGGAAGGAGTGTTAATTGTAAAACAATAGGCTCTCTGCTTTTTGTTGGGGTTTTTTAACTTCAGATTTTTACATTTGGATTTGAAGTGTTGTAGTCTTGTGGGAAGCACTTGTACTGGGTCTATCCGAGCCTCAGCAGCTTTAGCAGTGCTAGAAGATAACACTCCACTGTTTTGACTACAGCTAGGGAGAGNTTGTGGGAAGCACTGTAGACTTCAGGCCTCCATTTATCCCCAGGCCAGGAGTAATGCTGGTAGCTGAAATGTGAGCTTCTCTAAAGCTGATCACCCATTGGTCCCAGAAGTTCATCCTTTCAGGGATTGAGAGGCAACTACAGTGTAGCCTGGCTTTCTGAAATGGCTTTAATGCTTAGGACCAGTGGGCAAACTGTTGAAAGAGTAGATATGCCCTTATTTTACCCTACACTTATTACATTCTGAAACACATCAGATATAGAAGCACTTCCTGGCAGAACCTCAGCCATCCTAACCATCCACTTCCAGCTTTAAATCTGGTGGTTCGTTCAGTTATAAAATTGTACAGCTCTGAACTTCCTGGGTCGCAGTTCTGGATATCATCCATTATGTTTTGCCACTCACCTCAGCTTCTGATGGTTTCCTCTTGCTTATATGCTATGGGTTTTTATCTCCAATTAATTAGAGATTACTCTTCTGATTGTGGTCTAATCATTTAACATTTTTCTCTTCTTAAGAAGCATGTCGCTGGTTGGAAACATCCATCTTCTATGATAAGACAGCCATGGACAGCTCTCACCTCTTACCATGGCTAACAATGTCTACATGTCAGATAGGAGTCTGAAGTGATTTCTCTGTCTCTTCTTTCTCATCAAAGAGCCCTACATTGCCGTGCAAAGGTCTTCAGCACTGCCATCCTGTTACACTGGCAAGCTGAGTCATATGGCTTCAGCAGAGATCAAGGAGCCACAACATCTCATCTAAGCACAGGTCCAGAGGCCTCCTCACGACTCCTCAGAGAACCTGCTCAGTGGGAGGGAATTAAGTTGTTATGTTACAATAATTCTTTCATTTCAACTTTGAGAAAGTTATCTGTCCTATTTAGGGAAGAAGAGAAGAGAAGAGAAGAGAAGAGAAGAGAAGAGAAGAGAAGAGAAGAGAAGAGAAGAGAAGAGAAGAGAAG